>VDFB02281492.1:869902793-870353817 GCA_007258455.2 Sequoia sempervirens | reverse complement strand
AGATACATGATGGATGTTTTGTTCATGTCGCCAGAGATCAGAGGTGATCGACATCTCTGGATTTTGTATCTTATTTGGCGATATATGATGGAGATGCATTGTATTATGATAGGATGTTTATTATTTTGATTATGCGAGGGCCTTTATTGACACTAGGCATGATGTTTCTTGTATGCGGCTATATGGGATGATTTATGATGTGGTTTCATATATATACACATGTTTATATGGATGTATGATTTATGCTTTATGATTATGAGTTATGGATGTATATGTTCATGATTATATATGTTTTTATGATTATGATTTATGGATGCATATGTATGTCATTATGATTATGATGATGGATGCACATTTGTTTATGTAAATGGATAATTATGTATGCTTTATGATTTATGATTTATGGATGCACATGTTCACGCGGATGAGTGATTATGTAAATGCTTTTATGATTTATGATTTATGGATGTATATGTTCATGTGGATGGATGTTTTATGTATGTTTTATGATTATGATTTATGGATGCACATGTTCATGTGGATGAGTGATTTATGTATGTTTTATGATTTATGATTTATGGATGCACATGTTCATGTGGAATATGAATGAAAGGTAAATGTTTATAATGCACCTAAGTGTCAATAAAGACCGTCATGAGAATGTGGATAGGTGATAGGTGTATGGAGGAGTGCATTTGCCAAAAAAAATCATTGATATCCTGAGAGGAAGATGACTCAAGAGGAAAGAGAACGAAAGTACTTGCACAACCGAAATCATAAGTCATGGTGATGGTCATGATGGAAATGAAGGGTGCATGCGAAGTGATGAAAATGTAGTTAAAATATGATTTTTCCATCTTTGGAGCATTGATTTTTACTATATAATTGGATACCAAGTACCTTGATATGGAAGATCAAGGCAAATGAGTATTCTACGCATGAAACAAACATAGCAAACAAGAAGGTTGTCCTCAACACCCCAAAGTCACAATGACCTCGGTCAGGCCTAGTGTTGAGATAACCACAAACACACAAAGTTGTCCCAGTGTAACACAAGACCTTAGAGATCTTGGTGGGTCTTACGAGGGATAACTGAGAAGACAATAGTCAAAACAAACAATCAAGGTATGCCCCCATGTCAGCAAGTCAAGGTACGCCATGGTATGGTGGATCAAGGCGACCCTGACAGGTGATGGTAAGGAACCCAAATGATAAACAAAATTCAAAAGCATCAAGAGATCACAATCAAGACAATAGGTCCTTTGCCATAGGATCAAGGTGATGGATGGGATTTGACAAGGTCTACTAGGAAGGATTCATCCTATTGAGACCAAAGATGGATGCTAAACTATAATGACCCAGTTGACACGGGACGTTATTCATGGACTAGATCTTATAACATGAGGGAATTTTGTTTATTAAGAACCAGTTAGATGTGGGCATAACTTGATGACAAAGCACCAAAAGACCGACACAACCTACAAACCTAGGGGCTCGGGGGCTAATCATAGATTAGCCTTGCCTACGTGAAAGCACAGATCCCTCGTAGTTCTAGAAAATACCAGAAGATAATGGTGACCGATGATGATGGACAAATGCCCAAGGGGGTGAATCAAATGGTCTGCCTAAATGATGACGACGCAGGGGGCAATGTAGTTCGACACACAGCAATCTTGAGAGGATAAGAGCTAGATGGTGATTTGACGATGGATGATCCTACATGATGACACGAATCGATTGACAAAGGAATGAATGACGCGCATAAGCTCAAAAGTGGAATCTTGAAAAGCTTGGGATGAGGGGGATAGGCTAGATGGATATCCAATGTAATTAATATATATACCAAGTGGCCTAGAATGAGATGGGTGAGGACAATAGTGCGGATGAAAGCATAAAATAACTAGGATGTTAGGTAGATAATGATTAATCCCTCTATGGATGACGCCTATTACCAGGTTTTCACCATCCATACTTATCCAAAGTGCCACCAAGAGGTGGTTTTCACCATAGGATGAACTTATTTCTCTTTGCTATTTTTTTGATTTTTTTGATTTTTTGACTAGGTGGGGTTACCAAGTGGATTTAGGTGTAGAACTTCTTCAGATGCATGATATTGATGGGTTCATCAAGGGGTTCTCCTTCAAGAGTAGTCAGCTTGTATGCCCCAGATCCATATTTAGCGGCTATGATATAGGGTCCCAACCAATTTGCTTCAAATTTTCCTTTCTTGTCTCGGTCTTGCTGAGTGCGTTGGTTCTCCTTAAGAACAAGCTCGCCAACCTAGAATTGTCGAGGATGAACCTTCTTATTGTAATTACGTTTGAGGTGATTTTGGTATGCTTGAAGATGATCATAGGCTTTTATTCTTTGTTCATCCAGTAATTCTAGCTGTGCAAGCTGTGCAACTCAAGCATCTTCTTTGCTGATAAGATTCTTCAGAGAAATCCTCAGTGATGGAATCTCAACTTCAATTGGCAAGACGGCTTCAGTACCATATACTAAAGAATAGGGGGTGGCGCCTATCGGGGTGCGGATGGATGTGCAATATGCCTAGAGGGCAAGATGAATATGGAGGTGCCAATCTTGTCCAGTGTTATTGACAACCTTTTTGAGGATACGGATAAGGATCTTGTTGGTTGCTTCTGCCTGACCATTGCCCTGGGGTAATAAGGTGTTGACCAACGATGTTGGATATGGAAGGTGTCACAAAGGTGTTTCATGGCTTGGTTTTTAAAAGGTTTTCCATTGTCAAAGAGGATGGTGGATGGGATACCATATCTGCAAAGAATATGGTAGAGGATAAATTTGGAAATCTGAGTACCAGTGATCTATGAAAGGGGCATTGCTTCCACCCACTTGGTGAAGTACTCAGTGGTGGTAATTATGAATGTATGGCCATCAGATGATGGTGGGTAAATCTTGCCAATCAAGTCGAAACCCCATTGAGAAAATGACCATGGTGCCAGGAGGGGCTAAAGATCTTGTGCTGGGGCATGAATCAAATCTGCATGTTGTTGGCATGGAAGGCACTTCTTCACAAACTCATAAGCATCGTGTTCTAATGTAGGCCAATAATATCCAGCTCATAGGATCCTTTTGGCCAGAGCCATACCATTTGAATGAGCTCCACAAACACCACCATGTACTTCTGTTAGTGTAGCGTGGGCTTTGGTCTCATTCAGACATCTAAGGAGGATTCCATCATACCCGCGACGATAAAGTGTATTACCGACAATAATGTATCGAGAAGAATGATGGACGAAGGATTTGTGTTGATTACGTGTAAGATCCAGGGGTATAATATTATCATGAAGGTAGGTGTAGATGTCCTGGTACCATGGGGAAGTGGGATCCACAATGTCGCACACCATGTTAGTCTCAGGGGTATCATATGCTGGGATTATTTAAAAGTTGTTCCACAAGGAACTCACATTTTGTTCGGTCTTTAGGCATGTCAATCAGGGAACCAATAGTGGCCATTGCATCAACTGCTTTATTTCGCACCCTTGGAATTTGTTCAAATTGTATAGAGGTGAAATATTTCTTGAAATCATCCACCATGCACTTGTAGGGTAATAGCTTATCATCTTTGGTTAGGAACTCATCATTAACTTGTCTAATGACTAGCAAAGAATTACCAAATACTTTCAAATGAGTTATGTGCCATTGCTTTGCAATTCTGAGGCCCGTGAGGAGAGCTTCGTATTCTACTATATTGTTGGTACACGAGAATGCTATCTTGAATGATTTTGGAATGTAGTCACCTTGAGGGGTAACTAATAAAATTCCTACGCCTGATCCATTATGCGTGTATGAGCCGTCAAAATATAATGTCCAAGCTGGTGCTTCTGTGACTGTGTAGACTTCTTCATCTGGAAATTCAATGTCTAGAGGGTAAGCATCTACTAATGGTGCCTTAGCTAATTGATCAGCTATGACCTATCCCTTTATGGATTTTCGTTCCATATACTCTATGTCGAATTCACTTAGGAGCATGACCCACTTGGCCATGTGGCTAGTCAGAGTGGTTCTAGATAACAAGTACTTCAATGGATCGATTTTGGAAATTAATTTAACTGGATGGATGAGCATGTAATGTCAGAATTTCTATGTGCTGAAAACAAGTGCAAGGCAAGCTTTTTCCATGGGGGAGTAGTTTAATTCATAGCTGACCAATGTCCGACTGATGTAGTAGATCACCCTCTCTTTTGATGATTCATCATGTTGCACCAACAATGCCCCCAGCGCAACTGAAGTGGCTGAGATGTAAAGCAGGAGGGGTTTTCCTAGAATAGGTGGCATCAAGATCGGTGGATGAGCTAAATATTCCTTAATTTTATCAAAACCCATCTGACACTGCTGGTTCCATTGGAAGGTGGAATCTTTCTTCAAAAGATGAGTGAATGGCTGACACTTATCTGCTAGCTAGGCTATGAATCGATGGATGGACTGCATCTTCCCCTGGAGGCTTCTTAACTATTTCAGATTGTGCGAAGGTGGCATGTCCAGGATAACCTTTACCTTGGCAGGATTAACCTCAATGCCCCTGCGAGAGACTATGAAACCCAACAACTTTCCTGATGTGACCCCAAAGACACTTTTTTGGATTTAGCCACAACTTGTAATGCTCTAGCCACTCAAATATCTTTTTCAGGATGGTAGGATGTTTTGCTCTTGTTCTAGATTTCCCTAATAGGTCGTTGACATAATCCTCCATGATGATATGTATGAGGTCATGGAAGATGACCGTCATTGCCCTCTGATATGTCGCCCCTGCATTTTTGAGACCAAAGGGCATAACATTGTAACAGAAAGTGCCCCAAGGCATTGTGAAGGCCGTCTTGTGTTGGTCTTCAGGTGCGATTCAAATCTGATTATAACCAGAGAAGCCATCCATAAGAGATAACATTTCATGTCCTACCGTCAGGTCAATCAACATGTCAATGTTAGGCAGAGGGAAGTCATCTTTTGGACAGGCTTTGTTAAGATCCCTGAAGTCTGTGTAGACTCGAATGTCTCCATTTGGTTTGGCAACTGGTACTATATTGGAGATCCACTCAGAGTAGTCAATCGATCTGATAAAACCCACATCTAGTAACTTCTCCAATTCCTTCTTGACTAATAATGCGACCTGCAGATGCATCTTGCGGAGCTTTTGTTTGACAGGCTTGGCATCTGGGCGAATGTCTAAGTGATGAACCACTAAGGCAGGGTCTAAGCCTGGCATGTCTGAGTATGACCAAGAAAAGTTAATGATTCCCTCTTGGAGTAGCTGCACGATGACCGGATACTCTTGCTCTGAGAGTGACTTAGCTACATAGGTGATTTTAGGACTTTCAGCAGTTGCTAGATTAACTTCTTGAGTCTCTTTAATTAGAATAGATGATTGAGCAGATAACTAAGTTCCCATAAGGGGAAGATGAACATCTCCATCTTCTAGCACCTCTTCGAGGTTTTCACCATCAGATGCATCCTTTATTTTTACTTTTTCAAGGTTAGGAAGTGCCTCATGGAGGTTTTGACTAGATGACCACTTTTTACATTTCTTATTTTTATTTTTGCGATTGGAGTGTTCATCCTCTCCCAATCCCATAAGGTTGACATATGTATCCACATACATACTGACAGGTGTGCTATTACGTAGGTCCCAATCAATAAGCTCAGAGTGACAAAGGGATAGGCTAATGGTGCAGATGAATAGGCATTCAAACATGGATGATAGGTCGGTGTGATCGACGTCATCATATGTACGTATGATGGATTCCTCCTCGGGTATGTCTTCCAATGAGCCATTGTCCACGGCGACACTATTGGAAGTATTAGATGATGTTTCAGGGCCTTTCTGCTTTCTGTCATACCCAATGCCTATGTTTTTTGGTAGCTTTGACATATCAATGGGTTGCAACCGCCCTTGTTCTTCTTTACCTAGGCCCCTACCTTGATAGTTATGTTTTTCCATGAACTTTGTTGGCTAGGGGCGCTTTTCCTGAAAATATTCCTTTAGAGGAGTTTTTGGTTTGGGCTCTTCTCGGTAGACCCATTGGCTTATGTCCTCTTCTGGTGCATCTATCTTGACACTTGGGGATCTGAAAGTGGTGGTAGGGATGTTTTTACCACTGAAGGTGACAGTCTTGTCTTCCTTTGGAGTAGCATGCGAAGGTTGACCATACTCGTGCGGTGATGGTGGCATGGTTGCTACATTAAGAGCAGTGTGCATTTCGTATTCACCACACCTTTTGTCAATGATCTGGACTTTGGTGACTGTAGGATTAGTGGTGGAAGATGGAGGGGTTATTGTGATGGAGGGTGGATTAGCGGATGATGACTGGGATGCCCCCATTTCAACCCTGGGACAATAATGTAAATGGGGAAATGGCGCTTCTAAAGCACGACAATATTCAAATGGTTGGGGGTCAACATAGATGGTGACTTCTTGTCCGTTGACAGGGAATTTTAGGCACTGATGGTACGTGGAGGGGACAACTTGCATAGCATGGAGCCATGGATGGCCAAGGAGGAGATTATATGGTAAGTCCAGATCAAGGACATGACAGGTAATGTACTGAACCACAGGTCCCATTTGGATAGGAAGATTGATAATCCCTTCTAAATTCCTTTTTGCATTATCATAGGCCTTGATCGTGATGATCTGATTACTTAAATCTGCTTGAGTATACCCCACTTGTTTTATGAATTTTAGAGTACACAAGTTGAGGGCAGAGCCATTATCTACTAAGACTCTTTTTATTTTATGACGAGCAACCACGACTTCAATATGTAAGGGGCGATTATGATTGACATCGATGTTTGACATATTGTTTTGGCTGAAGTACAGTTGATGAGATAAAGCTAGGTGTCCTACCAAAGCTTGGAATTGTGTAGGATCAATGTCATTAGGTACATGGGTTTCCTGTAGGGCTCTGTTGAGGATTTCTTGATGTACAGGGGAAGAATTAAGTAAATCCAAAATGGAGATATGTGTAGGGGTCTGTCCTAAGTGATCAAGGATGTTGTACTGAGAGCTTACAGGGGTTAATTGGGTGAGCGCGGGGGCCACAGAGACAATGATGCAGGCTCGTCATGTAGTAACAACACACTAAGGGTCTTTGGATTTGACATGTATCATGGATACACGAGGTTCTACCTACTCAATGTAATGAATAATACCCTTGTAATTGAGTGGTACATTCTTATAGCTCACATTATTTGTGCTGTTGTTTTGAGGATTACTGTTGGAGGTGCTCGGGCCTTGATTATGGTTTGGAAAGGAGTTTTGATATATCTGTAATTGAGCATTGGACGACGGAGCTTGACTTGGGTCAACCTTGATATCACCTCGATCTATGAAATCTTGGACATAGTTTTTCAGACCCTGACACTTATTCAGAGAGTGTCCTTTGATTTTATGAAACTCACAATATTCATTTTCCCTAAACCATGTGGGCTTAGGTTTGGATTTTTCAAGTGGCTTGGTGACAGGGTATGTGATCAGATAGTTGATTTGTAATAGCTTATTGAAGACAACGCTCAAAGGTTCTCCTAATTGAGCATACTGGTGTTTGGTGTTCCCTTGGTTATTCTGATTGGACTATTGGGGAGGACGGGGTGTCCCCTACAGTACAAATATGGTGTTAGGTATGGGTTGTTGTTGTCTCTGGGATGTGTTAGCCATGTGGACATGTTTAGTATCCGTAATGCCGTCATTTACTGCGTTTTTGTTCTTGTTCCAAAAATGTGGCTTGTCGTTGAATGACCTTTCTTTATCTTGATTATATATTTTGATGTGCCCCTTGGCAATAAGGGCATGCTCAAGGATGGGTCCCTTCTCTACTATCTCCACGAAAGTGGTGACACAATGTAATCTAAAGTTATGAGCCATGTCAGGATGAGAGTTCTCCACGAAGAGGGTGACCATGTCCTTTTCTTTCAAAGGGGTTTTCATTCGGCTTGCTAGCGTGCACCACCTTTGGAGGTAGTTAGTAAAGGTTTCCCCTTCATGTTGTTTCTCTTTGAGGAGATCCAAGGTATCGGTGTCCTTCTCCAAATTGAAGGAGAAGTAGGAGACAAACTTTTCTGACAGGTCTACAAAAGATTTTATGGATCCTTTTTCGAGGGTCATGAACCACCCTAGGGCGTTGCTTGCCAAACTCCATGGGAACAGGCGTAAGAGATAGTTGTCATTGTGGATAACTTCTTGACACTGGGAGTAAAACTCCTGCAAGTGGGCCTTAGGATCTTTGTTCCCCCTATATTTGTCAAACTTTGGCATCTCAAAATGTTTGGGGAAGGGAATCAATGAGATGGAGGGATCGAACGGATATGGGCATATATCTTCGAACTTGAATGATTGTTTGCCAGTCCCTGCCTGAAGATCTTTTAGAGCGGCTTTGATTTCTAGTATATCTACACTGGTTGGTGTGTTGGATGGGTATTGATGGTAGGACAATTTTGGATTTTGAGATGACGCTTGGAGATGGGTGTATGGATATTGAGGAGGTAGTATCCCCTGTTGATGTGCCAAGGGACCTTATTGATAAAGAGGTTGTTGCCAGGTGGAATATGGATTGGTTGGGTAGTTATGGGTGGCATACTATTGGGGAGTATGGAGAAGGTGTTGTTGATTGGTTTGTGGATATTGGGGGTGCTGATGTGACTGTTGTGAGGCCACATAAGATGGTTGTTGTTGATATTGTTGCTGGTTATAATAATTGTAATGATGCGGTGGTTGTTGGTGCATTGTTGGCGGCTGTGTTGGGCGAGATGGGATGTTATGTGGTGGTTGCGCTTGTGGGCGTAAGATGGATGAAAGGAATGAAGATATAGTTGGGGGTGAAGGCTGAGGTTGATTTCCTTGCAATTGATGTAGTGGTGGTTGTGTTGAAAATAAAGGATTGACCAATGGTTGTTGTTGAGGTTGAGGTGCGGCTGAGATGTTTTGCGAGGGGGGTTGTTGAGCACTAGTGGGAGCGTAGGATTGGGATGTATTTTGTGGAGGGATGTTGGATTGGGGAGTTTGTTGGGGTATGAATGATGATGGTGGAGGATTTGTAGCCCCAAGAGGTGGAGGCAAGGTAGCGAAAGGGCTACCCCCAGTGTTGACAGGAAGTGGATTCAAGGGGGTGGTGCCGGTAGCATTAGTGGTTGTAGTTGTGGGACATTTTGTGGCATGCCAAAGGCAAAAGGATAATTGGGGTCAGTGGTTTGGGGTATCCCTGTGACTGAGATGGTGGGATGCGTGGGATTGCCAACAGGATACAGAACAATGTTGCCGAATTCAGGTTGATGCCAACCTTCTACGGAAGGAACATTGGGGACGTATGAGCTACTTGGGATGTCATGTGAACATTGGGGTACATTAGATGTGGAGGTGCCATACTTGGACAAGTCGACACCTGATGGTAGTTTGACACCTTTGTCAATCAAGTGAGCCAAGATTTCCTCGCCATGTTTTTCAAGAAGGCGTTCTGTCATTTGTGCATTAAAAGGGTTACTGAAGTGTTCCTCGAATGTGAGCTCAAGTTGATTAGCCATGTTTTCCTCCCTAGGCGGTGACATCTTTTGGACATCCACATTGGATTGTGATGAGGTGCCATTGTGGGGATCGTGAGGGATGTTAGCACCATAGTTAGGATCTGATGAGACGTTCATTGTATTGTTGGGATCTTGAGGGTTGTTTGATTGGGCATTCTGGGATTGTTGGTCGGCCATTTTCTTTTCCTGTGATCAGGTCTGAACGGGCATGCAAGATGATGAGATGGATCAAGATATTAAAAAGACCTAGATGATGAAAGATTGATTTGATTTGATGGGAGATTAGCTGATGACGATTGGTCAGACCGACGTGGATTGATTGGATGAAATTGGATTGGATTGATTGGTAGACACTGGATTAACCTAGATTTTGGATCTTGATCCAGATAGATTTGATGATGTGGGGGTTGGATTGATCTGATGATTAGGATTGATTTGATGATAAATATGATGAAGACTGAAATCCACAACCGAGTTTAAGAAGGATCCTTGGTAACACTAGGTGTTAATTAACTGATTGATGGGTAGATGTATGATAACGACACCGAATTAAACTTGAGATAGAAGCGGACTGATTGGGTCGAGAAGGATGACCAGCTTAAGATGGATAGCAATCCTAAGTCAGTTATGATGATTATGATTAGGGATGAACACCTAGGTCAACTCATATGACTACTCTAACAGGGCTTATATGGAATAGCAAAGATTGGAGATGAAAGCGGATTTAGGACAGATGGGGAGTGTCTTAGGACAGATGAATGACTCTCAGAACGAAAGAATTAGAACTCAGAACAAGCAAAAGAGTGCTCAGAATGAATGACTCTCAGAATGAGGGGATGGAGACCTGGAACAGACATTCAAATGTTTGTTTAGGATGGTGAATAGGCGTATTGATGTTCAAAACAAAGAGACAAGGGATGCTAAGTGATAATATAGGCTGGTCAAAGGTCAGGTCTGCCACAGCATGAGGTCAGGTCTACCATAGCATGAGGTCAAGTCTGCCACAGCATAAGGTCAGGTCCGCCACAACATGTGGTCAGGTCTGCCACAGCATGAGGTCAAGTCTGCCATAGCATGAGGTTAGGTACGCCACAGCACGTGGTCAGGTCCGCCAAAGGATGGGGTCAGGTCCACCAAAGGACCCAAAATATAGCAAACACTAATAAAAAGATTTGGCTAAACTAAAAATGACTGGTTTTGCACGAGAAAGACAATTCAGACAACACAACCCTAAGATTAGTAGAAACAGGTATGGCCAACAAATTCTTCTACTCTAGGATGAACATGGTTGCTAAGGAGTCCTCGATATACACCTGGTACGTGAGGCCCAAACCATGAACACCAACCCGTTACAAGCGTGAGTCAGGAACCTTAGCGAGATACTAAAGGCTCAGACCAACTCTTCATGTCATCCTGACGCTTCGCCAATTACAACGTGGTTGGATTGAGGTACAACTTTCACTCCCCCCCTTTATATACTTCCCCGATATGTGTGGTTGGAATCGTCCCTTAGGGTGATGAAATCCCCAAGTAGGTCCCACTAAGAAAATGAAAATAGGGTGACTCAAAGGACTTGGAAAGCTATGATTTCTCATCACCCAGGATCACCAAATAGTGCAAGGGGATTGGATACGTCAAATAGCCTTCCACAAGCATGCCAAACAAGGTTTATTGACCCCTCTAATTAAAGTATGTGCCTAATTTACCAAAGAAAAATTGGTAAAAACTTGAAATTTCACCTTCAAGAGGTTAGGTCCGCCACCAGAGAGGTCAGGTCTGCCACCGAAGAGGTCAGGTCAGCCACCAGAGATCAATTCTACCAACAAAGAGGTCAAGTCTGCCACCAGATAGGTCAAGTCCGCCACCGGAGGTCAGGTCCACCACCGGAGAGGTCAGGTCTGCTACCGGAGACCAGGTCTGCCAACAGAGAGGTCAGGTCCGCCACCAGAGAGGTCAAGTCCGCCACCGGAGGTCAGGTTCACCACCGGAGAGGTCAGGTCTGCCACCGGAGACCAGGTTTGCCAACAAAGAGGTCAGGTCCGCCACCGGGGAGGTCAGGTCCTCCACCGGAGACCAGGTCTGCCAACAGAGAGGTCAGGTTTGCCACCAGAGAGGTCAAGTCTGCCACTTTGTAACCTAAACCTGCAAAAATGCCAAAAACAGCAAACGTGAAAGAAAAAGACCCATTTGTGGGTCCCACCGGGCGTGCCAGAAATGTGATAGGGGGAATATAGTCGTTAAAAGATGAGCAACAAACTAAAGAGAGTGCAAATAACAACTAAAAACACCCTACACTTCAAGATTGGGCAAATGATGAACTTAACAACATAAAAATGGAACCTTTTACCTTGTAGAGTTGTTCTTTGGTTGGCCCTTTGATTGTAGATGAGATGTATGCTCCTTGATGGCAAGTAGATGCAAGATGTGAAGTGTGAGATGCAAGATAGTTGGGAAAAATGGATGCAAATGGCTAAGTGTATATTGAGAAACAAAATTGCAAGAGTTTTGCTAGCAAAATGATCTCCTCCCCAAATGAGAGAAAAGAGGGGGTATTTATAGAGATTTTGGAAATCTCTAGGGAAATAGATGGCCAAGATTGAGCCACCAATGATCAAGATGTAGGGCCAAGGTGAGTTGAGAACTCACAAGCCCTCACATCTTGACATGTGGCATGTGATATAGCCCTAAAAGGTGAAGTGGACATGAGGTGGAAGGATAGCATATGACATAGAGGGGGGTACAAAGTACCTTGGGATTGGACAAAATCTCCTCATAAAGGAGGTGCTTGTCCCTATGTGGGTGAGAGGACATGTGAGAAATTAAAAATTCCTCAAATATCCTCATGGGGAGAGGGGAAAGAATAAAGAATAAAGAGAGGAGATGTGGGAAGAAGTGAAGAAATTAAAAATTCCTTTTGAGTGCATTGGGGGATTAAAAAGTGAATTAAAAATTCACATGGGGAAGTGGAGTGCCTTGCCCAAAAGGAGAAATCCTTTAATAAGGTTGACTTAAGGACACATGCCATAAATGGGAAGGGGATTAGGTTGGTCTAACGATATGATTAAGGTTGTGCAAGTACTTAATTAGATGGACTAATGACTTATTAGAAGCAAGTGGGAGATTATGGAGAATGTGACCCTAATGATGATTAGGGGTGTGCATATGCTAACCATAGTTAATTAGAAGAAGATGAAGGAGTTAAGATGGATTAGAGACCAACTTGCAAAAGTTGGAGGATGTGACAATGAGAGAGAAAAAGAGGAATTAAAAAATGAATTTAAATTCCAAAAGGTAATATGACTAAATTAAATAAAATGGTGTATTTATTTAATTTAGAGGAGAAAGAGGGGTAAAGTATTTATTAAATTAAATACTTTATGAACCCTATGTAAGATGCAAGGTATTAATTAAACAAATGATTTAATTAATATTAACAGAGGGGATAATCAACTGGATGAATAAGGAGATGTCTTTGATCATATGGAAGTGGTCAAATTAGATGTCTACAATACCATTGATCACTTTTTCATCTTTGAGCATAATACAAAGAATTTTTCAATTTGAAAGGCTAAGATTAGTCAAAATTGGCTAGATTGTCCATGACACCTTCCCTAGAAGATAACTTAGCATTGATTAAATCATCAAAAAAATTAGAAACACAAGTATGAGGATAGGCAAGTCATTTATAGAAGTTGCCATATTAGCCCATCCTTGAGCTAGAAATATGCTTCAAAATCATGATAAGTGTGAAGATACCATCATAGGAAGGGCTCCAAGAACTACTCAATTCCCTTCAAAGGTTATAGGATGGTCAAGAACAATGTAATTTGATTAATTTAAAATTTTTGTTAGGGAATCTATTGCTAAGATAAGTTATTTCATCCTTACATAACAAATCCATAATGCATCCATAACCATACATACATCACATAAGATCATAATCATGAAATATGACATCATAGTATAAATGTGGCATCATCAATCATCTTATATATATATATATATATATATCCAAAAAATGAATTATGTCATGATACATATCAAAGTGTGTGATATTCATCAATGATATACATGAGGATATCAAAAAAGGAGTTGATGAATGAAACTACATCATAAATTAGGTCTACATAAAAAATGGATAGATCTGTACATGGGAGCTATCCTCTTCTCCCCTAGTCCTCTTGGTCAGGCTCTCTCAGTGGTGGTCAATGTCCACTCCTCCTCTCATTGATGGACCACCCACTGATCCAGTCGGAGCCAAATCAATCCTCTATGAAAATTTAGGCTATTATCAATGGGGAGGAACCTGTATATAGTACAGGGTCCTATAATAGTGCACCTTAGCCATGGCCTATCCATAAAGAGAAGCTAAAACCATCTAACCCTACACCTAGGAGGCAGCCTCAAGTTGTTGTTTGCATGCAGCCTCTTGTGCCAGTTGTAGCTCTGCCTGTTGTCTCTATGTCCTCTCTTGATCCCTCTCAAAATGGGCCTAGTACCACTCCTATCTCATGGTATCTCACTTCTATCGAGCACTATCTCTTTCCTGCATGCATGTATTTCTCTCCTAATGGGCCTAATCCTGCTCAGTGGTCGTTTGATCTCACTCTTGCATGATTTCTTGTAATCTCTAACCTAGATCCTCATGTACAATTACTACTACATGTCATTGTGGCATGTGTGGTGGTAGACCTAGAGGTGGCCCTTGTGGTACTATCTCAGTACCTATCCTAGAATATAAACATGCCCTCGGCCTCCTTTGCCTCCCCTACCACCTCTACCTCTCTATCCCTTGCCACCTACATTTTCCTCTACTAGATTTGTAAGTCTAGTAAGCCTATACTGTGTGAACCATGTGTTGTATCCTAGGATAGTACTAGGATCATCTAGCCCACCTGCGTAAATCCATGGTAATGGAACCAACTATGGAAAGTCATCGATAGCAATTTGAGGGACTATATGAGGTCACCACTTGGAAATATCTTTGTATGTACGAGAGTACATAGCCCTATAATCATTTGCGGGAGCATCCTATTGCTTCCCAAATTGGTGAGCAACCTAATCTATAAGATACCTCTCAATAATGTGAATGGATTGACCCATTAGACATCAGGTCTGTTAGCTATATTCTAGATGAGTGTCATCATCCTCCCAAGCCTGAGCCTGTATCTAGGGTCTCCATGTAAAAATAGTCATGTCGTCAATGACCTACCACTAGTATGCTATGTCTGTTGCCCTTATGTGGTGGAGGGTAGTCATGCCATCATACTGATACATGATCAAATCTTCCTCCTCTATAGCTCTTAATGCAACAACTAGTTGGAGAATCACAATGTGATCCCATGCCCATATATAAATTAGGGCAACTCCTGAGGATATGTTGGTGCTCTCTCAGTACACTACTTGGTACATGCCATGGTATAAATGGTCCAATATGCAAGGGCCCCATCCTCCATGATCTGTTGTAGGAAAACACCCCATCCTACGCAAAATAATTGAGATTTCTTGTTAGGAGATAGGACTCCCATGATGAGCCCCACTATAACCAATGTGAGATCACTAGCAAATTTGTCCTCCCTCTAGAAAAAGGTCCTCCACTCCCAACACATGGAACATGGACTTAAGGTGGAGATCCCTATCATAAATCACTCACTCTCCATGAATCAGTACCTGTAGGATCCTCAAAACATCCTCCAGGTTCACCACCACCTCACCTATTAGAAGGTGGAAGGAGGAAGTCTTGGAGTGCCACCACTCCACAAAGGCTGTCATTAGAGCTAAATGGGTCATAATCTTTAGCATAATTGCAACATGGTACAATCCAACTGCTCCTAGGAATAGGACATTGAGCTACCCTAATTTGGTTAGTCACTCTAGAATTTTTGGTCTCCTCTCTTGGGAAAGTAGAGGATGGAAGACAACCTATATGCATAATGCACACAATGTTAAAGTGTAAAATTTGGGAAAAATCAAAATCCCTAGAATGTAAAAGTGAGACTTTATTGCAAAGGAATTGCACTATTGGCTTCGCAAATGCGTCACTATTTTGTAATAATGCCACTATCTTGTAGACGTGTTACTATCCTACGATATGCCATTATTTATTATCGCCATGCAAAAAAAAGTCTTTGAAATCATGCAAATGTGCTACTATATTTTATGCAAATGTGTCAGTAAAAAGATATAAGGTCTGGAAAAAACTCACTAATTATAACTCTTAATTTCCAAGTTAATTTAATAGAATAAAATTATTGTAAAATGGTGTAGACAAAGAGGAATAATTAAGTAACTTTTATCACTATATTTAAATGGAATAGCATACACCCATGAATCAAGTGTCTCAAAACAAAGTTATGTCATTTTAAGATATAGCCATATAGTCTTACACAAGATTTATCATATCAACAATGCATTTAAATTCAAATACTGTAAAGCAATAGAAAAATCATAAATGCAACCACAAAGGAACCATAATATAGAGATTTCATGAGTGGAAAACCTTCGTATGGATGAAAAACCACTCACAAAAGTGTCTTACCGGCTTAATAAAATGCTTCTCTGGTTACAAGATGCCTCACTGGCAATGATCAAGCTGTCTTATAGAGATGCCCATTTACAACTCCATTACACTTTTCTAGATATCATGAATATCAGACATAACAAGGAGCATATTGAAGTTCTTTTACAAGTCACAAAGGTCTACAAACAACATTCTCTAAGTTTCACCAATGCATCAACTTTGCATATGAAATGAAAGAAATGTCCACACTATTATGAAATGCTTCCAAGTATTTGGAATTTTAAGACAATTCTACCTCCAAGGACTTATCAAATAACACACAAGTATACTAAAAATCATAAGCCAACCACATACAGCTTCATGAAAGTAATCCTAGGCCCGTTAGAAATGCACACATGCTTATGCAATTAAAACAAGAATGCTTACTTCTAAACTCATTGTTCATAGAGGTTTCAACAATAAGAGAAGAATACTATAAAAGAGTTAAGAAGGTATAGCTCATGTATGTATGTGAGTACATATATAAGCTAGTGGATATATGAGTATACATTCTTATAGAATAAATACTCATGCAATCCTATTGTGTCAAGGTCCAATAATTATTAAAGAGTCATCTAGGTTTTCGAGTTAAGGAAAGAAAATTCTTAAAAAAAAACACTTTCAGAACACATTTTCTTTTCAAGTTTCCTTCAAGTTTACTACTGGTAACTATATTTGCAATTATATCAAAAAAGAAATAGCTCAAGAAGACTAGTTACTAATATTTAATTCTACAACTCATTTTAACAATTCACTCCTATTTCATGTGGGAGTAACAAAATATGCCTTTATTTATTTATTTTTTCACATTGAGTGCAAAAATTCAATAAACAACTTCAATTTAAATTTTTTTATCTAAAATTAGATTTATACCATAAGCACACTTCCTAATCAAATATTATTACATTTACTATTGCTCCAATCAAAATAAGCACAATAATTCTAATAAGTTGGTTGCATCACAATTTCCAATTTTAAATACTGATTTAATATATATTCATACATAGAATTATTATTTTCAGAATTAGCATCATGATTAACTTATTCTGAAGTAAAACAAACCCATACTCATACAAGAATATGTCCACTTTTATGTATGAACATAAGTAAATTTACAAAATATCAAAGATAATGCTATTTTATAGTAAGAATATATATACATTTCCGTGATTTTATATATATATATATATATTCATGATTTTGAAATACAAAATGGATTACAGTCCAAGAGTATATTTATATATACTCAAATTTATATATATATCTATCTATATATAAAAATAGAAAATTGCAGTTTCTGTTGAAGTAACTTACATTCAGCCATATTTTAAACAAATATATATGTATACACACATTTAGTTAAATATGTATATATATATATATACACTTTCAGAAAATTACTTTTACAACAAAATAAGAAGTAAGCTATGGCCATATAATTATTTTCTACACTCTCAGGAGAAAATTACTTTTACAACAAAATAAGAAGTAAGCTACGGCCATATAATTATTTTCTACACTCTCAGGAAATTACTTTTACAACAAAGTAAGAAGTACAACTACAACAATGTAATTATTTTCTACACTTTCAGGAAATTCCATTTACAACAAAATAAGAAGTAATCTTTAGCCATGTAATTATTTTCTACACTCTTAGGAAATTACATTTACAACAAAATAAGAAGTAAGCTACAACCATGTTATTATTTTCTTTTAATTAAAAAAAAGTAGAAACTTCTCAGCAAAATTTCTTAAACAAAAGTAGAAACTTCTTAGCAAATTTTTTCATTACAGAATTTCTTTATTTCAAAAATTCGTTCAATAATATAATAATATTATATATTTATATATATACGATTTGTATATATATATATATATAAATATTATAATCTTGCTCTCCAGGTATTCAATTTAAAAGGGAAAATTGTCAAAATTGGTCCAATATATAAAAATTCAATCTCAAATTTCTTTTTAGCAGCAGAACACAAATTCATACATAATATTTTTAATATTTACATAAATGTATTTATATATATATATATATATATATATATATATATAATTTTATATAAAGAGAGTAGAACAAAGAGAATACAGATTTGTACAACCAAGAAGCTGAATAGATACAGTGGAAAAAACATTCAAAATATTTTAAAGGAGAAGTAAATCTTTTCACCAGCATTTATCACTTTTTACATTTGAAATTAAAATACATGGGAAAGAGGATTTAAAAACTTGGAACCCGCTTCTGAAGATTTTCTTCTTCTGGTTTCTCTTTCCTCTCTTGTTTTTCTTCCCTTCTCCACCTGTTCTTGATTTACTGTGTTTCAAAAACCCTCTTCTCCACATACATTTTCAGTTATATTTTGCAGAGCAATAAAACCCTCTTCTAGGCATACATTTTCAGTTATCTTTTGCACAACAATAAAGAAAGATTATGAAAGCTATTGTGTTGTTGTTGTTGTTGTGTTATTCTTTTTTTAATTGCAACTACGTAATTATTCATAGCAAATAGTGAGAAAAGGCCATTTTTAATTTGCAACAGAAATATTTAAATCCTTTGTAAGCAAATAAAGAAATATTATTCACTTGCAAATTAAATATTTACTCCAAATAATTAATAAAGAAAGTTCATTCAATTGGGAATAAAAATAATTATTCTAAATTAACCAAGTATTATCATTTATTTGGAATAAATAAAATCTATATTAAATTTTGATTAAATCCCTCTTTATTTTATTGTACTTTTATTTCAACACTAATTAATTTAATCAAACATTGTAGAATTCAAAGCATAAAAATAGGGGTTGTGACAAAAGAAAACACATTGACGAATTTCCAATCTCCCATGCTTATGCAGAAAAATTACGCCTAATGCAAAGGCGTCGCCATGTTTTGTAGAGGTGTCACATCGGGTTTTAGAAGCATCACCCTAATAATGATGCCTCTATTTGACCTAATCTACCCTACATTTCGCTACCTAAAAATGTGTGCAGGGGAAGTTTTTCGGGGTACATATCGTTGATCTTTCTTCGATTGGCCACTGGAACTATCAGATTTGATCCACATGATGTGTGGGAAGCACTTTGTGTGCCATCTCATTAGGTGCTTTGGAGGAAATCTAAGCTAGAATCACAGGAATCACTCTAAGATCTCTCAAATTCTCAAAAGAAAAGTGTGCAAATGAGTTTCAAATTCACCCAAATTCACATATCAACCAGAAGGATTTCAGTTGTCAGATCAATCGAATATGGTGTGCAGATTGAAGAAAGATTTATATGGATTGAAGCAAGCTACTAGAGCTTGGTATGCAAGGTTAGACATGCATTTGATTCAACAAGGTTTCAACAAAGGTATGAAAGATAGTTATCTGTATTTTTAAAATTGAAAATGACAAAATCTTGATTGTAGTTGTATATGTTGATGACATTTGTAGATGTGGAAAATGTAAATTAAATACAATACAATACACCTCTTAATGAAACATTGTATCAAGATTAAACATGAATTAAACTAATTTAAAACATAGAAAATCCTGAAAGCATCTCATTGTCTCCTATCTCCAAAGATTTATCAAATTACAGAAGCTCTCATATTTGTAAGCACCGTAACTGTTTAAAATGCCTATCTAGAGAATGGAATGGATGCTAAATGTTGTGATGTGATGATTGCTAATGAATTCTAGATGATTCGATGCTACTGTAAATGAAGCCTGATGGATGAAAGCTATAGTAAAAACTAATGATGCTACTGTGATATGAAATCTATTGATGCCATGATGCTATGATGATATTAAAAATGCTAATGCTTAATGATTGCTTGATTGCTTGAGTACTAATTCTTGTAGAGTAAGTTTGCATAAAGGATGATGAATCTCAGATGATTTTGGTGCTTCAAAAGGCTATATAAATAGATTTACGGCAACACATTTGCACAGGGATAACACAACAGAGGCTGAGATTCAATCTAGAGATTTGAATGGTATGAGATGAGAAGGTGGAGCTGATCATGGAGGATTATTCCTACCCATGAAAACACCAGGCAAGATGAGAGGAAAGATTTGAGGTAGAAGATTGAGAGGATTTCCTACAGGTTTGTCCCCGAGGCTCTTCCCGTGAATGCCAGTTGAATTAATTAGATTTGAGAAATCTAATTTTATTGGTGAGTGAATAGAGGGATTAGATTTATGCATAATTTAAATATTTTTGGTTTATTTAATTTAGCAAAAGAGGAATAAATAATTTAATAAAACAAACTATAGAAGTTGTTTATTAAATTAAAATAGAAAGAATATGATAATTAAATTAAAGATTTTAGGATATCTTTATTTAATTAAGAAGAAATGTGATGAGATAATTAAATAATATCAAGTATTGAAGCTGTGTATTTAATTTTAGGATAGATTTGATGGATAAAGTATAGAAGAAAATAATAATGATAATAATTAAATAAAACAAAGTATTTAATTTTGTTTATTTAATTAAGAGGAAAATAATGTGATAAAATAGAAGAATTAATAGTGAACTTAATATAAATAAATATTTCTATTTACTTACTAAGTAGATGAATTAAGATTAATTAATCAAATAAATCGTATTTAATTAATTAGATTCTCCAGACCATTTTTAGGTGTGTACATTTTGCCCCTCTTTCAAGTGATGTGTTTACACATTGCTTCAAAGAAAATTTTGTGCTGCTGCTGCTAGTATTGATGAGAAATTTTTCAGAATGCCCCAGACATGATTTTTAGGTGATTGATGGATATATGCCCCCTCGAGAGATAAATTAATGATTTTTTTTATTTTTTTTATTTTTTGGAATTTTTCAAATTTTTATGAGTTTTTGATGATTTGATGTAGATTCGATGAAGATTTCATGATGAAATAATTTATCTCCCGATAATTGATGTAGAAAGTTGCTTTGAATAAGTTTCAATTAATCTCCCCTCAAAAATTAAATCAATGTCATAAAAATCCCTTTTTGAAATAACCTATAAAAGGTTAAAAAGGTCATTTTCAAATTCATTTGTTGATTGTGACTTTTTAAAATTTGAGAGAGTGATTTTGTGCTACGTGGAGCAAGATGCTAATTCCTTTTCACACTCACCATTTCGAGCGTGTTCGATGACATCAGCAGCCGGCCATGTTCGGACCTCCAGTATGTCCTTTATTTTTTTTATTTTTTTGGTTTGCGTGCTTTTTTTATTTTTTAATGTATTTTCGAGTTTTAACAAAAGAAACTTGTTTTAGCGCTTCAACATTCTATTGTAGTCCATTTTGACTCCGTTGTAGCACTTTCAGGATCTATGTTAGCGCGTCTATAGTGTAGGTTAGCGCTTTTCAAAGTTTAGCGTTTAAGTTGGCCGTTGTAGCGCTTCTCTAAAGTAGATTAGCACATCAAGAGTTTTAGCGCTTAGGGTAGATTGTGTAGCGCTTTTAAGGTCTGTTTTAGTGTGTCAAGAGTTTTAGCACTTTGGGTAGATTGTGTAGCGCTTTTAAGGTTTGTTTTAGCGCGTTTTAAAGTTTAGTACTTTTCAAAAAAATATTAGCGCTATGACCTGATAAAATGGTGCTTTTGCTAGAATGGTGCTTTGTTTAAATGTAATAGTGCTTTTATTTAATGAAATGGCACATTTCTCTATTTTAGCGTGATTTTTTGATCTCATGATAGGTGAGGTTTGATGTTTTGTTGTGATGATAATTACCCTCATGATAGGTGAGGAATAATTAGAATTGATGTACCTCATGATAAGCGAGGTTGATTTTGATGTATTGATGATACCTTCATGATAGGTGAGGTTGATTTGATGCATTGATGATGATGACCTCATGATAGGTGAGGTGGGTTTGATGTGTGCTCATGAGATTTGATTAGAATTTTCACTAAGAGCTGACTTGATTTGATATGGTATCTTGATGTTATTTGATGATTGATATGAATTTATTAACCTTGATTTTGTTGTGATAATAGGAGTGATTAGGGAACCTGTAGATTCGAGAGAGTTTCCCTTCGACATTTGATCTCATTCCTAGGCTGGCACAACCTGAGATGACTATCATCACACATTGTGGATTGTCTCCTCTTCTTTACATGCCCCATATTAGGATTAATCGGGGTTTGTTGATAGCTTTATCTAAGAGGTGGAATAGTGAGCACAACACCTTTCACCTTCCCACTGGAGAGATGATAGTCACCCCAGAGGATGTTTGGCGGATCCTTTAGCTTCTGATTGTTGGAGATGTTGCAGTTTATGATTCGAGAGAGCAGGGTGGGACCGATGCTCTTCGTAGAGTGTTCTAGGATGATCGTATTGGAGGAGAGTGGATACCATGGCGTGATATGGTTGATGCATATGCCACTTTGCCGACAGTACTTGCTGGTTTCATTGGTAGATTCCTTAGTCCTGATCACAGGTCTAAGGGATTTTCAGTTGGTTGGGGTCGAGTTCTAGAGAGTATGGTTGTTCATGGTACCCGTTTTGCTTGGGGCATGTGTTTGCTTGCCCAGTTATATCATGATTTAAATTCAGTGGTGTATCTCAGTGGTCGGAGTTTATCGACTGGTGTTACTTTGCTTTAGGTATGGACATGGGAGCACATAGCTGTCACACGTCCAGTACCAGTTGGATGAAGGCCACCTAGGAGACCTTATGTTTTCCGATATTCTAGTAGGTTTACCCAGTCCAAATTGGGTAAGTTAGAGTATTGGAGGAGAGTGATTGATGATATAGAGTATGTGACATGGTGTCCCTACTTGGATTCTGATCATTTGGATGATGATGATGTTCAGCTACCGTTTCTTTGTTAGTTGATGATTTTGATTGGCCATGGTCGGTGGGTTTTATAGAGATTCTTGATCAGACATGTCCAAAGACAGTATGGGATGGTACAGGGTATGCCCCAGGGTGTCGCTCACTATGCTCGTCAGCAGTCGAATACATCAAATTGGGGCTTGTTTGTCATATGCTGCAGCAGTTTAGTAGTTTTAGGCTTTACAACCCTTTTTGTGGGATATCCAGTTAGATATCGTCGAGGCTCCTCTTACAGCCGACTATGCTGAGTATTTTTCTTTGCATCCATTTCCACGCCTGACTATTCTAGATGATCTTGGACCATTACGTGTTGAGGAGGATGTTCCCGTCGCTCGTGGTCATAGATGAAGGAGAGAGGATGTTGGAGGTGTTGAGGCAGAGGATGTAGATGTTGGTGTTGGTGAGGCAGCAGTCGAGCCTAAGGTTGATATTGGGGTAGAGGAGGATATTGAGGCAGAGGATGCGGATGTTGGTGTTGGTGACGAGAGTAGCAGAGAGGAGAGCGGTGGAGATGAGGGATTTGATAGTGGAGAGGCTGTAGTTGGATCGGGCCCTGCCTTATATTTTCCTGGTGAGACCATGCCTCGTAAGAGGCAAGCTGTGGGAGATGTTTCAGTGCAGCTGTGGCTAGTAGATATTCAGGTATAGTTAGAGATTGTCCAGGAGTAGCTTCTATAGACACAGGATTTATTGGAGCATACACAGGATCAGATGCAATCACAGGTTGAGTTACATACAAAGACTCTTTTAGGTGTGCAAGATCAGTTAGTGATAGCTCAGTCACAGATTGCAGCATTGACAGCCGAGAGAGATGTGATGAGACAGACAACTGAGACAGCCCAGGCATAGGTTATTTCATTAACTGTTGAGAGAGATTCGGCTAGGTTTTCAGGAGAGGGTGCTCAGGCTTTGGCCGATAGATTACAAAGACTAGTAGATGGTACCTCGTTGGCAGATTATATGTGTGAGGTTGCTCGCATTGGTGAGGAGATTGAGTTCTATAGAGGGAGGTATTATGATGCAGTGCCATCTGAGCAGAGAGTGATCTATGCAAGGTCTCGTTCGGGTAGATCACGATCCAGGACTGTTAGTGCAGGTGTTACTCAACCATTACCCATAGATCCTAGGGATCCAGGTCCCTCTGGGGGTAGGGGTCCTGATCCTGCCATGCCTACACCATCTGGAGGCAGCTGCAAATGATTGTGTCCCTATATTTTTATTATTCTGATGTATAGCCATCATTGATGTGTTATCTTTCTTCATTTTTAGACATCATTGTATTCTTGACATTGAGAGTTTGATATATGTGAGATGCAGTATATTCTATGGTTCCTGATATGTTCTATTTGATTTGCTGATGGATGCATTTTGATGTTTATTTGCTATGTGATGGTTTTAATGTTATGCTTCGATTTGATATTGTTCTACCTATGATGCAACTAACGGTAATGTGTGGATACATGATTTATGATGTTCATAGATTTATGATGTGTATGGATTTATGATGTATATGGATTTATGATGTGTGTAAATGATATACTATATGTGATGTAAATATATGGATGAAAATATGAAATGATAGTTGATGTAATAATTTAATGGACTTTATTATCAAATGGATTAATTATATGTAAATGACAAATGGGTGAATGCAATGAGTTATGATGATGATGAATGATATAGTTATACATGTTAAAAAAATGATTGATGAAATGTTGATTCAAGTGTTTTGAATATATGCAAATGATTATGATGTTGTTTTTGTAATTGTCAAGTATACTTAGTCTTATTTGAAAAGAAGATAATTCTTTAAGGAATGATTCACCAATTTATTTTGTAACCAATACTCTGCAGGTATGACATTATTATGGATGCAGTTTACTTTTATTATGCAAATCTATATGTGGACATCGGAATTTTAACGCTTATTTTGTGCTTTTGTATCATCATTGAGCTTTAAAATGTTGAAAGTGAGTACAAGCATTAATGGTATAATATAAACCAATGATGACCTGAGTACTACTTTCATGATTTTTGATATTGCAAGTGAACACAAGCATCGAGGTATAATTAAACTGAGATGACCTGAGCATTTCTTGCGTAAACAAACAAGAATTAACCACTTTCCTATGTGAATTGGAATGTCATCCATGATATTTTGTAGAGCACTTCCCACGACGATTCACACAGTAATTATGATTAATTGACAGACAGCAGATAAAGAAAATACCATTTCTTCTTTCTAGCTTCTCTAGTTCAATACATTATTGAGTTACTCTAAATAAATGATAACAATGATCAAAAGTACAACATATCTTGCATTTGCTTATAGTATTCAATCATTTATTCAGATTAGATCATCCATCTTGATTTTGTGATGTTTTTGTGTTTTCGAGATTTTGGATCAAACTAACCTAAGGACCTATCCTAGGGGCCTCGAGGGCTGATCAAAGATTAGCCTTGCCTACGTTATACACACAAAGACCGCGTAGTTCGACTGACATAGACTCATGTTTTTGGCCTTTCTGAGATTGACTTTTTGACTTGTTTTTGTTTTTGATTTTTCGATATGATATGGAAGTCCAATGTGTTTCCGACGGTGATTGATATTCCATGTTGGGTTGTGTTTTGATCACTTGCTATTGTTTTTGTCCATTTTGTGAAGCTCAAGATTTATGTTTCCCCCAATGATCTTTCGATGTTGCCACCAGGCCAGGGTGAGACATGACCATGTGATATGATATGATAATGGATGTAAAATCATAGTGGAAGTGACGACCATGACATGTGTCCAAATAGATGGGATAGCTGATTCAAATCACAAATAGCGCCTGTTTCCAAGTTTTCACTATTTTTTTTATTGCACCTTTTCATTCTTTTTGATTTTTTTTTTGGTCACCAGGATGCCTGTTTTCCAGGTTTTCATCAAAGTAACCATTTTCAGAAACTAATTCATGCAATAAGTGATTCAGGTATAGAATTTGCTGAGATGGATACTGTTGATAGTTTTATCAAACAGATCCCCTTCAAGTGTAGATAATTGATATGCTTCTGAGCCATCCACTGATATGATAACAAAGGGACCTAACCAGTTAGGTTCAAATTTCCCTTTCTTTTCTCTATCTTGCTGATTTTTAGGGTTTTCCTTTAGGACCAAGTCACCAACTTGAAAAATTCTAGGTTTTACTCTATGATTGTAACTTCTTGACATTCTTTGTTGATAGGATTTCAAATGATTTACTGCTTGTTGACGACATTCATCTAGTAATTCTAGCTCCTATAGCCTTGAAATTATGTAATCTTCATTTGCTATGAGACCTTTTAGTGATAGACAGAGTGATGGTATTTCTATCTCAATTGGTAGAATGGCCTTTGATCCATACACCAAGGCATATGGTGTAGCTCTTGTTGGTATTCTGATGCTGGTTCTGTAGGCCCATATTGCAGGATTTAACTGAACATGACAATCACATCCACCATCGTCTACCGTCTTCTTTAGTATTTTTAGGATTGTCTTGTTTGAGGCTTCTGCTTGTCCGTTTCCCTGTGGATAATATGGTGTTGAAAAATGATGTTGAATATGGAATTGTTCACATAATTCCTAGACATCCTGATTTTTAAAAGGCCTTCCATTATCTAAAATAATGGATTGTGGTACCCCAAATCGACAGATGAGATAATTGAGTATAAAAGATGAAATCTGTTTTCCAGTGACAGTTGTAAACAAAACTGCTTCTATCCATTTTGTAAAATACTCTGTTGCTGTGATGATGAACTTGTGGCCATGTGATGAGGAAGGATGTATTTTCCCCACTAGGTCCAATCCCCATTGAAAAAAGGGCCATGTGGATCTAAATGGTTGTAACTCTTGTGTTGGTGCATGGATTAGATTACCATGAATCTGACATTTTTGACATCTTTTAACATATTGATATGCTTACTTCTCCATATTCGACCAGTAATACCCTAAACGAAGGAGTTTCTTAGCTAGGGTTAGCCCACTTGAATGTGTCCCAAAAATACCTTCATGGGACCTCTCGTAAGGATGTTTCAGATTCATAATCCTCCAGACACCAGAGAAGAGTACCATCTAAACCTCGACGGTAAAGGATGTCAATGATTAATGTATGTCTTGCTGATTGACGGATAAAGTTACGTGTTTGGTTTCTAGAGAGGTCAAGAGGAAGAATGTTGTGTTTGAGGTAAGTATAGATCTCTCCATATTGTGAGGGTTGAATGTTGGGTATGTGGCATATGGTCTGTGAATCAGGGTTATTGTATGTAGGACTAGATACTTGTTCAACCATAAACTCATATCGACCTTTCTTTTTTGATAATTGAAAAAGGGATGCAATTGTTGCCATGACATCTACAACTTTATTTTCTGCCTGTGGTATTTGCTCGAACTTGATCTCCATGAAGTATTTCTTTAGATCATCTATCATTTGCTTATAATGCATGAGCTTCTCATCTTTTGTTTGATACTCATTATTTACTTGATAAATGACAAGTTGTGAGTCCCAATACACTTGAAATTTTGTGATTTTCCATTCAATAGCTATTTTGATGCCTATAATCAATGCTTCATATTTAGCTATATTGTTTGTGCATGGAAACATTAACTAATAAGATCTGGGAATATTGTGTCCTTGAGGTGTGACAAATAGAATTCTTTCCCCTGCTCCTCTCTGTGTATATGATCCATCAAAGTATAGTCTCCATTGTTGAGTTGTAATGTTCATGATGTCAACATCTGGAAATTCAATGTGCATTGGATGATGATCTTGTAATGGAGCTTCAGCTAGTTGATTTGCTATTACCTATCCTTTGATGGCTCTCCTATCAACATACTGGATATCAAACTCACTCAATATCATGACCCATTTTGCAATTCTTCTTGTTAGTGTAGCTTTACTGAGTAAGTATTTTAATGGGTCTATTTTTGCTATGAGCCTGACTGTGTGAGTCAGCATGTAGTGTCGCAATTGCTGAGTTGCAAATACTACTGCTAAACATGCCTTTTCTATGAATGTATATTTTATTTCATATCCGTTAAGAGTCCTGCTGATGTAGTAAACTGCTTGTTCTTTTCCTTCAGAATCCTCTTGTGCTAATAAAGCTCCTAAAGATATTTCAGTTGTTGCAATATATAGTAATAGTGGCCTTTCTGCTATGGGTGGCATGAGTATCGGAGTGGTCACCAAATATTGCTTTATCTGGTCAAAAGTTGTTTCATAGTTATGATCCCATTTGAATGAAACATTTTTATGTAGATGATTAAATGGGTGACTCTTATCTGCTAGCTGTGAAATAAATCTCCTGATGGATTGTAACCTCCCTTGTAGGGACCTTAATTGATTGATGTTTTTAGGTGGTGGAATCTCCATGATTGCCTTAACCTTAGCTAGATCCACTTCAATACCCTTTTTTGAAACTATATAACCAAGAAGTTTTGCTGATGTCACCCCAAAGATACACTTCTTTGGGTTTAATCTTACATTGAATTTTTCCAGTCTGGTGAATATCTTATCAAGTATTTCCAGATGTCCTTCCCTAGTGTAAGATTTTTCTAAGATATCATCCACATAGTCTTCCATGAAAGTATGCATCATATCATGAAAAATTGTGGTCATTGCTCGCTGATATGTTGCACCTGCATTTTTCAAACCAAAAGGCATGACATTCCAGCAGAATGTTCCCCAAGGGCAAGTGAATGTCATCTTTTCTTGATCCTCAGGTGCTATTTTGATTTGATTATATCCTGAGAAGCCATCCATTATAGATAACATGGCATGTCCCACTATTAGGTCAACAATTAAGTCAATCCTGGGTAAAGGAAAATCATCCTTTGGGCATGTCTTGTTTAAATCTCTGAAATCTGTGCATATTCTGATGCTATGATCAGGTTTGGATGCTGAAAAAATGTTTGAGATCCATTCTGCATAATCTATGGATCTAATAAAGCCTGCATCTAATAATTTTTTTAGTTTAGCTTTAACCAAAAGGGAAATGTGGGGATGCATCTTTCTCAATTTTTGTTTGACTGGTTTGATTCCCTTTGGTAGTGATAGATGATGCATTAGAAGTTGTGGATCTAATCCTGGCATGTCAGAATAAGACCATGCAAAATTTATTTGTCGTTGCTCAAAGAATTTAGTGAATGTCAGCTTCTCCTGTTTTGTCATGGATGCTGCTAGATGTAAGATCTTTGCTTCTTCAGATGTTCCCCGATTTATAGACTGTGTTGGATCTACTAGTACTGATGATCTGTCATTGTAGTGTTCTGGGAGAGTGTCAAATCTTTCATCCTTTAGTGCCTCATAAAGGTTTTCGCTGTTGGATACGTTCTTTATTTTTCTCTTTTCAAAATCTAATGGTGCCTCAGAGAGGTTTTCATCATTAGATTTATTTTCCCTGTTATCATTTTTGCAACTGAAAGATTTGACACCCTCATGATGTAAAGTATTGATATGAGTGTTATGGATAGTACTTGTATCAGTTTTGTCACAACATAGAAAATTTATGATGGCATTATCATTTGAAAAGAATGGTATAAGGCTTGGTTCGATGGGTTCCAAGTCAATCAGCTTGGGGTGTATTAATGGTAACAAGTCATCAGATTGGACAAGGTCAATTGTTGTAAGTGTCATGACAACTAGATGGTCAAAGTTATTTTTAGGATGTTCAAGGTTTATGACGGTACTCACCTCCAATTTTTCTGACTCACTTGATGTCTGATCATCCTCGCTTGAGTCATCGATATTTGTTGGTTCCATAACAAATGTTCTAATTCCTGAACCTTTTCTCTCCTCTTGTAAGGGTGTATATGTTTGGATAATATCAATCTCTTTATCAGTATATGATGTAGCAAATAAATTATCCCATTCATATTCATTTGAGTCTGTGTCAGAGCCATCTCTCATTTGTAGTATCCTTTAAACTACTTTTTGGGTTTCTTCATCTTGTTGCTCATTTTTGTAGCCTAATCCCATTTTGTCTTTTGGCTATAGCGTGAGAGGCTGAATGGATTCAACAATACCATCATTTCTCTTGCCAATTATTCCTTGACCTTTGTAACCCATTTTCTCTAAAATGGCCTTCCCTTTTCCATACTGATATGTTTTAATGTTGACACTTGCTGATGATGATTCTTCCTCATCTTTGTATAGCCAACTGAGAATGGCTTTGTCGTCAGACTCCTCTTTGAGTGTACCTGCTTTTATGAATGTTTCATTTAGAGCTGTGATGGGTTGTGATGATTTTGGAGATTTTAATATGGGTTGTCCATATGTTTTCAGTGATGGGAGTAATTGTGATAGGCACAAAGATTGCTAAAGATAATATTCTCCAACACCCTCTTTCTTTATCTAAACTTTTTCTAAAAGTTGTGATAATTCATTGATAGGACCTTTGGCTTTTGATGTATCTCTGACAATTATTTCCTTCTCCAGATTCTTTTTCTCAACCCATTTAGATATAGAATTGGGTTGGCTATCCATAGTAGATGAATTGGAAGTATTGACTTCTCGGTTATGAGGTATCAGAATGTCTTGAGTTGCTTTCAACATGCTACAAATATGTGGATTGTTGTTGTCAGCTGATATGGTGACTTCCTGTCCATTTACTGGAAATTTTAGACATTGATGGTATGTTGAAGGTACCGCTTGCATGTCATGGATCCATGAATGACCCAATAGTATGTTGTATGTTAGATCTCTGTCTAACACTTGACAAGCAATGTTTTTGACAATTGGTTGTACCTAGATTGGAAGTATGATAAGTCCTCTAGAAGACCTTTCTTCTCCATCATATGCCTTTATCGTTATTTTTCTTTTGGTGTCAATGGCATTGTCAGAATAGCCTAGTGCATGAATTAGTTTCAAGGTACAAATATTTAGACCAGCTCCTCCATCTATCAGAACACATTTAACTTGGTGTTTATTGATGAGAACTTCGATATGCAAGGCTACATTATGTGGGTGATGGATAGATACATCATCTTGTTCAGAGAGCAATAGACAATGAGGTGTGGTGAGATGTTCCACCATGGCTTGGAATTGACAAACATCCAAATTATTAGGGACTGTTGTGGCGATGAGAGCTTGTTCTAAAACTTCCTTATGTGATGGTGATATTTTAAGGAGTTCTAAAATGGATATTTGCATGGGTATCTTTTGTAATTGATCAATGATATTGTATTGATGTGATGGGGGAGCATTATTTTTGGAGAAAATTACTTTCAGTATTACCCTGGATTGTCTCCTTGTCGTTATATTGACTTGTGGATGATCTTGTGTTTCCCTTATTTTTAAAACATTGAGTTGATTATCAAATGTTCCAGCACGTGTCCTCGCATTCAAGGATTCAATGGTATTGTTGTTTGTGTTATACCTTTGGGTGTCAATGTCATTTTTGTCTACCTCAGAAAGGGAAAGAATGGTGGTGTCCTAGACATAGTTTATACTTTTTCCCTTACCACTAGAAGAAGAAGGCTCTCCTTTTTTATAGTTGGGTAATGGATTGATAAATGCACTGTGATCATTGTTTGTCTGAGGCCCTTCAACAAACACCTTCTTGGCTTCGATCAAGTCTTGTATTAGGAATTTTAGTTGCATACAGTCATTTGTCTTATGTCCTCTATTTTTATGGAAATTACAATAATCTGCATCATTCCACCATGATGGTTTTACAATTGGCTCCCAGTTTCGAGCTTCTGGTAAAGTAATAAGTTTATTCTCAATGAGTTCTTTCATTGCCAATTCTAATGTTTGTCCTAATGGGGTGAATTTCTGTTGATTTGATTGCCTTTGGTATGATGGTCGTGATTCTCCATTGTTGGTGTTGTTATTTTGGATAGTGCCCTGGTTGTTGTTTTAGTTTTCATTTTGGTTTGCCTTGACAGTTGATGCTGTCAAATTGAATACTAGTTTTTCATTGTCAGTTGTAGGTTCATTATTTCCAATATTTCTATTTTTCTGCCAAAATTTTGGCTTGTAGTTGTTTCCATAGTGATTTTCATTGTTGGATGTTTCACTATAGTGCTTGATCACTCCTTGTTTGACTAGGGCTTCTTCAATTTTGAGCCCATTCTCAATTACTTTTTCGAATGTTGATGGACATTGTAATTCAAGTCGATAACTCATTTGATCAGTCAAGTTGTCTATAAATAATTCAATCTTCTCATCTTCAGGTATAGATCGAGGATACCTTGCGAGAAACTTTCTCCATCATTGTAAGAATGATAAAAATGTCTCACCATTTTTCTGTTTTAGATTATAAAGATCCTTTATGGTTACATCATGAGATATGTTGAACGAGAATTGAGAGATGAATTTGTTAACCAATTCTTCAAAGGATCTGATCCCTGGTTGTAATTTTGAGAACCATTCCATGAAATGGGCACCCAGACTCCGAGGAAATAACCTCATGAGGTATGTATCTTCTTGCGCGAATTAAAGGCTCATTGTTCTAAATTCTCGTATATGGTCAATTGGGTTTGATTTTCCATTGTATTTGTCATACTTAGGAAACTCACAATGCCTTGGGAAGGGTATCATATCTCCACATGGATGAAAAGGGTAAGGAAAAATGTCCTTCAATAAATATTTTTTTGTGGTTCTCGTTTGCATGTTTTGAATCTATTGCTATAGAATTTGCATTTGAGCTGTAAAAGCTACTACTTGATTTGTATCCTGGGTATGGTTTGGTTCTGTCTCATTTGTTCTAGGTGTTTCCTTCAACTGATTGATGTCAAAATCTTTTGGAAGTTTGGCACCTAATTCTGCTAACATTAAGAGGTATTTCTCCATGTCTTGTTCTAAGACCTTTTCCATAAATTTATGTAAATTTGGATCTTGTTGTGCGTGTTGTATATCCTCTTGTGTTATTTCGTTGTTCTCATCTTGTTGGTATCGAAAAAAAGGGTTCTCTTCAGCCATGTTTAGATTTTTAGTTTCTTTTTCTCTAAGTTTTTTCCTTTGCAACCTTGTTAAGATTGGCATACAAGTTTTTGTTGTTTTCCCTCACTAAACTTAGATCTTCTATGTGGTTTTAGTGTCAAAATGAAGCCAAAATGGAATGATATATTCTATTGACAAGGTTAACTTAAAATTCCTGATTACTGAGTCTTTTTGTCTCGTGATAATAGGATGTCAAAAATCCTGATGACGAAACTTGGCTCACAAATCCAAGATTTGTTTGATGATTTTGACACTTTTGTATTTTGCAAGAACTAGTTTTCGTGTAAAACAATTTTAACTTGTAAGAACCTACTTTGTTTCACAATTTTAGGACACTATCTAGTCTGTAAAATCTTTGTGACTGATAAAATATTATGTTTCTGATGTTGGTCTATCTGATGATTGTTCTGACAGTTTTTCTTGTTTTTAACTTTATGGATGCGCTAATATAGAGGGCAGAAGCGCTAAAACATAGATTGTAAGCGCTAAAAAAAAGATTAGAAGTGCTAAAATAGAGATTAGACGCGCTATGTTATTTCGTGGAAGCGCTAAAACAGAGTAAAAGTGCTAAAAATGTTGATACTCGAATTTCCTGGCAGTTTGATATGTTGTGACAGAAGTGCTATAAGATTGTTTAGAAGCACCAAAACATATTGTTGAAGCACTAAAACATAAGGTTAAAGCACTAAAACAGAGGGTAAAATCGCTAAAACAAAGGGTGAAAGCGCTAAACAGAGGGTTGAAGTGCTATACTTTCTGTTTTGCTACAAGGTTTTCAAAGTTTCGTCTATCGTAAGAACTGATCTGGTCTAGTGGAGTATTCTATGGTAGGTCATGGAATGGAGGATTGACGAATGCATTGGTTATGGTTAGATGCCTGTGAAAGAGATCTTCTTTGAATATAGGCTCGCGAAGTCAAAGGTTCTACAACATAATCATCAGTGTAACCCCTATTGAAATCATGGAACCTATGGAGGAATGTTCTATGGTGAAGCAACGTCTTTCTATTTTGATACAAGAAATGTCATTTTTTCAAAAGATGCTTATAACTAAGTGTTTTCTTGGGTTTTCTGATTCTCTTGGCCAAATATTTTTTGACAAACTAAGTGGTTTTCCAATCTCTAATCATGTATGTTTCTGTATTTTTCAGGATGATCTTTTATCTGAATTTTAATGATTTTTGGAATACACAACACTCAAATGAAGACAATTTTTTTTAAGAGTTGTAATCTAAATAGATAGTGTATGTTCAAAAGAACCATGCATGGTCCTATTTTCACTAGTTTGATAACAAGAATACACTTCAGATAGACTCACTCTTAATAGTCAAATAGGTCATCGTTACACTCAACATCCCGCAACTTAAAATTGCGTCGACTCACATAGCCATGTCACCCTCTAGAGGGTGCCCGTGTTTTTTTCTTTTCCAGGTGCGTACTCAGAGTGACGGAAGTGGATACTAGATTCCCTGAGCAAACAGTCCTTGGAAATTATATGGTGAGTGTCTTGGGGGTAGATTCTTCCCTCCCCTTGCACTGCGAGTATTACAATGTCTACTTACTAACTCAGCTAGATACTACACTAGGTTCTTAAAAAGGGTTTTCGTTCAAAGCAGAAATAATAGACTCCCTCATGAGACCTCCCAACCTTTAGAACAAAGGTTTTATGGATGGTTATCTTGCACACTTCCAGAAAAAGTGGGTTTCCCCATATTTGCTTTAAATTTTATAGTGGGGTGGAAAAACCTGGCTTTGGTTTGAACCCACTTAGGTCGTTCCCGTAGGGTGAGTACTTTTTCCCACTACGGCAGGCCTTCTAAAGGATGTAATAAATCTTTTGAAGAATGCATAAAAAGGATGAGTCTAGCTTTTTGGATCACCCAGTTAAGGGGAGAGCATATGCCTATCAACCATTCAAAACACAAAAATCAAGTTATTCAATTTTAGAGCCCAAACAAAAAAATTTCTATCTATGTGAAGATGTTGCTTCACAGTGAAGATATTGCTTCACAAAAAGACATGGTGTTCATTTTAAATCCAAATTTGAAATGTTTGATGACTACCCTAGATTGATAAATTTTAGTCCAATTGAAAAATGTGACTATCCTAGGATTGATCCATTTTAAACCAACTGAAGAAAAGAAATCTATTGGCCACAGATGCATTGGATCCAAAAAATGAGTTACACAGAAGTGCTATAACAGTGATCAAAATTGCTATAAAAATAGGCACACATGCTATAGAAATTGACAAAAGTGCTAAAACAAATAATGAATAGTATTGCCGATCCGTGCTGGATGGTGAATTGAAGCACTAAAATAGTCAGGCAAAGCATTGTACTTTTCTATAGAAGTGCTAAAACATTCTTTAGAAGTGCTAGAACAGTCCTCAGAAGTGCTATAGAATCCTCCGATTGCGCCAAAATGGATCACGCCAGACTCTTGTACGAAAAATTTCCAAAAAAAACTTGTTAAAAACATGGGGTAGGGCCCCACGGTGGGTGCCAATATGTAGATGTGGAAAATGTAAATTAAATACAATACAATACACCTCTTAATGAAAAATTGTATCAAGATTAAACATGAATTAAACTAATTTAAAACACAGAAAAGCCTGAAAGCATCTCATTGTCTCCTATCTCCAAAGATTTATCAAATTACAGAAGCTCTTAGTTTTGTAAGCACCGTAACTATTTAAAATACCTATCTAGAGAACGAAATGGATGCTAAATGTTGTGATGTGATGATTGCTAATGAATTCTAGATGATTTGATGCTACTGTAAATGAAGCTTGATGGATGAAAGCTACAGTAAAAACTAATGATGCTACCGTGATATGAAATCTACTGATGTCGTGATGCTATGATGATATTAAAAATGCTAATGCTTAATGATTGCTTGATTGCTTGAGTACTAATTCCTGTAGAGTAAGTTTACATAAAGGATGATGATTCTCGTATGATTTTGGTGCTTTAGAAGGCTGTATAAATAGATTTCTGACAACACATTTGCATAGGTATAACACAACATAGGCTGAGATTCAATCTGGAGATTTGAATGGTATGAGATGAGAAGGTGGAGCTGATCATGGAGGATTGTTCCTACCCATGAAAACACCAAGAAAGATGAGAGGAAATATTTGAGGAAAAAGATTGAGAGGATTCTATAGCACTTCTGAGGACTATTCTAGCACTTTTTATGAAAAGTATAGTGCTTCTAAAGACTATTTTAGTGCTTCTATAGAAAAGTACAACGCTTTGCGTGACTATTTTAGCGCTTCAATTCACCATCCAGCACAGACCGGCAGTAATATTCATTTTTTTTTTAGCGCTTCTGTCAATTTCTATAGCGCTTCTACAAATTTCTATCGCTTCTGAAAATTTCTATAGCGCGTGTGCCTATTTTTATAGTGCTTTTGATCACTATTATAGCACTTCTGTGTAACTAATTTTCTAGATCTGACACATCCGTGGCCAGTAGATTTCTTTTCTTCAGTTGGTTTAAAATGGATCAATCCTAGGATAGTCACATTTTTCAATTGGACTAAAATTTATCAATCTAGGGTAGTCATCAAACATTTCAAATTTGGATTTAAAATGAACACCATGTCTTTTTGTGAAGCAATATCTTCACTGTGAAGCAACATCTTCACATAGATAGAAAATTTTTCATTTGGGCTCTAAAATTGAATAACTTAATTTCTGTGTTTTGAATGGTTGATAGGCATATGCTCTCCCCTTAACTGGGTGATCCAAAAATCCAGACTCATCTTTTTTATGCATTCTTCAAAAGATTTATTACATCCTTTAGAAGGCCTGCCGTAGTGGGAAAAAGTACTCACCCTACAGGAACGACCTAAGTGGGTTCAAACCAAAGCCAGGTTTTTCCACCCCACTATAAAATTTAAAGCAAATATGGGGAAACCCACTTTTGCTAGAAGTGTGCAAGATAACCATCCCTAAAACCTTTGTTCTAAAGGTTGGGAGGTCTCCTGAGGGAGTCTATTATTTCCGCTCTGAATGGAAACCCTTTTTAAGAACCTAGTGTAGTATCCAGCTGAGTCAGTAACCAGACATTGTAATACTCGCAGTGCAAGGGGAGGGAAGAATTTTCCCCCAAGACACTCACCATATAATTGCCAAGGACCGTTTGCTCAGGGGATCTGGTATCCACTTCCGTCACTCTGAGTACACACCTAGAAAATACAAAAACACGGGCACCCTCTAGAGGGTGACATGGCTATGTGAGTCGACGCAATTTTAAGTTGTGGGCTATTGAGTATAATGATGACCTTTTTTACTATTAAGAGTGAGTTTGTCTGAAGTGTATTCTTGTTATCAAACCAGTGAAAATAGGACCATGCATGGTTCTTTTGAACATACACTATCTGTTTAGATTACAACTCTTAAAAACAATTGTCTTCATTTGAGTGCTGTGTATTCCAAAAATCATTAAAATTCAGATAAAAGATCATCCTGAAAAATACAGAAACATACATGATTAGAGATTGGAAAACCACTTAGTTTGTCAAAAAATCTTTGGCCAAGAGAATAAAAAAACCCAAGAAAACACTTATTTACAAGCATCTTTTGTAAAAATTACATTTCTTGTATCAAAATAGAAAGATGTTGCTTCACCATAGAACATTCCTCCATAGGTTCCATGATTTCAATAGGGGTTACAATGATGATTATGCTGTAGAACCTTTGAATTCACAAGCCTATATTCAAAGAAGAGCTCTTTCACAAGCATCTAACCATAACCAACACATTCGTCAATCCTCCATTCCATGACCTACCATAGAATACTCCACTAGACCAGATCAGTTCTTATGGTAGAAGAAACTTTGAAAACCTTGTAGCAAAACGGAAAGTATAGCGCTTCAACCCTCTATTTTAGCACTTTCGCCCTTTGTTTTAGCGCTTTTACCCTCTATTTCAGTGCTTTAACCCTATGTTTCAGCGCTTCAACAATATGTTTTGGCACTTCTGAACAATCTTATAGCACTTCTGTCACAACATATCAAACTACCAGGAAATTCCAGTATCAACATTTTTAGCACTTTTACTCTCTATTTTAGCGCTTCCATGGAATAACATAGCACGTCTAATCTATGTTTTAGCGCTTCTACTCTTTGTTTTAGTGCTTACAATCTATGTTTTAGCGCTTCTTCCCTCTGTATTAGCGCTTCCATAAAGATTAAAACAGGAAAAACTGTCGGAACAACCATCAGATAGACCAACATCAGAAACATAATATTTTATCAGTCACCAAGATTTTACAGACTAGACAGTGTCCTAACATCATGAAAACAAAGTAGGTTCTTACAAGTTAAAACTATTTTACACGAAAACCAGATCTTGCAAAATAAAAAAGTGTCAAAATCATCAAAACAAATCTTGGATTGTGAGCCAAGTTTCATCATCTGAATTTTTGACATCCTATTACCACGAGACAAAAAGACTCAGTAATTAGGAATTTTAAGTTAGCCTCATCAATAGAATATATCATTCTATTTTGGCTTCTTTTTGACACTAACACCACATAGAAGATCTAAATTTAGTGAGGGAAAACAACAAAAACTTGTATGCCAATGTTAACAAGGTTGCAAAGGAAAAAACTCAGAGAAAAAGAAACTAAAAATCTAAACATGGCTGAAGAGAACCCTTTTTTTTTATACCAACAAGATGAGAACAATGAAATAACACAAGAGGATATACAACACGCACAACAAGATCCAAATTTTCATAAATTTATGGAAAAGGTCTTAGAACAAGACATGGAGAAATACCTCTTATTGTTAGCAGAATTAGGTGCCAAACTTCTGAAAGATTTTGACATCAATTGGTTGAAGGAAACACATGAACAAATGAGATGGAACCAAACCATACCCAGGATACAAATCAAGTAGTAGCTTTAATAGCTTAAATGCAAATTCTACAACAATAGATTCAAAACATGCAAACGGGAACCACAAAAAAATATTTATTGAAGGACATTTGTCCTTACCCTTTTTTCATCCATGTGTGGATATGATACCCTTCCCAAGGCATTGTGAGTTTCCTAAGTACGACAAATACAATGGAAAATTAGATCCAATTGACCATATAGGAGAATTTAGAACAATGAGCCTTGAATTCACGCAAGATACATACCTCATGAGGTTATTTCCTAGGATTTTGGGTGCCCATTGCATGGAATGGTTCTCAAAATTACAACCAGGGATTAGATCCTTTGAAGAATTGGTTAACAAATTCATCTCTCAATTCTCGTTCAACATATCCCATGACGTAACCATAAAGGATCTTTATAATCTAAAATAGAAATATGGTGAGACATTTTTATCATTCTTACAATGATGGAGAAAGTTGTTCGCAAGGTATCCTCAATCTATACCTGAAGAGGAGAAGATTGAATTATTTATAGACAACTTGACTGATCAAATGAGTTATCAACTTGAATTACAATGTCCATCAACATTCGAAAAAGTAATTGAGAATGGGCTTAAAATTGAAGAAGCCCTAGTCAAACGAGGAGTGATCAAGCACTATAGTGAAACATCCAACAATGCAAAACACTATGGAAACAACTACAAGCCAAAATTTTGGCAGAAAAATAGAAATACTAGAAATAATGAACCTACAACTGACAACGTAAAACTAGTATTCAATTTGATAGCATCAACTGTCAAAGCAAACCAAAATGAAAACCAAAACAACAACCAGGGCACTATCCAAAACAAGAACACCAACAATGGAGAATCACGACCATCATACCAAAGGCAATCAAATCGACGAAAATTCACCCCATTAGGACAAACATTAGAATCGGCAATGAAAGAACTCATTGTGAAAAAACTTATTACTTTACCAGAAGCTCAAAATTGGGAGCCAAAGGTAAAAACATCATGGTGGAATGATGCGGATTATTGTAATTTCCATAAAAATAGAGGACATAAGACAAACGACTGTATGCAACTAAAACACCTAATACATGACTTGATCGAAGCCAAGAAGGTGTTTGTTGAAGGGCCTCAGACAAACAATGATCATAGTGCATTTATCAATCCATTACCCAACTATGACAAAGGAGATCCTTCTTCTAGTGGTAAGGGAAAAAGTATAAACTATGTCTAGGACACCACCATTCTTTGCCTTTCCGAGGTAGAGAAAAATGACATTGACAGCCAAAGGTATAAAACAAACAGCAATACCATTGAATCCCTAAATTCGAGGACAAGTGCTGGAACATTTGATAATCAAGTCAATGTTTTAAAAATAAGGGAAACACAAGATCATCCACAAGTCAATATAATGACAAGGGGACAATCCAGGGTAATACTGAAAGGAATTTCTTCCAAAAATAATGCTCCCCCATCACATCAATACAATATCATTGATCAATTACAAAAGATACCCGCGCAAATATCCATTTTAGAACTCCTTAAAATATCACCATCACACAAGGAAGTTTTAGAACAAGCTCTCATAACCACAATAGTCCCTAATAATTTGGATGTTTGTCAATTCCAAGCCATGGTGGGACATCTCACCACACCTCATTGTCTATTGTTCTCTGAACAAGATGGTGTATCTATCCATCACCCACATAATGCATCCTTGCATATCGAAGTTCTCATCCATAAACGCCATGTTAAACGTGTTCTGATAGATGGAGGAGCTGGTCTAAATATTTATACCTTGAAACTAATTCATGCACTAGGCTATTCTGACAATGCCATTGACACCAAAAGAAAAATAATGATAAAGGCATATGATGAAGAAGAAAGGTCTTCTAGAGGACTTATCATACTTCCAATCCAGGTAGGGCCAATTGTCAAAAACATTGTTTGTCAAGTGTTAGATAGAGATCTAACATACAACATACTATTGGGTCATCCATGGATCTATGACATGCAAGCAGTACCTTCAACATACCATCAATGTCTAAAATTTCCAATAAATGGACAGGAAGTCACCATATTAGCTGACAACAACAATCCATAGATTTGTAGCATGTTGAAAGCAACTCAAGACACTCTAATACCTCATAACCGAGAAGTCAATACTTGCAATTCATCTACTATGGATAGCCAGCCCAATTTTATATCTAAATGGGTTGAGAAAAAGAATCTAGAGAAGGAAATAACTTTCACGGATACATCAAAAGCTAAAGGTCCTATCAATGAACTATCACAACAACTTTTAGAAAAAGTTCAGATAAAGGAAGAGGGTGTTGGAGAATATTCTCTTGAGAAATATTTTTGCCTATCATAGTTACTCCCATCACCGAAAACATATGGACAACCCATATTAAAATCTCCAAAATCATCACAGCCCATCACAACTCTAAATGAAAGGTTCATAAAAGCAGGTACACTCGAAGAGGAGTCCGAAGACAAAGCCATTCTTAGTTGGCTATACAAAGATGAGGAAGCATCATCATCATCAAGTGTCAGCATCAAAACGGATCAGTATGGAAAAGGGAAGGCCATGCTAGACAAAATGGGTTACAAAGGTCAAGGACCCATTGGAAAGAGAAAGGATGGTATTGTTGAACCCATTCAGCCTCTCACACTACAACCAAAAGACAAAAATGGGATTAGGCTACAAAACTGAGCAACAAGATGAGGAAACCCAAAAATCAGTGGAAAGGATACTACAAATGAGAGATGGCTCTGACATAGACTCAAATGAATATGAATGGCATAATCTATCTGCTACATCATATACTGATAAAGAGATTGATATTATCCAAACATATACACCCTTACAAGAGGAGGGACAAGGTTCAGGAATTAGAACATTTGTTATGGAACCAACAAATATCGATGACTCAAGCAAGGATGATCAGACATCAAGTGAGTCAAAAAACTTGGAGGTGAGTACCGTCATAAACCTTGAACATCCTACAAATAACTTTGACCATCTAGCTGTCATGACACTTACAACAGTTGACCTTGTACAATATGATGACTTGTTACCATTAATACACCCCGCACTAATTGATTGTGAACCCATCGAATCGAGCCTTATACTAGTCTTGTCAAATGATAACGCCATCATAAATTTTCTATGCTGCGACAAAACTGATACAAGTACTATCCATAACACTCATATCGAGACTTTCCATCAAGAGGGTGTCAAATATTTCATTTGCAAAAATGATAATAGGGAAAATAAATCTAATGATGAAAACCTCTCTGAGGCACCATTAGATTTTGAAAAGAGAAAAATAAAGAACGTATCCAACAACGAAAACCTTTCTGAGGCACTGAAGGATGAAATATTTGACACTCTCCCAGAACACTACCATGATAGATCATCAGTACTAGTAGAGCCAACACAGTCTATAAATGGGGGAACATCTGAAGAAGCAAAGATCTTACATCTAGCAGCATCCATGACAGAACAGGAGAAGCCGACATTCACTAAATTCTTTGAGCAATGACAAATAAATTTTGCATGGTCTTATTCTGACATGCCAGGATTAGATCCACAACTTCTAATGCATCATCTATCACTACCAAAGGGAATCAAACCAGTCAAACAAAAATTGAGAAAGATGCATCCCCACATCGCCCTTTTGGTTAAAGTTGAACTAAAAAAATTATTAGATGCAGGCTTTATCAGATCCATAGATTATGCAAAATAGATCTCAAACATTGTGCCAGTATCCAAACCTGATCATAGCATCAGAATATGCACAAATTTCAGAGATTTAAACAAGGCATGCCCAAAGGATGATTTTCCTTTACCCAACATTGACATAATTGTTTACCTAATAGTAGGACATGCCATGTTATCTATAATGGATGGATTCTCAGGATATAATCAAATCAAAATAGCACCTGAGGATCAAGAAAAGATGACATTCACTTGCCCTTGGGGAACATTCTGCTGGAATGTCATGCCTTTTGGTTTGAAAAATGCAGGTGCAACATATCAGCGAGCAATGACCACAATTTTTCATGATATGATGCATACTTTCATGGAAGACTATGTGGATGATATCTTAGAAAAATCTTACACTAGGGAAGGACATCTGGAAATACTTGATAAGATATTCACCAGACTGGAAAAATTCAATGAAAGATTAAACCCAAAGAAGTGTATCTTTGGGGTGACATCAACAAAACTTCTTGGTTGTATAGTTTCAAAAAAGGGTATTGAAGTGGATCCAGCTAAGGTTAAGGAAATCATGGAGATTCCACCACCTAAAAACATCATTCAATTAAGGTCCCTACAAGGTAGGTTACAATCCATGAGGAGATTTATCTCATAGCTAGCAGATAAGAGTCACCCATTTAATCATCTACTTCATAAAAATGTTTCATTCAAATGGGATCATAACTGTGAAACAACTTTTGACCAAATAAAGCAATATTTGGTGACCCCTCCGATACTCATGCCACCCGTAGTAGAAAGACCACTATTACTATATATTGCAACAACTGAAATATCTTTAGGAGCTTTATTAGCACAAGAGGATTCTGAAGGAAAAGAACAAGCGGTTTACTACATCAACAGGACTCTCAACGAATATGAAATAAACTATACATTCATAGAAAAGGCATGTTTAGTAGTAGTATTTGCAACTCAGCAATTGCAGCACTACATGCTAACTCACACAGTCAGGCTCATAGCAAAAATAGACCTATTAAAATACTTACTCAGTAAAGTTGCACTAACATGAAGACTTCCAAAATGGGTCATGATATTGAGTGAGTTTGATATCCAGTATGTTGATAGGAGAGCCATCAAAGGACGGGTAATAGCAGATCAACTAGCTAAAGCTCCATTACAAGATCATCATCCAATGCACATTGAATTTCCAGATGCTGACATCATGAACATTACAACTCAACAATGGAGATTGTACTTTGACAGATCATATACACAGAGAGGAGTGGGGGCAGGAATTCTATATGTCACACCTCAAGGACACACTATTCCCAGATCTTATCGGTTAATGTTTCCATGCACAAACAATATAGCTAAATATGAAGCATTGATTATAGGCATCAAAATAGCTATTGAATGGAAAATCACAAAAAATTAAGTGTATGGGGACTCACAACTTGTCATTTATCAAATAAATAATGAGTATCAAACAAAAGATGAGAAGCTCATGCCTTATAAGCAAATGATAGATGATCTAAAGAAATACTTCATGGAGATCAAGTTCAAGCAAATACAATAAGCAGAAAACAAAGCTATAGATGCCATGGCAACAATTGCATCCTTTTTGCAATTATCAAAAAAGAAAGGTTGATATGAGTTTATGGTTGAACAAGTATCTAGTCCTGTATACGATAACCCTAATTCATAGACCATATGCCACATACCCAACATTCAACCCTCACAATATGGAGAGATCTATACTTACCTCAAAGACAAAATTCTTCCTCTTGACCTCTCTAGAAACCAAAAACGTAACTTTATCCATCAATTAGCAAGACATACATTAATCGCTGACATCCTTTACCGTCGAGGTTTAGATGGTACTCTTCTCCAATTTCTAGAGCATCACGAATCGAAAACATCCTTATGAGAGGTCCATGAAGCTATTTGTGGGACACATTCAAGTGGGCTAACCCTAGCTAAGAAACTCCTCCGTTTAGGGTATTACTGGCCGAATATGGAGAAGTAAGCATATCAATATGTTAAAAGATGTCAAAAATGCCAGATTCATGGTAATCTAATCCATGAGCCGGCACAAGAGTTACAACCATTCTTATCCACATGGCCCTTTTGTCAATGGGGATTGGACCTAGTGGGGAAAATACATCCTTCCTCATCAAATGGCCAGAATTTCATCATCACAACAACAGAGTATTTTACAAAATGGATAGAAGCAGTTTCGTTGACAACTGTCACTGGAAAACAAATTTCATCTTTTATACTCAATTATCTCATCTGTCGATATGGGGTACCACAATCCATTATTTCAGATAATGGAAGGCCTTTTAAAAACCAGGACGTCCAAGAATTATGTGAACAATTCCATATTCATCATCATTTTTCAACACCATATTATCCACAGGGAAATGGACAAGTAGAAGCCTCAAACAAGACAATCATGAAAATACTAAAGAAGACAGTAGATGATGGTGGATGTGATTGGCATGTTCAGTTAAATCTTGCATTATGGGCCTATAGAACCAGCATCAGAACACCAACAGGAGCTACACCATACGCCTTGGTGTATGGATCAGAGGCCATTCTACCAATTGAGATAGAAATACCATCACTCTGTGTATCACTAAAAGGTCTCATAGAAGATGAAGATTACAGAATTTCAAGGCTATAAGAGCTGGAATTACTAGATGAACGTCGTCAACAAGCAACAAATCATTTGAAAGCCTACCAACAAAGAATGTCAAGAAGTTACAATTATAGAGTAAAACCTAGAATTTTTCAAGTTGGTGACTTGGTCCTAAAGGAAAACCCTAAAAATCAGCAAGATAGAGAAAAGAAAGGGAAATTTGAACCTAACTAGTTAGGTCCCTTTGTTATCATATCAGTGTATGGCTTAGGAGCATATCAATTGTCTACACCCGAAGGGGATCTGTTTGATGAACCTATCAATAGTATCCATCTCAGGAAATTCTATACCTGAATCACTTAGTGCATGAATTAGTTTCTGAAAATGGTTACCTTGATGAAAACTTGGCAAATAGGCATCCTGGTGACGCAAAAAAAAAATCAAAAACAATGAAAAGGTGCAATAAAAACAAATAGTGAAAACCTGGAAACAGGCGCTATTTGTGATTTGAATCAACTCTCCCATCTATTTGGACACATGTCATGGTCGTCACTTCCACTATGATTTTACATCCATTATCGTATCATATCACATGGTCATGTCTCACCCTAGCCTAGGGGAAACATAAATCTGGAGCTTCACAAAATGGACAAAAATAATAGAAAGTGATCAAAACACAACCCAACATGGAATATCAATCACCGTCAGAAACACATTGGACTTCCATATCATATTGGAAAATCAAAAACAAAAACAAGTGAAAAAGTCAGTCTCAAAAAGGCCAAAAACATGAGTTTGTGTCAATCGAACTACATGGTCTCTGCATGTATAACGTAGGCAAGGCTAATCTTTGATCAGCCCTCGAGGCCCCTAGATTAGTTTCTTAGGTTAGTTTGATCCAAAATCTCGAAAACACAAAAACATCACAAAATCAGGATGGATGATCTAATCTAAATAAATGATTGAATACTATAAGCAAATGCAAGATATGTTGTACTTTTGATCATTGTTATCATTTCTTTGGAGCAACTCAATGATGTATTGAACTAGAGAAGCTAGGAAGAAGAAATGGTATTTTCTTTGTCTATTGTCTGTCAATTAATCATAATTACTGTGTGAATCGTCGTGGGAAGTGCTCTACAAAGTATCATGGATGACATTCCAATTCACATAGGAAAGTGGTTAATTCTTGTTTGTTTACGCAAGAAATGCTCAGGTCATCTCAGTTTAATTATACTTCGATGCTTGTGTTCACTTGCAATATCAAAAATCATGAAAGTAGTACTCAGGTCATCATTGGTTTATATTATACCATTAATGATTGTACTCACTTTCAACATTTTAAAGCTCAATGATGATACAAAAGCACAAAAGTAGCGTTAAAATTCCTATGTCCACATATAGATTTTCATAATAAAAGTAAACTGCATCTATAATAATGTCATACCTATAGAGTATTGGTTACAAAATAAATTTATGTATCATTCCTTAAAGAATTATCTACTTTTCAAATAAGACTGAGTATACTTGACAATTACAAAAACAACATCATAATCATATAGTTGCATCATCATAATAATTTGCATATATTCAAAACATTTGAATCAACATTTCATCAATCATTTTTTTTAACATATATAACTATATCATTCATCATCATCATAACTCATTGCATTCACCCATTTGTCATTTACATATAATTAATCCATTTGATAATAAAGTCCATTAGATTATTACATCAACTATCATTTCATATTTTCATCCATATATTTACATCACATATAGTATATCATTTACACACATCATAAATCCATATACATCATAAATCCATACACATCATAAATCCATGAACATCATAAATCATGTATCCATATGTGATGCATCCACACATTACCATTAGTTGCATCATAGGTAGAACAATATCAAATCGAAGCATAACATTAAAATCATCACATAGCAAATAAACATCAAAATGCATCCATCAGCAAATCAAATAGAACATATCAGGAACCATAGAATATACTACATCTCATATATATCAAACTCTCAATGTCAAGTATACAATGATGTCTAAAAATGAAGAAAGATAACACATCAATGATGGTTGTACATCAGAATAATCAAAATATAGGGACACAATCATGTGCAGTTGCCTCCAAATGGTGTAGGCATGGCAGGATCAGGACCCCTACCGCCAGAGGGATCGAGATCCCTAGTATCTCTAGGTAATGGCTAAGTAACACCTGCACTAACAGTCCTGGATCATGATCTACCCAAACGAGACCTCGCATAGCTCACTCTCTACTCAGATGGCATTGCATCATAATACCTCCCTCTATAGAACTCAATCTCCTCACCAATGTGAGCAAACTCACACATATAATATACCAAGGAGGTACCATATGCTAGTCTCTGTAATCTATTGGCCAATGCCTGAGCACCCTCTACTGAAAACTTGGCCGAATCTCTCTCAGCAGTCAATGACATAACCTGTGCCTTGGCTGTCTCGGCTGTCTGTCTCGCCACATCTCTCTCGGCTGTCAATGCTGCAATATGTGACTGAGTTGTCACTAACCAAGCCTGCACACCTGAAAGAGTCTTTGTATGTAACTCAACCAGTGACTGCATCTAAGCCTGTGTATGCTCCAATAAACCTTGTGTCTACAGAAGCTGCTCCTGGATAGTCTCTAACTGCACCTAAAGATCTGCTAGCCGCAATCACACTAAAACATCTCCCACAGCTTGCCTCTTACGAGGCACGGTCTCACCAAGCAAATCTAAGGCAGGGCCTGATCCAACTGCAGCCTCTCCACTATCAAATCCCTCATCTTCGCTGCTCTCATCTCCGCTACTCTTGTCTTCGCTACTCTTGTCACCAACACCAACATCCACATCCTCCACCTCAATATCCTCCTCTACCCCAATATCAACCTTAGGCTCGACTACTGCCTCACCAACACCAACATCTACATCCTCTGCCTCAACATCTCTAACATCCTCTCTCCTCGGTCTGTGACCATGAGCGACATGAACATCCTCCTCAACACGTAACGGGCCAAGCTCATCCAGAATAGTTAGGCGTGGAAATGGATGCAAAGCAAAATACTCAGCATAGTCAGCTATAAGAGGAGCCTCGACGATATCTAACCGGATATCCCACAAAAAGTTCTATAAAGCCTGAAACTATTGAACTGTTGTAGCATATGACAAATAAGGCCCCCAATCTGTTGTATCTGGCTGCCGACGAGCATAGTGAGCCACACCCTAGGGCATACCCTGTACCATCCCATATTGTCTGTGGATGCATCTAATCAAGAATCTCTCTAAAACCCGATGACCACAACCAATCAGAATCATCAACTAACAAAGAAATGGTAGCTGAACATCATCATCATCCTAGTGATCACAATCCAAGTAGGGACGCCATGTCACAAAATCTATATCATCAATCACTCTCCTCCAATACTCTAACTTACCCAATTTAGACTGGGTAAACCTGCCAAAATATTGGAAAACATAAGGTCTCCTAGGTGGCCTCTGTCCAACTAGTACTGGACGTGTGACAGCTATGTGCTCCCACGCCCATACTTGAAGCAAAGTAACACCTTCCGATAAACTCCGACCACTGAGATACACCACCGAATGTAAATCATGATATAACTAGGCAAGCAAACACATGCCCCAAGAAAAATGGGTACCATGAACAACCATACTCTCTAGAACTCAACCCCAACCACCTGAAAATCCCTTAGACTTGTGATTAGGACTAATGAATCCACCAATGAAACCAACAAGTACTATCGACAAAGTCACATATGCATCAACCATATCACGCCATGGTATCCACTCTCCTCCAATATGATCATCCTAGAACACTCTACGAAGAGCATTGGTCCCACCCTGCTCTCTCAAATTATAAACTGCAACATCTCCAACAATCGAAAGCTGAAGGATCCGCCAAACATCCTCTGAGGTGACTGTCATCTCTCTAGTGGGAAGGTGAAAGGTGTTGTGCTCACTATTCCACCTCTCAGCTAAAGTTGTCAACAAACCCTGATTAATCCTAATATGGGGCATGTAAAGAAGAGTTGACAATCCACAACATGTGATGATAGCCATGTCAGGCTGTGCTAGCCTAGGAATGAGATCAAATGTCCAAGGGAAATGCTCTCGAATCTAGAGGTTCCCTAATCGCTCCTATTATCACAACAGAATCAAGGTTAATAAATTCATATCAATCATCAAATAACATCAAGATACCATATCAAATCAAGTCAGCTCTTGGTGAGAATTCTAATCAAATATCATGAGCACACATCAAATCCACCTCACCTATCATGAGGTCATCATCATCAATCCATCAAATCAACCTCACCTATCATGAAGGTATCATCAATACATCAAAATCAACCTTGCTTATCATGAGGTACATCAATTCTAATTATTCCTCACCTATCATGAGGGTAATTATCATCACAACAAAACATCGAACCTCACCTATCATGAGATCGAAAAATCAAGCTAAAACAGAGAAATGTGCCATTTCATCAGATAAAACTGTGTAAGATGTTTATGGAAGAGATGCAAAAATAATTTGAAATGTGTATGTTTGGAGAGATGAATTTATTTCTTGGGTTGCAAATTAATCAAACAAAGAAATTATTTTTTATTTAACATTCTAAGTATGTGAAAGAGATGTTGAAGAAGTTTGGAATGGATGGTTCCAAACTGGTATGCACTCCTATGGTGACTGGTTGCAAATTAGGTAAAGATGATGATTCACCTAAGGTTGATAAGAGCAAGTATAGATCTATAATTAGTGGACTATGGTATTTGATTGCTACTAGACCGAATATTATGCATGTTGTTTGTCTTGTGGCTATATTTCAAGAAGATCTTAAGGAACACATGTTGTTGATGTTAAAAGAATATTCATATATTTGAATGGAACTTTGGATTATGGGTTATGGTATCCAAGGGATACTGACTTTACACTAAGTGCCTATATAGATGCAGATTGGGATGGATGTGTACAAATGACATAAATAGTACAAGTGTTGGTGCATTCTTTCTTGGTTGCAAATTGGTAGCATGGTTGAGTAAAAAGAAAGATTCAATTTCCTTGTCTACTATTGAAGTTGAGTATATTGCTATTGCATCTTGTTGTACACAAGTTCTATGGATGAAACAAACATTAAAAGATATCATAGTGGTGTATGATGATCCTATTTCTATCTTCTGTGATAACACAAGTGCAATTAACATTTCGAAGAATCCAGTTATGCACTCAAGGACAAAGCATATATCTATCAGGTATCATTTCTTGAGAGAGAAGGTTGTGGAGAATGAAGTAAATCTTGAGTATGTCCCTATGAAGGATCAAATTGATGATATATTTACAAAGGCTCTTCCTAAAGATACTTTTGAGTATATTTGGGAGAAGTTAGGGGTCATTTCCCCTCCTTTCTTGAACTAGATGCATATGGGGATGTATTAGTCCGGTGGATCTATGGATCTATCTGTCTTCAGGACTAATTTTTTGGTGGCTACCTCTCAGGGGCAATAGGTAGTGTCATGTGTTGTCATTGTATGAGTATTATATTTTTAATGTCAAAGGGGAAATCAATGTAAAATATATTTTGCCTTTTCCATTGATGTGAAAGGGGGAGAGGAAGAATGTGAAAAAGATTATCTACTAGAAGGGGGAGAAACAAAAAGAAAAATCTTGAGAAGTGTGCTCAAAGCTATTATATTGTCTATGATGGTTTTTCACATCATGTGTTGCCATCAATGAAAAAGGGGGATATTGTTGCAAGAATAAAGGTGCTATCATTGATGTCAATTGGTCAATTGGTTATCAACTGGTTGTTGCTGTCATTAATGTCATGGATGTAGATTATTGGTTGTATATGTCAAGGATATTGAGAAAAATGTATTGAAGAAATGTTGTAGGTGTTCAGTGGTTGCTTTGGGATTTTCTCTAGGATCTAGTCCTATGTTTGTGTGGTTTAGATATGTTGATCATGTTTTTTGGAAGCTTCTATATCTAGATTTTTGGCTTTTGATTCATTGTACAGTACGAGTTATGTTCACCAGTTGTGAATTGCGGTTTTCTTTGTTTCTGGCTAAGGTTTGAGAGAAATGTTGTTGGTACATATTTCTCTTTTCTAAGGTCTTATGACTTGTGGTTCTAGAGTTAAGTTGTTCTGATCATGTTGAAGATAATTTTGGTATCTGGAAGGATCATGCTTAATTGTTCTATGTGTTTTACACTAGTTTGTTCAAGCTTGCGTTAAACACTATCTTCAAAGTTGATGAAGCATGTTGGACCTATGGGTCCTCATCAAGCATGTGTTTGAGTTTCCCTCATTCTAATTCCACCCTAGGATTTTTTGCGCCAACCTAATTTGAATTTGTTGATGGATGACCAACTTTGGATATGTTTCAAAGTTGAAGATGGTATAAATACAAGATGAATTAGTGGTGAAAAAGACAAGAGAGATAAGTGCAAAAAAATAGAGAAAATAGATGTGAAATAGATGTGAATTAGTGGGTGTGTGTGATTCGAGTGTGGAAGATCAGTGCAAAGCCTAAATGTTGAGTTTCTAGATGAGGTGAGATGAAGGTGTACTCTATCATTCATGCATGTGTGCAAGTGGTTGAGAAAATTGTGGTGGAAATATTTGTTGCATTGAGATTATCTTCTCTCTGTGGCTGTGAGCCCTTTGGGTGGTTAGCCTTGTTAGACAGCAAGTCTTGATCCCAATAGCGAGTCCTTGTTTTAGTAGTGAGCCTTATTTCTATGGTAGTGAGCCTTTGTAATTAGTTTTGATATTCTCTATAGTGTAAGTTAATTGTGACCATGGTTTTTCCCTTATTGAATTTTCCATGTAAATCTGGTGTTGTGTTTGTGTGATGATTTTCAGTTTCCACACTCATACTTAATGTTTAATCATTTTAGTAGTGTTAAGGATTTGTTCCAGTAAATGAATTAAAGGTTTTAATTTATTACAACTGATTCATCCATCCTCTCAATTTTCTTGTTCAACACACCTGTGGCACTTCCTTTGCAAGACTGACACCTATAAAGTGCTTTCATTCTGCAATACTTAGCACATATAGAACCGTTGTTCACCTTTTGCGAGATCGAGCACTCGTGGAGCCAATTTTGTAGGACAAAGCACCTGTATAGTTTTTTTTCACCTTCCACATGACCGAGTACCTATGGAGCCATCTTCTCTCTCCTGCATGTTTGAGCATATCAGATTACGGTTTGCTTCCTTGACGATTTAGGTATATTCTTTTTAGCTTTTTCTCTACTTTACCTCACATTCAATAACACATATGCTCACTAAAATGGGGGAAAAATGTAATGGCATGAATTTTCACCCCTTGCAAATTCCCCATTTTCATACCCTTCACCTTAGAAAATGTAATTTTGACGATGCAATCCCAACATCCTCCACCTTTCCTTGTCCACTTGACAACCTATATTCATGTTGGTGGAGGAATTTTGTTAGGGACAACTGTGTGCCGCGTGGATGTTCGCATGATGTGCTTCCATCCTGATAGGATTCCTACCTCTAGAATCTATAGAGGCATTATTTTCCTCCATTAGATGCAAACTATAATGCCTCCTACCCCCTTGATCAACATAGAATAACTCCTTTTCCTCCATTTTCCCTCTCAAATTTCCTAATCCTCCATTCTATCTATCTTCTTCACACCTTTACACACTTGACTAAATTCTTGTTATATTGTTGATCAACTTACATTGTAGCTACAAGCTACCAGTCTTCTGGATCCTCCACTCCATTTTTTGCGACAACGTTGTTGGAGAACTTACAAGCTCACTCCTTCCTCTACTTTCCTTGAGAGCATGTAGCTGTGAAGGTGATATTCACCATTGTCACTTACTTTTGCATCATTGTATTACATAGTAGCATATTGTGCTTTGTGTTATTGCTTGGCATCTCTTCTTTCAATACACTTTATTTATCATTTTATATGTTGTTGCTATTTGGTTGTCCGTGGAGGTGGAAACACCAAAGTAGGGGACTGAATGAGATAGTCCTCTAAACACAGCCCCAACATTTTTCTTGGTCTTGTGTGTGTAGGTGCTTTTCAGCTGGAGCTATTTGAAGAATCAAGTTGCATGAAGTTTGGTATCATTTTCTTATCCTTCTTTTTCAATTTGAAGCATATCTAGTTGTAGACATCCAAATTTGACCACTCCCACATGGTCAAACTCGTCTACTTTATTCATCCATTTCATCAATATTAATTAAACGATTTATTTAATTAATATTTCACCTTTCTACCTAAAGTCCCTAAAGTATTTAAATACTTTACCTTACACCTTTTCCTCTCTAAATTAAATAAACATATCAATTTATTTAATTTAGTCATTTGACCTTTTTGAATAAAATCAATTTTTAATTCTCCTTTTCCTCTCTCCTTGTCACATCCTCCATAACTGTCTTCTAATTTGGATTAAGCTAATAAGAAAATGATACCAAACTTCATTTTTGCCAATGCCCTCATATTTGTCAATGCACAACCTTAATCTAATCCCTTTGCTACATTTAGCATACCTTTTGGTCAACTTGAACATTTTCCACATTTGGCATTGACCCTCTTCCCCATATGAATTTTTAATTCATATTTATTCATCCAAGACTCCTCTCTTCCCCATGTGAATTTTTAATTCACATTTATCCTCCCAAGACTCTCCTTATTCCCATGCAAGTTCTAGAGCCATCGACTTGTCACATCACTCACATGTGTCAAAATCCTACCTTTTTGGGAACCTTGTCTTATCCACAAGATTCTCCCAATCATTTGAATTTTTAATTCACATTTATTTCTCCAACTGCTTTCCTCTTCCCTATGGAGATTTTTAAGGAATACTAAAATTCATCAAATGTCACTTTCATTCTCACTTGGGGACAAGAAGTTCCTTTTTGAGTCCTCAACTCACCATATCCCTTCCTCTTGGCTATGGTTACTCAATCTTGACCGTTGAATTCTCTAGAGAATTCAATTTCTTCTATAAACACCCCCCTTTTTTTATTCATTCACAACTTAGGCATTTTAGCACCCTTATGCTTTAAAATTTTCAAGCCATCATATCCTTTTGCATTTGCACTAGCTTTCATCTTCAATTCACCCACTTTTTCTCATTGCATTCCCCATATTTCATACATCATTTTGAATCTATTTGCATCATACCTTGCCATCAAAGGAGCACACAAAAACATTCAAGATCAAGGGCCAACCAAAGAACAAACTTGAACAAGGTACAATCATCTTCATTTTCATCTTTATTTTGTTTAAGTTTAACTTAGCCTAATCATTGAGGTGTTAAGTGTTTTCCTTCATTTGCATCTTGTTTTGCATCTTTTAGAGTAGGTATAAACATTGATCACATTTCTGGAATGCCTGGTGGGACCCACAGACGGGTCATTTTTAGTTTCACGTTTGTTGTTTTTTGACTTTTTGTAGGTTAAGGACATAGAGAGGCATACTTTCCCCTACAGAGGGGCGTACCTACCCTTACAAAGTGGTGAAGCTACCCTGGACAGAGACTTTGTCAAGGTAAAAATAGGGGGTAAACTTTATTTTTAGTTTTAGTTTTTGATTGTTTTCGATTAGTATAGATCCTAACCTGTCTTGCGAGTGTTTGTGTTAGTTTTTTTCTAACATTTGTGCAGCTCTCAATGCCTATTGAAGATTGAGATAAAAAATCCTAATACATTTGCTGCAGGGTGGATGATTTCAATTCTTAATTAGTTATTTTCTTTGATACTTAGGCACACAGTTTAATTAGGGGAGAGTCAACTTATTATGTGTCATGTCTTTAACAGTCCATTTGTCACCCAAGGAGACACTATCCCATCTACACTTTCCCCTTCCACTTCATGTGAGCTTGGGGAGTAGCCGAAAATGGTTAGTGTTTTCTTCTTTAGCAAGACCTACTTGGGGATTTCATCACCCCAAGGGATGATCCCAACCACGCGTATCGAAAAAGTATACAAAAGGGGGAGAGCCAAAGTTGTACCCCAATCCAGTCATGTCGTGTTTGGCAGAGCATCGAAAGTAGGGTGATACCTAGATAGACGTGAAGAGTTGGTCTAAGCCCTTCAGTATCTCACTGGGGTTCCCAACTCACGCTTGTGATGGGCTAGTGTTCACGGTTTATGCCTCACGTACCAAGAGCATATCAAGGACTCCCTAGACACCTTGTTTATCCTAGATTAAGGACTGTGTTGGCCATACCTTTTAACACTAATCATAGGATTGTGTTGTTTGAATTGTCTTCTTATGTAAAACTAGTGAATTTTTGTCAAGTCATCCTTATTGCTTGTTGTTTGCTATATTTTTGGTCTTTTCCATAGCTGTTTTCACTTAAGTCAAGTCCAAGTTTCTTGTAGAGGGGTGAATTTTCCCTCTAAACTGGCGTACCTACCCTCTAAAGGGGTGTACCTACCCTCTGCATCAACTTTTGTCATCCTATTTTTTATTAGAATTGTCAATCTCTTTACCAAATAGGCGAACCTTCCCTCTAAATAGGCATACCTATCCTCTAAAGGGGCGTACCTTCCCTCTAAAGGGGCGTACCTTCCCTCTAAAGGGGCATACCTTCCCTTTGCATCAACTTTTGTCAGCCTATTTTTGGTTAGAATTGTCAATGTTTTTACCAAATAGGAAAACCTTCCCTCTAAAGGGGCATACCTTCCCTCTACATTAGCTTTTTTCAGCCTATTTTTGGTCAAAATTATCAGACTTTTCACCCAATAGGCGGACCTTCCCTCCAAACAACCAATTTCACCTCCTGTTCGGTCATTCTGAGCACCCGTTTGCTCGTTCCAAGCACTCATTTATCTGTTCCAAGCATTCATTTCTCATTTTGAGTGCTCATTTTATTGTTCAGGGAACCCATTTCATTGTTCAGGGAACCCGTTTTGTCGTTCGGGGAACCTGTTTCATCGTTTGGGGAACCCATTTTTCCATTTGGGGAACCTATTTCATCGTTCGGGGAACTTGTTTTTCCATTCAAGGAATCCATTTCATTGTTCGAGGAACCTGTTTCATCGTTCAGGGAATCCGTTTCATTGTTTAGGGATCTTGTTTCACCATTAAGGGAGCTCGTCCCATCCTCTAGTAAGTCCATTTCACCACTTGTCAGGCTCACTTACTCATTCTAATAACTTTTTTGACCTTGTTTCTGATTTAAACAAGTCCAAAGAAACTAGTCAGGCGACCATGCCCCTAGAATAGGCAACCACGCCCAATTCAGAGAGTCAAATCGTTGGGGACCTAAAACCTTGTCATTTGATGTGATCTAAACACTTTCATCCCCTTTTTTCCACTTGTAATTTATCAAGGTCATTTAGTCGTCACCCGCATCATATAGGCAGTCTTAAAGCATCTCTAGGTTGTATCATTTATCATCATTAGGTGATCCCACAATAATGGGTTACAGCTTTTGGCCAAACTTGACATTAAAATTAAGATTTTTCACTAGATATTCACTTTCTTACACCTATAGCAGCTAAACCATTAAGAATTTGAAGATGAATAGAACTTGTATATGTTTAAAAATGGTCATGATTAAGCTTGTTAATTAATTAAATATGATTTATTTAATTAATTCCTTTAAATGTCATCTACATATAAATAGATTTAATTATTTATTTATATCGTTCATTTTCTAAATTCTTCTACCTTAATTAAATAAATAATTTTATTTAATTACTAACATTTCTACCCTCCGCTTGATTAAATTAAATAAATTTTTATAATTTATTTATATTTAATTATCATTTGGTTCTAAAGTTTGAATATTTTGAATATTTGAATAATGGAATATTCTCCATCCCATAATTGAATTATAATATTAAATATTTTATTTAATATTTCCTCACCCTAATTTCATTTTTAAACATAATTAAATATGAGTTATTTAATTATGTAGGTTGCCATTTTCATCTCCACTTCCAAATTAAATAAATATATTTTATTTAATTTCTAACTCGTGCTAACTCACCCTTCCAAATTCTTGACTCATCCTTCGAAATGGAAGTTTCCCTTCGAAACTCAATGACGAAAATTGAAGAAAAGGGAAACTTTCCATCCTTCTCTTCCACTTTCGAAAATCTCCCACCGTCTGTTCGAACAAGCTTAATCCGGACTGTCGATCGATTCAGCCAATCGAATTCATTCAAAAACTCTATAAATTCTGGCACAAATCCAAGCCTTGGTTAATCATCCACATGTACACGCACGCACTCACTCACTTTTGCACACCTACGCATATCTATGTTCATACAGGAAATCAGCTTATGCATTCATATCAGTTTCAATATCACAACAATATTCTCATCTTAATATAGCTTTGCATTTAGCATAAGTTTGCATTTTAAATCTCATTCTTTAGCTGTCATTTTTTTGAGCTTGATTTGCTAATCTGAGAGCTATATGGAAACCAACAAAACACTAAAGTTAGAGGAAGATAAAACGATTTCGGGAAAGTTGCGATAACGGTTTGCTTATTATGTTTTCTTTTTCATTTTTTCTGATATAATGTTTTATTAATATGTGTTTGATTTCATTTACATTGATCCAATATTTCACACACACATAATTTGGCACCCACTGTGGGGCTCAAACCCACGAATTTAACATTTTCAGCAAGTTTCTGTTGACAGTTTACGCGTTCTGGAATCGACTTTCGGGAAAAATTTGGCGCTTAGGCGCATTCAAAATTTTCTGACGCGCATACGTGGATTTTAACTTTTTGTTTTGTAGGATTTTGAGGCGCATCCCGTAACTGTTTAGGTGCATCCCGCATCTATTCTGGCGCATCCCGTGACTGTTTAGGCGCATATAGAATTTTTCTTTCTCCATGCACAGTAACTGTTTTTAAAGCATTTAAATCTTTCTTCTGGTGCATTTATCTTCTGTTTAGGTGCATCGGGCGCTATCATAATAGTGGTTTACAATTCCTGAGAGGAACGAATTTTAGCTGAAATCACATATTTTTAGAAAATATAATGATTTAAGCCTTAAAAAGTTCCATTTTAAGGATTCCAATTGAAGAGGGTTTGATCAAATCACCTTAGATCAAAACCCTTGGATAGAACCTTGCTAGTTTTAAACCATACCTATAAATGCCTCCTACACCTATCAAAATGCTGATAAAAATCACTTTTGATTTAACTTTGGGGGATCAAATGAATTCATTTAAAATTATTTCAAATGATTATGGTATTCCTCAGAACAAGCTATCCAATGAATATAATTTTAATATGTTTTGGTTTTGTTATGTATTTGTTTTTTAAGTTTTATTAAACATAGGTTTTTCATCGAAAATGAATTTCTTTGTTCTTCACATGTGGAAAAATAGAAGATTATCAAAAAAAAAAATTGACAAATATCAGTGCACCAGATATTGAATTCCTTGATCCAACAAAAAAAATTAAATTAAATTTTGACATATACAAAAAAATTTACGCGTTATACGGTCGCGTTGTGTCTGAATTGTAATTCATTTGACTTTGAAACTTGATTAAGGAAAAAATATTCAATAAAAAACTATCTAACCAAGTGGAAGCACTAGATATCAGAGTTACAAGTCTAAATTTGAAAGAATTAGAATTTTATCCTTCATGGAAAAAAAGTTATACGTTATACGGTGTGCGTCACTTTTTAAAAATGTTGTTTTTTGAAAAAAATAAATTTTCGTGGGAGATGGAAAAAGAAGTGAAATTTGATTCCAAAAATTTTGAAAAAAATATTTTTAGAATCTACAGATAAAATTTGATGAGACTCTAGTTTGCACCATCTTCAAATTCCTCATAGTTTAGCCGCTATAGGTTCCTGAATGTGAAGATTTAGTTAAAAATAATAATTTCAGTGTCCAGTTTGGCCAAAAATTGTAAACCACTATTATGGGATCACCCCATCCCACATCTGTTCTGGTGCATACAGTGACTCTTTAGGTGCATTTAGCTTCTGTTCCAGCTCATATATCTTTTGGCGCATATAACTTATGTTCGGGCGCATAGAGACTGTAACAAAATCATAGAATTCTGAGTATGATTCCTTCCGCAGACAGAATTCTTTTTCTTTTTCTAAACTTTAAAACGAAGCAATCCTAGGGTAGCCGCATCTGGATTAAAATGAAGCAATCTAGGATAGTCACCAAACAATGATTTTTGCAGTTAAATTTGAACAATCTATTTTTGGTGAAGCAATATCTTCACTTAGATTAGATCATCTTGATTTGGAATTTAAAAAGAACATCTGCTTGCTTTGAATGTGGCAATAGGTCTATGCTCTCCCCTTAACTGGGTGATTAGAATACCAGACTTGCCTTTTTAATTTTCATGCAATGTTATTGTTTCAATTACATCCTTTAGAGAGCCTGTCGTAGTGGGAAAAAGTACTCACCCTACGGGAACAACTCAAGTGGGTTCAAGCCAAAGCCAGGCTATTCCGCCCCACTATAAAATTTAAAGCAAATTTGAGGAAACCCTCTTTTGTCGGTAGTGTGCAAGATAACCATCCCCAAAGCCTTTGTTCTAAAGGTTGGTTGGTCTCCTGAGGGAGTTTATTATTGCCGCACTGAAAGGAAATCCTTACTACGAACCTAGTGTAGTGGCCAGCCGAGTTAGTTTCCAAACATTCTAATAATCACAGTGCAAGGGGAGGGAAGAATCTACCCCCAAGATAATCACCATATAACTACCAAGGACCGTTTGCTCAGGGGATCTGGTATTCACTTCCGTAACTCTGAGTATGCACCTGGAAAAGACAAAAACACGGGCACCCCTTCGGGGGTGACACAGCTGTGTGAGTCGACACAGTTCTAAGATGTGGGTTGTTGATTACTAGAATGACCTACTTGAGCATTTAAGAGTGAGTTTTTCTGAATTGTCTTTCATATGCAAAACCTGTGAAAAACATTTCTTGATCAAACACTTCATGTTAGTGTAGGGCTTTAAGAACAACTATTTTCAAAAATGTTTGTTGTGTCTTCCATTACATTAATTCAGATAAAGAGATCATCCAAAATGAACATGAAGAACAACAACTGAAATCACTCAAAAAAATTTCATACCATTGGTCCAATAACATTCCCAATACTTTTCTCATGCTTAGACATTGGAAATCAACAAAATTTCCCAAAAAATCAAATATCCAACAAAAATCCAAGCAATAAAATCAATCCATCCAATTAATTCTTTCAATTTCATCAATTCAATCCCTCACCTCAATCCAATCATTCAACAAGTCAATCCAATCAATCATCATCTTCATCAAAACCATTTCATCCAATCAAACCAATCAAATCATCTTCAATCAATAATCCAAATGCAAGTCACTTTACACATTCATATCCAATCACTTTCATCCTAATCACTCTTCTTAGTCACATCCTATCCATTTCATCCTAATCAATCAAGTCATCCAATCTAATCATTCCACATCATCACCATCACCACTTGTCAAAATGGTCATGATCATAAACAAGCCCAATCCAAATCATAAGCCCAAAATCACAATCCAAGGGGGCTATCCCTCTAGGCCAAATCATGAGACAAAATCTAAGCCCGAGGTCATAATTCAAGGAGTCTCTTTCTCTAGTCCAAATAATGAAACAAAACCAAAACATAAAATCAGACTTCAAGGGGCTTCTCCATCCAATTCGTACTAATCTAATCCGTCCACTTCTTTGTATGTCAATGCCACATCAACCTATCAAGCCACATCACAACAAACACATGTGAACCTAATTTCTACCTTGCAACAAGGCCAAACTTCCTCAAGTCTTAATGCCACCTTTGACAAGGGGAACACCAATCTAGTTCATGCACCCTCTAACTTTATCATACCATCATCCCATCAAAATCAAAATCCTAATCCAACACCTTCCACCCCTACACCTACAAAGGATGTGACCCAAGGGCTACTAGCAAGGAATCAAACATTGCCATGTAATCCAACTCATATTCTTGAACATACAAAAGAGTCCTCAAACATCATGCCAAGTCCTTCAAGCCAACCATGTCATCCACAATCCCTTGATCCAATTCAAGAGTCATCCCCTTCCACCTCCATTCCAATAAGTCATGAGGTATGCCAAGAGAACAATCCTAAACATGAGGAAACATTACCCCCACATCCACATAAAGATCAACACCCTCCCAATGATTCCATTCATAACACACCTAATTCTATTCATGATCAATCTTCAAATTTTGATCAAGACCCCTTTTATGATCAAGAAGACCATGATGATCCTCTTAGCCAACTTTATGCATTCCATGATCAAGAGATCTCCACCTCATCCATCCATAATACACAAAAATCCACTTCCCTTGATGAGACATATGCCTCCCAAGCACACATAGAAGATCAAACAAGTATCTTGGATCTAAGTGAACACAATGCTAATCAAGATCCTAATGATCCTCCATCACCCACTATCGACCCCATTGCAAGTCCTCCATCATATCCTATTGGTTTTTCTACCCTCATTCATGAATGTTCCTCCTTAGAACAACAACAACCATTATCTTCCCTTGCTTCATTTTCTCCATCCAATAAGGAACTTGTGTCTAGTGTTCCACCTACACCTATTCCCATTGTCTATTGCACACTCCAAAACATGAACCACCAAGGTAAAGGTCTAAACCTTCATGAACAAGATATTTTGGAGCCCGTCCATGTCAAAGTCTCTCCACGCTCTTATGGCCTTGGACATAAACCCCAAGGACAACAACCTAAAGATGTTGGTACTTCCTCCATGCATCCTAAGTCCACTTTCCATCATAAGGCCTACCATATGCCTAAAACATATGTTGTCATTCCACCACCGTCATCCTATAAATGTCAAAAGCATGTGACCATACACTTCCCTCCATCCACTCTACCACCATTACTTCCAACTCCTAATATCCCTCCATCTAATCTACCTCCACTTCTCCCAACACCTAATATCCCCACCATCCAATCCTCTTATCCATTGATCCATAAATACCCTAATATTCCTAATCATGACCATCAAATGCACACATTGTATAAACATGAAGCTTCCACCCATTCCACCATACCCATGGGATTCAAAAGCAATAATTTCAATGCCTCTACCTATAAAGTAAAAAATCCTAAGGGTTCTCATGCCTTAGGACATCAATACAAAAATTTAAATCAAAATCCATCTAAAAAGTTATATAGGCCCATACCTCCAAAAGAAAAGTCCAAAAATAAAATGGTTTGGGTATCTAAGAAAAAGGAAAGCAAGTCAAATGAGGCATTCAAATCACAAAAATCCCAACCATCCACTTCCATCCCACATTCTCATTCCATTCAAAAGTCTCAAATTCCTAAAACCCACAAGCAAAATAAAAATAATAAAAATAGTAAATCTATGTGGGTACCAAAAACACTACACTCTCCACCTCATAAGCAAACATCTTTATTTGCTTCCTACACCCCATCCAAATCAAAAGCTTCAACATTTATCACAGTGTGTGCAACCATTGGTCATGGTTCCCTTCCATTTCACAACAATTCCACATACCTCCATCTCCCCATCCTTCACACATTATCCTACATATCTCCCCTACCATCTTCCTATGGTCCATGCTTTTGCATAAACCTTTCATTCATCCTTTTGCACAAGGCCTATTCAATCCACATCATCATCCATTATTCCCCATCCATTCTTACATAAAACTTTTCATAATCCATCATCTACCTACTCCATCTCACACTCATGCAATTCCTTACCAACATCTATGAGCATAATGACACTTGACATGGTCCATGCAATGACATCCATATCTAGTGGGACTATCACCTTTCACGGAACTAGACACTTGAGTCCCTCCTATCCATATTCCCCTTCTCCTATCCAAAAAAGAAAAAAGAAAAAATATATAAAAAAAAAAAAGTAAAGAGAAATCCCTTCGTCCAACGGTGAAAACCTGGTAAACAGGTGCCTTGGATAAGTACCATGATGAAAACCTAGAAAATAGGCGTCATGTGTAGGTTGATCTTCTATGTCACTTACACTTGGGGGCACAATGTCTTATCTATCCAACCTATCATTTTCATATCATATCATTTCCATCCTACCTGCCATCTTTAGCCATCATATTGAGTCCATTCATCCACCCTTCTTCTTTTGATCTTGATGAAGATATAGGGGAAAAATTTTGAAACATGTTTTGGATATCTCTTGACATACCTCATCCTTCCAAACAAGCCTATCATTATCCTATTATCATAAGTTTTGTCATGAAAAATCATAAGTATTGTACCTAGAATGGGGCATGTTATTCCTATGTGACATAGTTTTTGGAAATCACATCCTTGCTCTCCTATGATGCATACATCCACTCCATTCACTATGACCTATCATGTCCATCCATCTATCATGAGCATTTTATCCCTTATCCTATCATCCACCCTTGCACCTAGACTTGGTTTCCCCCTTGTCATTGGTATCTAGCACAAAGGCTACTCAAATTTTGACACCTCAAAACATCAAAATCCAAAAAAAAAAATTAGAAAACATCAAAATCCAAAAAAAAATTAGAAAACATCAAAATCCAAAAAAATTAGAAAACATCAAAAACAGATGCGATTTGTAGCTCTCAATTTATTAGTCCATTGTTCTATACTTAACTTTTCAGCCTTCCTTTTCATGCATCTTTTTCATCATCTTAGGGTCACACCGGCACCATGCTATCATCATTTCCCTCGAGCGATAACATCTTACCATGGCTTGATTATTGTACATATTCACTCCAGCAAGTTGTGTTGATACCAAGGGCAAACATGGGCATACTAGGGGCAATCAATTTTCAATTTTTCCTAAAATAGTGGGACAATGACATCGAAGCAAATCATGCCAAAGCAAAACAACCAACTCAGACCACAACATCCAATCATTGATCCATATCACAATAACTTTCAATTGCGTACCTTATCATGACTCATATCTGGATGATCTCTAATCTGAATAATGTTTGGAATCACAGTATTTCATTTTTTGACCAATGGTTTATTTTTTGATATCATTTCTCTGGAGCATACTCGATGATGTACTGAACTAGAGTGGCAAGGAAAGAGGATGATTTTTCTTTGTCTGTTGTCTTGAGGTTAATCATTTATCTGTTGCAAATATGTCGCGAAACATGATTTTTCAAAAATTATCATTGATGACAGGTCCAAATTTGCATCAGATGGTGGTTAGTCTTTGTCTGTTCAAGCAAGAAATGCTCAGGTCATCTTGGTTCAATTATACCTAGATGCTTGTGTTCACTTGCTATATCAAAAAATATGAAAGTTGTACTCAGGTCATCATTGGTGCTAATTTCCCCTCTGATGCTTGTACATACTTCCAACATTTTCAAATGCTCTATGATGATTTAAGCAGGCTCACTAAAAGGCTCAACAAAATGGTCAGTTTCATTTAGTTGCATTTCATTCGAGGTCATTGTACATAACTGCATATTGGATTTGCATCAAGAGTTTTTGAAAGGTCAATCGTCGTCATATTTCTTTGGACTATTTGTGGAGGACAATGCGAACATTTGTGTCATTATCATTTCATCATCATTTTAGTATCATTATCATCTCATCATTGCATTTTCATTATCATTTCATATTGGTTTCATATCATTTCATATTAGTTGCATTTCCATTATAATTTCATCAATATTCCATTTGCATTTCATTTTCATTTATCATTTTGTTATCATTCCATATCGTTTATCATTTTATTTCATATCATTAGCCATTCATTATTATTTCATTATCATTATCATTTAACAATTCCGCTTCATATCATTATCATTTAATATTATTTCCATTTCATCGTTTCATTCATTATCATCCCATCATCACATTACCATTATAGTCATTTCATTCATTTCATTTTATTTTCATTATCATCATCACATTATCTTCATATACGCTTCATTACCATTATCATCATTCCATTCATTTTATTCATTTTCGTTATCATTATCATTTATATTATTCTCATTATCATCCCATCATTGCATTACCATATTATAGTCATTTCATTTATTCATTTATCATTCATTCCCATTATCATTTCATTCATTATTATTCTATTATCATTATCATTATATTATAATCATTTCATTCATCATTCATTCCCATTATCATTTCATTCATTATCATTATAATCATTTCATTCATTTATCATTCATTCCCATTATCATTCCATTCATTATTATTATATTGTCATCCTTTCATTATTTCATCCCCATTATCATTCCATTCATTATTATTATATTGTCATCCTTTCATTATTTCATTATCATTATCATTTATTGCATCATCATTCATTTCATTTATATCATATATTTTATCATTTCATTCATGTCATTACCATCACATAATCATCATTCATTTCATTATCATTTCACTATCATTACCATTCATTTCATTCATATCATCCCATTTTGTTATCATTATCATTCATTTCATTCATATCATCATTTATTTCATCTCAGTATCATATCATATCATTATCATTTCATTACCATTACACATCCATTATTATACATTTCATTTCTCATGTCATTTTATTACAAATCATTGTATTTCATCACATATCATTTTATCATACATCACTATTTATTCATCTCAATTTAATATCATTATTCCCCTCATCTCATGTCATAACATTTTATCATACACTATCTACTCATATCATTTCACATCACATCATATCATAATGCATATCATGAACACAACATTCATTTTCATCTTTTACCTGCATTGAAAAATCCAAAAAATAAACATTCCATACATACATTTTCATAATCACATCATAAAGTCATCCACCTACATGACATCATCAATCATTTTTCATCATCATCATAAACACATCATATCAAGTGACTCATATCAAGTGACCCATATCAGTGACCTATATCAAGTGACCCATATCAGTGACTCATACCAGTGCATCATATCAAAGACCCATATCACCCAATCAATCTTATCAGGCATACCAATACACAAATCTATCTAGCTGGATATCATATCAATCTGCTCTACTATCAATTACTATTTGTTTTCTATCATAGGAAGCAAATTTATCAGAAGTCATATCCATCATTTATCTGGCATTTACTCTTTGTTTTTTCTATTTTTTTGGGGAAGCAAAGTTATCAATTGATCATCATCATTTCATCTTTATACATCAATTATCGCGAGCTAAACCACTCTTTCTCTCATCCGTGATTTACCTCTCGAGGGGGCATCATCAGCAGCAACATCAATATCAAAAGCATATCAGGGGAAAAATCTTATTTTCTTTGAAGCAATGTGTTTTACACATCACTTCAAAGAGGGGCAAAATGTATACGTCTAAAAATGGTCATGATTAAGCTTGTTAATTAATTAAATATGATTTATTTAATTAATTCCTTTAAATGTCATCTACATATAAATAAATTTAATTATTTATTTATATCGTTCATTTTCTAAATTCTTCTACCTTAATTAAATAAATATTTAATTACTAACATTTCTACCCTCCGCTTGATTAAATTAAATAAATTTTTATAATTTATTTATATTTAATTATCATTTGGTTCTAAAGTTTGAATATTTTGAATATTTGAATAATGGAATATTCTCCATCCCATAATCGAATTAAAATATTAAATATTTTATTTAATATTTCCTCACCCTAATTTCATTTTTAAACATAATTAAATATGAGTTATTTAATTATGTAGGTTGCCATTTTCATCTCCACTTCCAAATTAAATAAATATATTTTATTTAATTTCTAACTCATGCTAACTCACCCTTCCAAATCTTGACTCATCCTTCGAAATGGAAGTTTCCCTTCGAAACTCAATGACGAAAATTGAAGAAAAGGGAAACCTTCCATCCTTCTCTTCCACTTTCGAAAATCTCCCGCCGTCCGTTCGAACAAGCTTAATCTGGATCGTCGATCGATTCAGCCAATCGAATTCATTCAAAAACTCTATAAATTCTGGCGCAAATCCAAGCCTTGATTAATCATCCAAATGTACACGCACACACTCACTTTTGCACACCTACGCATGTCTATGTTCATACAGGAAATCAACTTATGCATTCATATCAGTTTCAATATCACATCAATCTTCTCATCTTAATATAGCTTTGCATTTAGCATAAGTTTGTATTTTAAATCTTGTTCTTTAGCTATCATTTTGTTGAGCTTGATCTGCTGATCTGAGAGCAATCTGGAAACCAACAAAACGCTGAAGTTAGAGGAAGATAAAACGATTTCGGGAAAGCTGCGATAACGGTTTGCTTATTCTGTTTTCTTTTTCAGTTTTTCTGATATAATGTTTTATTAATGTGTTTGATTTCATTTAGATTGATCCAATATTTCACACACACAGAACTAGTTATTTGTTAGATATTTTGTGTAGATTCTTATTATATTTTTTAAAAAAATAAAAAAATAAATTGTGAATCATTTTATGTAATTTTTAATAACTTATTTTTTCTTCTAATCAACATTTTTAAAAAGTGATGTTTACTTTGGACTGCATAACTTTTCTTATAGATAGGATAAAACTCTAATTTTTAAAATACAAAATTTTCACACCAATATCTAGTGCATGAATATTTTTTCATAATTTTTTGTTGCATAATTTTTTTTAATTAATTTTCCAAGTCAGAGTAATTATAATTTGGAAAGAGGTGTACTTCGGCCCGCATAACACCTTTTGTATTCATTTGAATTAACTTATTCTTTTTTTGTTAGAATAAGGACATCAATACCTAGTGCACATGTATTTTTTAGATTTTTTTTATTTTTTTGTATGTGTGAAACAAAGAACTTGATGTTCATTGAAATCCTACATTCACAAGAAATAAAAAATAAATATAATAATCAAATTAAAAATATTTAAAATTACACTTTTTAGGAAGTTTATAATAAGGGCTATATGCTTACAAAACATAAATTTTAAATGAATTCATTTGATCACCCAAAAGGTAAATGAAAAGTGGTTTTTTATTAGCCTTTTGATGGGTGTAGAGGAGACTCGATTATAGGTATGGTTTAAATATAACAAGGTTCTATCCACGAGGTTTTGATCTAAGAGGGTTTGATCAATCCCTTTTTAATTAAAATCATTTAAATGGAACCTTTAAAGTCTTAAATCATTGTATTTTCTAAAAATATGTGATTTTGGGCAAAAATTAGGATATCCCAAAAAGTGTAACCCATTATTGTGGTAGCACCCCGTTCTCTTGATCCAAATCCCCTAGACCTTGTTTTAGAGGTTATTATCCGAATTGACCTAGGTGTCTAAATCCGATCGTTATCCTACATGTCAGTCATTTTCTTTGGCCCAATCAATCTACTTCTATCTTGAGGTGGATTTAGTGTCATAAGTCATCATCTTCAGCCCAATCAATCCATTTCCATCTTGAGGTGGATTCGGTGATGTGATCCCCTATTTGTCCTTCAATCCGATCAACCAATGCCTTAAGTCACCTAGGGTGATTTCCGAACTAGGTTTAGAGTCCCTTACATCATCCATCATCTAATCTTGTTAGTCATTTCATCAAACGATCTTGATCTGTCATCCAATCCTATCAATTGTTTTATCAATTAATCCTTATCCAATCATCTAATCTCAATCCAATCCAATCGTCCAATAAATCCTATCCAATTGTCTAATCAATCCTTATCCAATCATCCGATCTCATCATCCTATCAATCAATCCTCTATCCAATTTAATCAATCTTCCAACTATCATTTAGGTCATCTTTGCATTAAGGTCCACCAAGTAGTTTTACATTTTCATGCCTGTACAGACTAGATCACAAATCAAGAAAAAAATGGCACAACAACAAGGTCAAGGTTCCCAGTTGAACATCCCTTAAGATCTTAACAACAGGGTAAACATCTCCCAATATACTAACAATGGTGCGAATGCCTCTCAGGATCCTAAAAATGGTGTGAACATCCCTCAAGACCCTCATAATGATGCTTCATCACAATCTAACACCGATGGTTAAAATACTTCACTACCCAATGAACAGAACATGATCAATCAACCTGAAGTCACCATACATGAATACCTAAGCAATCCCACTAACATTTAGATGATAGATCACCTCCTTGACGAATGTGGAGATAAGATCCTCACTACTCTACTCATGAAGGGAGTGAAACCACCATCTAGTTTTGACATGTCACAATATACCCACACCCAGCCTCCACCAGTACATCAAGACCCACAAAATGTTCCCGAAAGTTCCTATGTTTCCGAGGGTACACCGATAGATAACTGGTATCATCTTGAGTTTGGAAATGTTGTGATACATCAAGTTGCCAATTATCCTCCTATTCCATCTACTGCCCCTACCACACCATCTGATCCTTATGATCCCTATGCCTCTGGAATGCCACAAAACATTCCATCCGCTCCACCACTCCCACCTCAGTATCCTAGTCAACTACCCGCCAACGTTGGTGGAAATCCCTTTCTCGCATTGATGCCACCACCAAGACTTGTGCCCACAGGCAATCTCCTACCACTCCCTCAGGGTAATAATCGCCATCAATCCATTGCCTCACAGGCACCACCGCATCATGCAACTATCTCCTCACAAGCACCAACACAACATACTACTACCATTTTAGTTCCCATACAACAACATCAACAACAACCCCCGAAATAGAACATTTCAATTCCATAATAGAACATGCCACAACAAAATGTTCCAAACCCACAGCAGCATACTATCACTCATATACAACCTCCTCATCAAGAAATGCAAACTGCATCACACCCTCAACAACCACCCCATGGTGCCTCTATAGAAATTCCACAACAACAACACATCCCATCTCGCCCTCCTTATCAACAACCACATACACATGCTCCCACACAAACACAACATAATCCTCTTGTGCAATATCTCTACAATCCATCTAGCACATACACTGCTCATGCTAATCCAAACATCCATGTGACTACTCAGAATCCACCATAGATGCAACCACTTCCTTACACAAATCCCCTGTAATCACACACCAACCCATACTAGAAATATTCTAATCTACAACAGCCTCCACACGTCACACCACAACCCAATGTTGCATATAATTACCAAACCAATCCTTTTAATGCTCAACAACACCAACAAGGTGCCTCATCCACATCCTATGTGCAACAATGACCACCTCATCAATAGGGTGGTCAATCTACCCCTTATTATCAACAACTGCCTTATCAACAAGGGGAATCCACGACATTATATTACCAAGCTCCACACAATACCCCATCCACTTCATATTATTAGCAGTCGACACCTCAACAATAGGTACCCTCCGCCTCTTATTACCAAAATATGTCATTATCTTATCTACCCTATGCTAATTAGTATCAACCTCCACTCTCATACTATCCCATTGATTTCGTCCCATCTTCATCCCATCAGAAATATCCACCCCATCCGTCTGATCCAACTCCGCCCACCAATAAAGAGCTGGAAGAACTCAAAGCTGCATTGAAAGATCTATGAGTGGGTACATCCAAAAAATCATTCAAGTTCAAAGAGATTTTCCCATATCCATTTGATTCTTTGATCTCACTTATCCCCTTTCCAAATAATTTCGAGATACCCAAGTTCAAAAAGTATACGGGAACTGAAGATCCAAAGGCCCACCTACAGGAGTTCTATGCATAATGTCAGGATGTCCAACATAATGACAATTATCTCCTATGCCTATTCCCTAGAAGCTTAGGAGGGTCAACCTTAGATTGGTTCATGGGTCTCAAGAAGGGGACAGTCTCTTCCTTCGTTGATATTCTGAATAGTTTGTCAAACAATTCTCCTTTAATTTGGAGAAATACATTGACACTCTAGACCTCTTGAAGGAGAAGCAACGTGATCGAGAAACCTTCGCTAAATACCTGCAAAGGTGGCAAGCTATAGCAAGTCGTATGAAGTCCCCTCCTAGTGAGAAAGAAATGGTCACCCTTTTTGTGGCTAATGCCCATCCCACATTCTCTTAATCTTTATTGTTTCACTACCTTTGTAGAAGTTATCAAAAAGGGGCCCATCATTGAGAGAGTGCTTGTCACAAAAGGGAAAATTAAATTGTAGAACTCAGATAAGGGCAGGTCATTTGGTGACAAATCCCGTTACTAGAATAAGAACAAGAATGCAGTCAATGATGGAATCACTGATACTAAACACATTTAAGTGGCCAATACCTCCCAAAGGAAAAAAAACCATCCATTCCGAATGCCATATATGTGCCACAGGGGGTACCTCGACCCCCTCAACAATCCAATCAAGGGAACGATAAATGTCAATACACTCAATTAGGAGAACCCTTGAGCGTTGTCTTCCACAGATTGTTAAAAGTCAATTACCCGATTACATATCTTGTGACCAAGCCACCCGATGAATCCAAGCCTAAACTAGCCTAGTTTAAAGAGAATGAGTATTGTGAGTTTCACAAGATTAAAGGGCATACCTTAAATAAGTATCAGAGTCTGAAAACATACATCCAAGATCTTATAGATCGAGGAGATATCCATGTGGATGCCAACCAGGCCTCATCGTCTAATGCTCAGTTATAAATATATCAAAACGCTTTCCCCAAGAATAACCAAGGTCCTAGCACATCCAACGCAAACCTTGGACCAAGTAACAATAACAACCAAGATAACAACACTAATAATATCACTTACAAGAATGTCTCGCTTAACTATGAGACTCTTATCATGCATATTGGACAAGTGGAACCACATGTGTCTATGATACATGTCAAGGGAAAGGAGCCTCAATGTGTTGTTACCACTCGTCGCACTCGCATTACTATCCCTGGAGCCTCTACGTCAACCCTATCACCTCCTGTGAGCTCTTAGTATAACATTCTGGACCATCTAGGAATGACCACAATGCAAATATCTATCCTAGATTTGCTAAAGTATTCTCTTGTATATCAGGAAATCTTGACAACAGCTTTACAGGATGCCCGTGTCCCTAATGACATTGACCCCACACATATCCAAGATTTGGTGGGACACCTTTCATCAACCTATCAACTAGGTTTCAGTCAAAATGACATGCCTACCATCAATTCCAATCACAATCGACCCCTTCATATAGAGGTTCTAGTCGCTGGACATAAAGTAAAGAGGGTCTTGATAGATAATGGCTTTGCTCTCAATCTCTGTACACTAAATTTCATAAAGTAGGTACGATATACCCATGCTGATTTAAGCAAACAAATAATCACTATAAAGGCTTATGATAATGCAGAAAGGGATTTTGAAGGGGTTATTGAGCTTCCAATTCAAGTTGGCCAAGTTATACAATACACCACGTGTCATGTCCTTGATCTGGACATCCCCTACAATCTTCTTCTTGGCCGACGATCCATGCCATGCAAGTTGTCCCGTCTACCTATCATCAATGCTTGAAATTACCATTTAATGGAATGGAAGTTATGATACAAGCGGATCCCCAACCATTTGAATATTTTCGTTCACTTGAAGCTTATTTTCCTCACTCTCATTATTGTCCAGGAGTGGAAATGGGACCACTGCTAGCATCCTCATCTCATCCATCATCTAATTCATCACCCACCACCTCATCCGCTCCATCTTCTACATCTAATTCAACTATCACCAAGGTCCAGATCATTGACAAGGGATGTAGCGAGTATGAGATGTGTAATGATTTGAATGTGGAAACTATGTCACCCTCACCACACACATATGGTCAACCCTCTAATTCTGCACCAAAGGAAGAACAAAAGACAGTTACCTTGAGCTCCAAAAATGTGGGAACCAACACTTATGTATCTCCCGTGTTACCACAATATACGCCTGAAGATGATATAAGTCAATAGATATATCGTGAAGAACCTCAACCTACTCCCCCTTTAAAGGAATATTTTCAAGAGATGTATCCTTGGCCCTCTAAGTATGCTGAGAAACACAATTATCAAGGGGGGGTCTTGGTCTATAAGAGCTAGGAAGAAAGCAGCCAATTGACACTTTCATACATCCAAATAATTCAAGCTTAGGCTATGATAAAAATAAAAAGGGTCTCGTAGAATCAACTAGTGCTTCTAACAATGTTAGTGCAAGTGATGGTCTTTTCAAAGCTATACTAGAAGAGGAATGTATCATACACACATAGACCTTTCCTCCATGTTTGAATGCCTATCCGTTTGCACCATCAACATTTCCCTTTGCCATCCTAAACTCATAGATTGGGATCTACATGAAAGCACACCTACCAACTCACTTACCTCAATGGATACCTATGTACACCTCATGGGATTGAGGGAAGATGAATGCCCTAGTCACAAAAATAAGAAAAAGAATTTTTCAAAAGGGTCACCTAATGAAAACCTCCTTGAGGCACTTCTTGACTTAGAAAAATTCAAAACAAAGGACATATCTGACGGTGAAAACCTCAGTGAGGCACTGGAAGATGGGGACATTCATCTTCCCCTTGTAGGAACACAGTGGTTTGAATGATCATCCATTCTAATCTAGAGGAAACACAAGAAATCAATTTGGGAATTGAAGAGGGTCCCAAAATCACCTATGTAGCCAAGGCATTATTAGAAGAAGAGTACTCTACTATCTCCAAGCTTCTTAAGGAAAGCAAGATCAATTTCTCATGGTCATATTCATACATGCTCGAGTTAGACCCTGCCTTGCTAGTACACCGTCTAGATGTGTGTCCTGATGCAAAACCAGTTAAACAAAAGCTTCACAAAATGTACCTGCAAATTGCCCTATTGGTCAAGAAAGAATTGGAGAAGTTGTTGGAAGCCAAATTTATAAGACCCATTTATTACTCTGAGTGGATTTCCAACATCGTGCTAGTAGCCAAGCTCAATGGGAATGTCAAAATATGTATAGACTTCTATGACCTCAACAAGGCTTGTTCTAAAGATGACTTCCCTTTGCCAAACATAGATATGATGGTTGATTTAACTATAGGACACGAGATGTTGTCCCTCATGGATGGATTCTCTGGATATAATCAGATCAAGATTGCACCTGAGGACCAACATAAAATAGTATTCACTACACCTTGGGGTACATTTTGTTATAATGTCATGCCTTTTGGTCTTAAAAATGTAGGGGCAACCTACCAACACGCAATGACCATCATCTTTCATGACCTTATCCACATTATCATGGAAGACTATGTTGACAATTTGTTAAGAAAATTAAGAACCAAAGCATAACACTTTACAGTTCTAAGAAAGATCTTTGAGCGTCTAGAGCACTACAAGTTGCACCTCAATCCAAAACTATGTGTGTTCGGGGTTACATCAGGAAAGTTGTTGGGATTCATTTTCTCCAAGAGAGGTATAGAAGTAGATCTAGCCAAGGTCAAAGCAATTATGGATATGCCTCCACCTCAAAATCTGAAATAGTTAAGGAGTCTCCAGGGTAAGCTACAATCCATCAGAAGATTCATAGGACAATTAGCAGACAAGTGTCAACCATTCACCCACCTCCTGAAAAAGAATACTTCCTTCAAGTGGGATCCTATGTGTTAGCAAGGTTTTGACAAGATTAAGGAGTATTTGGCTCATCCTCCCATCCTTATGCCCCCAATTCTAGGGAAACCACTCTTATTGTATATCTCAACTACCTCAGTAGGACTGGGGGCACTACTAGCACATCATGATGAGTCATCCAAAGAATGAACAATCTACTATATCAATCGAACCTTAGTTGGCTATGAACTCAACTATACTTCAATGGAGAAGGCCTGCTTCACTGTAGTTTTATGTTCACAGAAGCTTAGACATTACATGCTCAATCATCTAGTCAAGTTAATATCAAAAGTTGACCTGCTTAAGTATTTACTATTCAGAACAACTTTGACTGGCCGAATGGTGAAATGGGTCATGTTGCTAAGTGAGTTTGATATAGAATATGTGGACCGCAAAGCTATTAAGGGATAGGTGATAGCAGATCAGTTAGTCGATGCTCCCCTGGTTAATGCACATCCTTTGGGAATGGAATTTCCTGATGAGGAGGTCTTTATAGTAGCAAAAGCCACCACATGGACACTATACTTTGATGGGTCATACACACATAACGGATCGAGGGAAGGCATCTTGTTTGTCACCCCCAATGTGATTATATCCCAAAGTCATTTAGACTAGCCTTTCCATGAACAAAAAATATAGCAGAGTATGAAGTTCTTCTCATCGGCCTTAGAATCACAATCAAATGGAATATCACTTACCTAAGGGTCTTTGGTGATTCACAATTAGTCATCAAACAGGTCAATGATGAGTTTTTAACAAAGGATGAGAATTTTTCACCTTATAAACGCATGGTTGATGAATTTAAAAAGTCTTTCACCTCTATTTAGTTTGACCAAATCCTCAAAGTATAGAACAAAGCTGCCGATGCAATGGCTACAATTGGTTCCTTGATTGACATGCCCAAAGATCAGACAAAGTGTGAATTCCTGATTGAATAACTTTTAATCCCTGCATATTACATCCCTGAGAGTCAGATGGTGTGTGAAATCGTAGGTCCTACCTCCCCATGGTATCATGAGATCTATGTTTATCTTCACGACAACATCCTACCCGCTGACCTTACTCGCAATCAACACAAATCATTCATCCAATGTACATCCCATTACACCATCGTAGGTGATACTCTTTATCGTCATAGATATGAGGGAGCTCTTCTTTGGTGTCTGAACGAGACTAAAGCTCACACTGCATCAACAGAAGTACATTGCAGTGTTTGTGAGGCCCACTCAAACAGGATGGCCTTAGCAAAGAAGATTCTTAGGGCTGGTTACTATTGGCCTACATTGGAGCACGAATCTTGTGACTTCATGAAGAAATTCTTATCTTGCTAGCAACATGCGGACCTGATACATGCTCTTACTCAAGATATGCAACCTATCGTAGCACCATGGCCCTTTTCTCATTGGGGTTTCAATTTAGCCAGCAAGATATATCCTCCATCCTTTGATGGCCACACCTTCATTATCACTAACACTGAGTGCTTCACTAAGTGGGTGGAAGCCATACCACTCTCCTAGATAACGAGTACTCAGATATCCAAATTCATCCTCTACCATATTATCCACAGATATGACATCCCCTCTACCATCATTTATGACAATGGTAAACCCTTAAAAACTAGGTTGTAAAAGAGGTATGTGAAACCTTTCATATCCAACATCGGTGGTCCACCTCCTATTACCCTCAAGGTAATGGACAGGCGGAAGCCACTAAAAAAACTCTGATAAAAATATTTAAAAAGGTTGTCAACAGTACTAGTCGAGATTGGCACCTCCACATCCACCCCGCCCTTTGGGCTTATCACACTTCCATCCACACTCTCACTAGCGCCACTCCATATTCCCTTGTCTATGGTGCTAAGGGCATCTTGCCAATTGAATTTGAGATCCCATCTCTGAGAATATCTTTGAAGAATTTCATCACTGAAGAAGACTCACGGGTTGCTTGCCTCGCTCAATTGGAGCTCCTAGATGAAAAGAGAATCAAAGCATACAATCACCTTCAGGTGTATCAAAATTGTCTCAAGAGAAGTTACAACAAGAAATTCTGTCCCCACCAATTTAACGCTGGAGATCTAGTTCTTAAAGAGAATCAACGTAAACAACAAGACCGAGACAAGAAAGGAAAGTTTGAACCTAATTGGTTGGGTCTCTATGTTATTACAACAAAGTATGCATCAAGGGTGTACCGCCTTACCACACCTGAAGGGGAGCCCCTCAAAGAGCCTATCAATATCATGCACCTGAAGAGGTTTTATACCTAAATCAGCTGGGTCCTTCCATCTTGCCAAAATTAGAAAAAATATAAAAAATTAGAAAATCCAAAAAATCCAAAAAAAAGTAAAGAGAAATAAATTTGTCCTATGGTGAAAACCACCCTTGGTGGCGCCTTGGATAAGTATGGCTGGTGAAAACCTGGTAATAGGTGTCATTCATAGAGGGCTTAATGATTATCTACCTTGTGTCCTGCATGTCTCCATCCATCCTATCCTATCCCATCACTTCACTCACATTTCATCCTTGGCCACTTGGTATGTTTTGATTGAACATTGGATGACTATTAGTTTTCCATAATATTGAGCTTATGTCAGTTTCACGTCATCATCTAGGGTCCTTCATCATGTTAGTTTCATCTAGTTCTCATCTTTTCTTGTAGGTCCTTTTGGTCTTCGTTGAACTACATTGCCCCTGTGCTTTCACATAGGTAAGGTTGATCATTTGATCTGCCCTCGAGGCATTTTGACCATCCCGTGTTGGTCCTCCATCATCTGTCTCCATCAACCCCTTTTCACTCTTATCCATGGTTAGTCGTTGTTTGTCCTTTTCCTAACTACATTGCCCCTATGCTTTTAGGTAGGAAAGGTCAATCTTTTGATCCACCCCCGGGGCTTTGTTGTCATGTCATCAGTATCCATTGGTCCTCTTTCCACTTTTATCCATAGTCTTTTCTTGAACTACAAGGGCTCTGCGCTTTCATGTAGGCAAGGCTAATCTTTGATCAACCCCTGAGCCCCAAGGTCATTAGGGTGTATCGGTCATGTGTCAACCTTTTGTCTTGTCTCTTGTGTCATGTTGTCAAGTATGCCCTTATCTAGCTAGCTCTTCACAAATGGGATCATCTAGTATCAGAAGATTTGATTAATGTCAAAAATTATGCATCATGTGGATCATCTTAGTTTAGTATCCATCATTGGTCTCAACAAGATGCATCCTTCCTAACAAACCTCATCAACCCCATCCATCCTCTCGATCCTATGGCAAAGGACATTTGAGCTTGATTGTGATCTTTTAATGCTTTTGTATTTTTTTTATTGTTTGAGCTCCCTATTACAACTAGTCAAGGTCGCCATAATCTATCATATTATGGTGTGTTTTGATGGGTTAACATAGGGGCATATCTTGATAATTTATTTTTGTTGTCTATTGGGTTGTCCCATGTAGTATCCATCAGGATCTCTAAGATCTTGGGTTACTTTAGGACATCTCTTTGTGCTTGTGGTTATCCCAATTCCTAGCCTGACCAAGTCTTTGTCACTTTGGGGTGTTGGGATAACCTTGTTTGTTGTGTTTGTTTTATGCATTAGATGCTAACTTGCCTTGGTTTCATATACCCTGGCACTTGGTGTCTTATGATGTAGCAAAAATCAGTGCTCTGAAGATGGAAAATTAAAATTAGGATTGCATTTCATAATCATTTTTGTTACATCCATCCCTGTCCAATAACCTATGATTTTGGTTGTACAAATATTAACCTTCTCTCTCCTGTTCTTCTCAAGATATCAAGAGTTTTTGACAGGTACAATTTCACACCATCTACCCATATTCCCATGCAAGTCCTTATTGACACTTATGTTCATTACATGTTACATTATAGGTGCATTATCATCTTATATTAAGTTGTTAGGTTAATCGCAAACATCTTAGATTCATTTTAACATTCATGTATTTCCATCTTAATTTATATCATTAAAATCTTACATGCATCACCACCTACATCACAAAATGTTAAGTCCATATCCATCATACATAAAATCATAAAACATGTATCGCATCCTACATTACACATGTTAGTTGCATCCATATAAGTATCAATATATAACATCATAAACATAATCACATCATCATGATCACCCATCATAAAATCATAAACATACACATATGCATAAATAGAATCATCCATCATATAACATGGTGTTAATAAGATTTGTCACATATCATATAAATATCCAAAACAAATGTCCATCACATAGCCCATAATAATTTCCATCAATATCATCAAAGTACATATCCATTATGTACATCATACTCACAAAATAAAGTACCAGTACAAGGATCTAAATCAAATACTTTGTACTATCCACCCAGCACCTGTCAAAATCTAATATCATGTCATCTACCAAAAGAGTTTCCCATGTCTGACCTCTGTGGAGAGTCGAGCACCGACCCTCTGTGAGGGAGGGTCCCTTGTGACTCATTGTATCCTCGAGTCCATGGCCCTAGTGACTGGGATGGCGCGAGCATCTGAGGAGCCTATAGAACAAAATGAAATGTCTGTTGTGCTAGATCTGGAATTGCATGCTGATAAGAGATCATCTAGTAGGTCACCTCCCTCATGTACTTAGAATTCTCCGTAGCCTAATATCTAGCAGCATTCCACTCATGTCTATATCTGTCTTGATCTTTGGTAATGACTCCCCTCTCCTGTGTCCATGTATCTTGTACCAACCCCAGCTGATCTCTCTCTGCTCTGAGCTGTGACACTTGCTTTGTGGCCCTATCCCTCTCATCTTGCATATGTGCCTGCATAGCTTGTATCTATACCTACAATCTCTACACCTCTAGCCCTATCTCTCCCCCCTCACCCTGTGTTTCCTGTGCTCGACCCTGTACCACAGCTCTCTCTATGATTTCTGCTCGAGCCACTGTTGTATCCCTCTCCCCCTGTAGGGTCTTTATCTATCTCTATGAACCATCCATCTCCTCCTGCATCACCTATACCTATGTCTGTGATCTGTCTCTCTCACCCTAAAGGGCCTACACCTCTGCATGCACCGTGTCCCTCTTTCTCTGTACAATCTCTAACTGGGCCTCTACTGCCTCCGCCCTCACCCTCACATCCCCAAGTGTTGTCTCTATCATAGAAACCCTGTCCTAGAGCTCAATCCTCTCCCTTAGCAGCATTGTCACCTATACCCTCAACTCCTCTATCTCCCTCTCAGGCTGCTGTCGACCCTCTACTAGGACCTAATTTGTTGCCCCTCTGGGCTCCTATTGTCCCATGGCCTATGCTATAGTCTATTTCCTATAGTCTATCCCAATCCTAGGTCACCCTGGCCAGCTTACCACATACTCCCTACACCTCTGCTCGTAGATCATCTCTCTTCCTCTCTGTATCCTGTACCTATGAGGTCAGGTGATCCACAATGAAACCATAATCCCTCTATCCCTCTACCTAAACTCTGTGCAACTCAGCCTCTGCAACCCTCAGCCTTTGCTTTGTCATTCGTAGCCTTGCCTAGGCACCCCTCAATAATATGAAAGGGTCCTCAATTGGTACACCTGATACCATTACCAATGGCTCCACCATGAGAATGCCAACGTCCATAGCATCCTCCTGAGACTCACACTCCTGCTTAGCCCCAATCACCACCCAAACTCTCCTCGGTTGTCCCCTCTTCCCCACCCTCATCTGTCATCCTACAAATCTCACCTCCCCCTCAAGCTCATCTCTCTCCTCACTCATCCCCATCTATGGCTCATAGGGCTCCTACTCAGCTCTGATCTCCACTTGGGCCCTCCTTCACTATCTAATCCTCCTTGCCACCCTCCCTGGCTATCCTACAACCACTATCCCCTCCTCCCTTATCTCCATCCCTTCCTCATCATGCTCCTGCTCAACCCTGCTCTCCACTCAAGCTCTCCTTGACTATCCTCTACTTTCCACCCTCCCTTGTTTACCTACAACCCCTATCCCCTCCTCCCTCACCTCCATCCCTGCCTCATCATGCTCCTGCTCAGCCCTGCTCTCCACCTGAGCTCTCATCGGCTATCCAACATCTCCACCTACAACCCTCTCCCATCCCCCTACTACCCCACTATCCCTACCTCCTCTGCATAAATCCTCACTCTAATCCTCCTTCATTGTCTCCTCCTCCTCCCCATCCTCTCTGGTTGTCCTACGGCCTCGACCTCACCCTGTCCTCCATCCTGCTGTCTTGCAACCCCCACATCCTTCTGATGCCCTGCTGCCCTAGCTACCTCTTGTCCTCTCCTTTGTTGTCCCCCCTCCCTCTCCTCTGCCTAGCCAATCGTCACTCATCCTCTGATTTGAACCCCAAGCCCCCACAATGGGCTCCACAGGTATAATCCTCTCCCACCAATGGTTGTGGAACCATTTGGCGTATCGACCTATCACCCTTGCATCTATCTCCCCAACAGCCCTCACCGGGTAGGGCACTAGATGTAATGTCTCCTAGTGTTCTCTGGAAAACCTTGGTGAAATCGCCTCTCCCCATGGCCACTCTCGAATGAGTCGCCAGAACATGTCTAGACCCTGCGCCTGATATCCTGTACAATCCCAAACTGTCTAGCCACTTTGTTTGGCCTATGCACCTCCACTATGTGGGGCTCCCTCCCAACTAAAAAGCATTTGGTCATGAAGTAGTCTCGATATCTCCCCTCATCCTCCCTCCATCTCGTAAATCGCTGAAACATGTACGACCACCACACTATGTGCTCCTCTCGTAGGTCATCCAAAGTCCTCCATCTATCTAAATCCCCCTAGCCCACATGGTGCAAAACCCAACCCCCATCCTGATCATACCACCAAGCTAAAAGCATTGTCTCATCTGCCCATCCTACCCTCACCACTCCTAGCCTAGCAACACTAATGTGTTCCCAGGCCCATACTTGCAATAGCGTCACATGTGTCACGCTAAGAACCTCTCGGTAACAGATGACGGGCATGTCTTTGTAAAGTTGCGCTAGTACACATGCACCCCATGCAAACTTCCCCTCTCTCACCTTGACAATGTGTCGAATCACCTCCATAAACCTCAAGCTACAAAAGCGCCCGCTCTGGTCTAGCAACAGTAATCCACTGATCAGCCACATAGATATAGTGGTAACGGTGGCACCCTCAATGATAGACATCTATCCACATCCAACCTCCCCCTCTACACAGGTAGCTCATGTGGCCCAAACAACACCCACACGGTATGATCCAGCTCCTCCCCCTCTGATGTCATCACACTTGCCAAATGGCCTACTATGGGCAACCTCAAAATCTGCCATACATCCTCCAATTTCACTGTCATCTCCCATGTCGAGAGATGGAATGTCAACGTCATTGAACTCCATCACTCTATCAATGCTATTAGCATAGCCCGATGCGCTCTAATCGTTGGTTATCCTAATAGATGAAGCAATCCTACCTATTCCAAGGCATGGTGATCTGCTTTGGTCATGGCTGCCATCGTCACCGCCAACACCTTTGAGTGTCTCTCATGTGTCCACAGTGACTCAAAACTCTACATCCATATGGACCCACATGTCAGTCCTCTTATCTTGTTCATTTCTTTCTCTTTTCTCCCTCCTGACCTTGGGATATCATTTTACTAATTTTTTCTCTCCCCCTCTTCCGGTTGTCTTTTCTACCTTTCCTTCCCCCTCCCCTTGGGTGACCTTATCCTGTCTGATGGGCGAACCCGCCTCGGCCGGAAGCAGACCCACCCTGGCTCAATGGGCGGACTCGCCCCGAGCCCGGGATGAGCTTGCCCGAGCTTGAGGTGGACCTGCCAAGAGTTCGGGTGACCTCGCCAGAGCCCAGGGAGGACTTGCCCGAGCCAGGGGTGGACCCGCCTCGAGCTTGGGCGAGCCCGCCCCAACTCAGGGTGGACCCGCCCCTCTTGGGGTGGGCTTAGGTGAACTCACCCTAATCAAGGGGCGGATCCACCCCTCTTTGGGCAGACCTGCCCGTGGGATAGGTGAACCCACCCAGGTAGGGTTGCCCCACGTTGGGTGGGGTCACCCATTTCATGAGTAGGGATGCCCCGCTGCGGCCTTTTCTCCCTTTTTTTGGTGGGTTTTGTCCAACCCAAGGAAAATCCACCTTCCCCTTTTGTCCCCCTACCCTTTTCAGGCATTTGTTTTTATTTTTCGGGGTGCATTTACCCTCTTATTAGGTAAATCCACCCCCCTTTCCCCATGCCTCTAATAGGCGGTTTTTCCTACCCATTCGACAAATTCAAAAAATTTCCCCCAAGCCATTTTTCTAAACTAACCCAAAAACAAAACCCAGATTTTCAAATAAGCCTAAACACTAAAAAATACATACAAACTGCCTAAAATCACAAAGGAGGTTTTGAATCTAACTTGGCTTGGAACCGTGCGCTCATGAAAAACTGTCGTACCTCATCCCCCTGGTAGATAATGTCTGAGTCATAGTCCTCTAACATGTTGTCTCCTTGTCTCCTCTTCTCTCTCTCTCACTCAACTGCCACTGTGCAAATGAGGAGTGGTAATTTCTCAAATTACCTTATATAACTTTTCCCTCCCTTTTTAACCTTTTTTAAGTGAAGGGTATTTTTTCCCTTTTATTTAAATTTCTTTTAGCTCAATTAATCCTCTAACTTCTTGGGGCCGTCATTTGCAAACCATGTGTCCGTTCGACTTTGTTCAAAATCCAAACCTACTTGGTTTTTTGAGCTCTATACAACTGTGCCTTCCATTTCTTCCTATTGAGATGTTGCTCAGGGCCCCTTTTCTCTTCCCCAATTTCCCTCTCGAGGGGGCATACGCTACCATTTTCTGCATTCCTCTGTCATGGTCATTTTCTTGCAAGACTGAGGCATCTCCCTCCATTTTCCCTCTATTTGGGCAGCCCACATGGTCTCTCCCATGCTGGGGCATCATTTTCTAGTCGCTTCCTCTATAGAGTCGTTTGCATTTTCTTTTCTTCGAAATAATGTTATTCTAACAATATTTCGAAGAGGGGCAAAATGTAGACATCCAAATTTGACCACTCCCACATGGTCAAACTCGTCTACTTTATTCATCCATTTCATCAATATTAATTAAATGATTTATTTAATTAATATTTCACCTTTCTGCCTAAAGTCCTTAAAGTATTTAAATGCTTTACCTTACACCTTTTCCTCTCTAAATTAAATAAACATATCAATTTATTTAATTTAGTCATTTGACCTTTTTGAATAAAATTAATTTTTAATTTCTCTTTTTTCTCTCCTTGTCACATCCTCCATAACCCTTTTCTAATCTAGATTAAGCTAATTAATCCATGATTAGGATGTGCACACCTTAATCAGGATTAATGTCACATCCTCCATAATCTCCCACTTGCTTCTAATCTCTCATTAATTTTCTTAATCATGTATTTGCACAACCTTAATCCAATCCCTTTGCTACATTTAGCATACATTTTTTATCAACCTTCACATTTTCCACATTTGGCATTGACCCTCTTCCCCATGTGAATTTTTAATTCACATTTATTCATCCAAGACTTCTCTCTTCCCCATGTGAATTTTTAATTCACATTTATCCTCCCAAGACTTTCCTTATTCCCATGCAAGTTCTAGAACCTTTGACTTGTCACATCACTCACATGTGTCAAAATTCTACCTTTTTGGGAACCTTGTCTTATCCAAAAGATTCTCCCAATCATGTGATTTTTTAATTGACATTTATTTCTCCAACTACTTTCCTCTTCCCTATGGAGATTTTTGAGGAATACTAAAATTCTTCAAATGTCACTTTCATTCTCACTTGGGGACAAGAAGTTCCTTTTTGATGAAATCTTCTCATCTCCCAAGGTACTTTCAAAGTACTTGTCATTCCTCTACATCACTTGTACCCTTTCCATCTCACCATGTCCTTTTGACACTTCATCCTCCACATGTCAAGATGTGAGGGCTTGTGAGTCCTCAACTCACCATAGCCCTTCATCTTAGCCATGGTGGTTCAATCCTGACAGTTGAAATCTTTAGAGAATTCAATTTCTTCTATAAATACCCCCTTCTTTCATTCATTCACAACTTAGGCATTTTAGCACCCTTATTCTCTAAAATTTTCAAGCCATCATATCGTTTTGCATTTGCACTAGATTTCATCTTCATTGCACCCAGTTTTGCTCATTGCATTCCCCATCTTTCATACATCATTTTGAATCCATTTTCATCATACCTTTCCATCAAAGGAGAACACAAAAGCATTCAAGATCAAGGGTCAACCAAAGAACAAACTTCAACAAGGTATAATCAACTTCATTTTCATCTTTATTTTGTTTAAGTTTAACATAGCCTAATCATTGAGGTGTTAAGTGTTTTCCTTCATTTGCATCTTGTTTTTCATCTTATAGAGTAGGTATAAACATTGATCACAGTAGTTAACGTATTCTTCTTGTTGTACTTCATTTTTCGTATTTCCTTTACATTCTGTCATAGCATAAAACTCTACCAGTCGGTCTATTAGTTGGTTTTCCAATGTTTTTATCTGTTCCTTACACTCTCTTTTTGTATGGATGCTAGTGCACTCCTAATATTCCAACACATTGTACTAAAGTTCGTGTCATGTGCTACCATCCTTAGGCAGTGAGTTGTCTAGGCCATAGATTGAACTCTGGAAATCAGCTTGTTTGACTCCCTAAAACATTCAGATTAGTAGAAAGACAATAGCAACTAGATTTCTCTTTCTTTTTTACCTTAGTGTCTTAACCTTTCCAACTCATTTAGCAAGCTTGAGGTAGATTAGGACAACTTGTTGCTTAGGACCCTCCTATGACCCAGGTTCTTGGAGCAATTGGTCCCCCTCCTCTACAATTGGTTAATTTCCTCTAATCATTCAAATAATATTCTCATGGACTTCCCTTCTCAAATTTGAATATTTCCCTCCACATGGAAATATCTCCCACATGATTCCTAAAATCAAGGGATTTGTTATTGTCTCAAGAAATTTGGACCTTTGATTAAAATCCTTGATCCATGTCATTATGCATTATCAACCCTTGATTTGATCTTTAATCCATGTCCTCATTTGTCATACATTTTCATCCATTGATTAGCTAATTCAATCTCAACCATTGATTCATTCCAAAAATCTATACATAGTCTTCATTTTACATGAATTCTCATTCACAAGCATTCAAGTAACCAAATTCTACTCATTTTCATACTCATCCTTAAGCCAATTACATTTGTGAATCACCATTATTATACATCTTTCAATTTTTTGCACCATCAACCATGGATTAGGTTCAAACTAAGCATTCCACATTAATTCCAACACTAATCCCCCAATGGGATTGAGGTTTTCATTTTCTAATTAGGTTTTCGGTTGCATTACTTTGATATTTCATGCTTTAATTGAATCTCATTTAATAATTGTGAAAAATCTCATTGAATACAGTTTGGTATGATCAATTCATATCACCTAACCATGTTACATTAAGCTAACCTTTTGTAGGTCTATCAAACAATCAAGGCACCCATCAATCAACTTGTGTGTGGCATCTCCTTTTCAAGGGTTTTTCAGATCAAGGTAACATTATCATTTTCTATTTATCAATTTTAGTCAATTATTATTGTTTTGGCCTCTTCCTGACCTAGGGTATGCCCTCTTGATCATCATTAATTATTGTATGTGGAGGTAGAAATACCAACAAGAGGTTTGACTTAGACAAGCCTCTATACAACACAAATTTTTCTCCTATTTTCGTGTGCGGGTCAAATTTGGAGGATTCAACAAGTGACATTCTTAGGAAATAGAGTGCAAAACTCAATCCACAATGCAGAATTTTCAGATCCAAAAAAAGAGGAGCTCGGTCTGGGGTGCACCATGCCCTAGACTGGCCATTTTAGCATCAAAATTTCATCACATGTTTTTGTTTATGTCTCAGTCTTATATCTAAAATTATTTTGTAACTTTCTATTTTATCTGTCTACTAAATTACATTTTTAGATCTAGGGTTGTATGTAAAATAGGCTTGTCAAACCACACACCAAATTTATCATCCACATAGCTCAAAAACACAACATAAACACTAGGGGATTAACTCTCCATTGCGATAGTGTTGATAGTCCAAGTGGCACATCAACATGCAAACATAATATTGCTACACTATTTCTCCTGAAAGAGAAAGATGATCGCATGGATATCTTAGCTCCTAAGGTCTTTGTAGTTGGTTCTCAACTGTGTTGATGTCCCTCAGTGGTCAATGTGAAAGTAATGTTCAAGGGGCTTGCTGGTGTGAGCTTCTGGATTGTTCTAAGATCAAGCATGAAATAAAACCTAATTTAACTAGGGTTTTTAAAGAAACATAAAAAGATGGGTCAGGGTTTTGGAACATAAGAGAATGACAATTCTTCTAATTTAACCAGACTTGCTACCTTTCAAGGAGTTGTAAACTAAAACTGTAGAACAAAGTAAACAAGTTTGTGATTGACACACAGCCTCTTTCATTCACAGTGCTAATTCAAATAACAGCTTTTTAATTATCATTTAGATAAAACATAAAATAAAACTTCAATCCTTGAAAGATTCTCAAGTCAGATGATTAACCTAAAACAAATATCATTCAGGAACACAATATGAAGTAGATTAAACTCTGATTGCTTCTACTATTAGTGAAATAGATAAACAATATTTACAAGGCTGGTACAATCACTAGTGTACAAAGAATCTACGATTCTAGATTATTTCCAACTACACTAAGAGAATTTGGAAAATACATTACAACCAACACTGAATCTTACTACTAGACAAGAAGACAAAAGAAGCTCTCATTACTAGGAATCAAGATGCAACTCTATCTCCTTCTTTTAACCAACTAATTCCTAGATTTTTCTTCTAACTGTCTGTTCTAACACTGTCTCTTCTATTTTCTCCCTTGATTCTTTCTAACTCTAACTATCTAAAAAATCTCTAAAAGTTCTAACTCTTTACAAAGAGGCCAGAAGGCCATACATATAGAATGTACTGAAAGAATGTGTTGTCCCCGTATTAGGGTTTTCAAAAATATTGCCTGATTGCAAGAGGGTAAGCTCTTGGATCTTTCTGAGGAGGGTCAAAGCTGCATTCAATGTGAAGCCTTGTTGTCCATGCTGATGAAGGATTTCTATCCTCAGGAGAAGCCTTTTTAGATCTTTTTGGTAGCTGCAGTATTAACTCTTCTGTCTTCATGTCCACCTTTGAACTCTGCTGGGTTCGCCTTGAATGCTCAGAATATCTCCATCAATACTGATCTACCTCCTTGCCATTAGTCACTACAGTTGTCCCTATGAGTCATAGTTTCTTCTTCCCTTCAGCTTCCTCTATGTTTTGGACTTCTTTGTATGTTGACCGTCCTCTGGAAGCACCATCGGGCCTCCTTGCAGATCTGAACACCGTCACCCGAGTTGATCCATCATCATCTATTCTAAGAAGGAATCCATCTTGCTTGCATTCTGTTAGTCTTTTCCACAAGGGCGGCCAATCAGTCAATGGCCCACCTTAGCTCCTTCTGATTGGACGATCACATGCCACGCCATATTCCCGAGCAGTCAAGAGTATTCTTCCTTAAATCGCATGTTGGTGAGACACTTATCGTGTCTCCCCGATGCGATTTTGTCTTCTAACAGTTATCAGCATAGCGCAAACCAGTCGATGAGACCCTTCAGCGAGCTACAAAAGTTATATCGATACACATCAAGGTTGCCAAGACAATCGTTATCGGTGTGAGGTCATGGCGATCTCCTTAGTCCTTTGGGGAGCTTCTTCCGAGCTCAAATTTCTTTCGGTGAGACCTTATATTGTCAGCCAGAGTTCCCGGTGAGTTCCTCTTGGTCATACCGATGCCTCCTTTACTGGGAAATCCATCACCATCAGCAAGACCTAAGTACATCGGCAAGAGGTTACCCTGAAGTCCTTCTTCATTTGGCGAGCCCATTCTGCATCAGTAAGACCCTTCCAGGTCGGTGAGACCTCCTGGCGCCCCTTTCTGTTCTCCTCGAGCTCAACCCTTTTGTTTCAGTGTGACTTTCTTCCTTCGCAAAGACCTCATGGCGAAGGCTATACCTCTCAGCGAGATCCTCCCAAGCTCAGCTTTCCTTCGGCAAGAGCCAACCTGGTCGACGAGACATCATATTGAGTCCTGCCCTTCACTTTCACTGAGATGCCATCAAGTCGGCAAGAGATTACCCCAAGCCCCAGATCCTTCGGCGAGCTCATTTCATATCGGCAGGACTTCTTGTGGTCGGGGAGATCTTTCCCCGAATTCTCTTTACTCTCGTTGGGCTCATTTACTTTGGCGAGACATTTCTAAGTAGCTCAAACACCACGCCGAATACATCGAGTCTCCCCGAAGGCATACCTTATCGATGGGACCCTCTCCTTTCGCTGAGACCCTATACCGAAGCCTCCCTGCTTTGCCGATAGTTCCTTTGAGTTTGGGGAGAGCCTACTTGATTGGCAAGACTTCCTGCCGACACCACACCCCTGTCACAGATACTCTCTCCTTTCGGCAAGACGTTATGCCAAACTTAGAACCTTTTGGTGAGGGCTACTTCATGTCGGCGAGACATATTGATTCTCTCACCGAAGACTTAACGGATAGAATCCCCCCGCACTATGTCAGTGTCACCAGAGCCGGTCGATGAGACGTTATCCCGATGCACATGAGCCTTTGATACTACTTTGTCAGCGGTCGGTAAGACATTGCGGACTCGCTGAGACTTCACACCGACGAACAGATCTCTCCGCGATGGGAAATTTTCACCATCAGTCAGTAAGACCAAAAGACTTCACCAAGACCACATGCCGAATGTTGATTGTTTGGCCGAGGCGTTCACTTATGATCCGATCGATGAGACACAAAATACTCGGGGAGACCCTACACCGAAAAGATAACTCCTGCCGAAGTGTTACCCTAGACTCTGCTGGTCGGTGAGACCTCGTGAAGTCACCGAGACTTCTCCCCGAAGTCAAAATCTCCTGCCAATGTGCATTCTCTCTGATGTTCATCAGTGAAACCTTTAGGTCTTGTCGAGACCTTTCTTCGAATGAGAATTTCATGCCGAAGGGAAGCTCCTAGTCGCCGTGACCTCGATTGATGTCTTGTCGATAGTTGACTGCACATGAATTTTGCTCGTTGTGACATCTCTGGGGTCTTGCTGACTTTTGCCTTAACTAATTTTTAGGACCAATTGGATTGAGGCATGCCTTCCAACTGAGCTCCCCTAGCAAATATCATCATGTGTAGGATTTAATCCTGCAAAAAAAACAAATGCTCCCATTAGTCCCCAAAGCATATGAAATATATTAAAATAAACTATCCTGTTGCTTATGATTATTTTATTGAATTCCTAGCAAGAAGAAAACCAACTTAGGTTGAGACAGAACCAAGATTAAATTAGATAGATCAAAATTCAAAATTAGGAGGAAAACAAAAGAATTCTGAAGATCAAAACAGACAACTAAGACGGAAAGAAGACAAAAGAAAAAAGAAGGGGGTACCTATTTTGTTCTAGAACAAAATGGGGTGGTTATGCAAGGCATAACAGGTAGCAAGCTAATCATCAAACCCTAGTCAATTTATGCTTTGAATGTTGAGTCAAGTGAAAAGGAGATAATCTTAGTTATCCTAATTGGATCTAGGATCACTTTTTCTACTCATCATTTTGATATGAAGGTACTTCAATTCACCACAGCATGGAAATTGTTCTTGTTCATAGAATTGAATTCAAAAGCTTGTTGATCAACTCAAAGAATAGTGTTTTTAGAAGCTAAACACTTGTTTGTGCTTGTATTTCATACTAATTCAAGATTAGGGTCTTATTTGTGTATTTTAGATTGTGAGTAAATAAAATTATTGTTTTACACATTTCTTGTTTGCTTACATTCTATTGTGTAAAATTTGGGTTTTTTGTGTCAAGATTGCATGATTGGATAATCTCTAGTTGAATCATCTATCTATAACTACATCAAACATAGAAATACACATCACTAGATTATTTTCATACATATATAACATTTCCACGATCACAAACAATACCCTCTATAATGTAAACATCAATATTTTGATGTCAAGGTGACTTGTAAACCATCATTATCCTCTAATGATCTTGATATACCACAAAATCCAAAATCTTCACAAAAATATTATATTTTTTAATAATAAAACTATCTTTAATTATTATAAATTGTTTTTACACTTCTAACATTTAATTTAAAAAATACAACTATAGTCTAAATTAATTTGTACTTCAATGTTTGCATATTAGTGGATTAGCTTTTAAGTGGAGTTTATTTCTCTTTACACTTATATAAAAGGCTTTTAAACAATATAAGAAACAAACTCAAATACAAACAAAAACAATATTCATTAATGGATCCGTTAGGTTAAATAGTAATTAAGTTGATATGAGTTTTCTACATGATGAAGTTGATTAGAACAAGTTTTTGGATTCAACTGTATATGTTTTCTTATTAACGTTTTGAATCACACTCAATGATCCATCGTAAAAAAGATGATAATAATTAAGTTATACAATCTCTTTAAGTATTAATGAAGAGACACGGTTACGATGATCTCATTTTGCTGGCAGCTTAAACTTTTTATAACAACATCGATAGGAATTTAAGCAGGTCTGATACATTTGCATTCGTTGACGATCTAGATGATGAATAGGTGTTCTGTATTGGCACGACAAATAAATAACTGCAGATTTTAAAAATAAAAAGAAAATAAACACGTAGTGGTAAAGAAAATGACTGTTTGTTTGAGGACCTGAGCAAACACGCAGCACGTTCACAAGATTGGAAAATCTGACCGTTTGTTGCGTACTCTACCAACCAAGAACAAACACTGAGAAATCAAGCAGAATAAAATGGTGGCAACAGCAGAGAAATGAGAAGAAACAAGAGGCAAAGCAAATACAAAAGTGTGTGAAGAAATCGAAGAGAAAATGGTGGTGACAAGCATAAGTGTGGAAATGGATTCTCCAGTGGAGATCAAGAAACTTAGGAAAGCAACGGTGAAGGACGTTGAGCTGTTCCCGAAACAAGTGCCGGGCTTATGTTCAGCCGTCACTCGTCTCCAAGGCGACGGAGGCGTGGGCACCATCATCCAACTTGACTTCACCCCTGGTAATCTTCATTATTCCCTTCTATTGCTTGTAAACAATACTGATACTTTACTAACATGTTTGATGCAGTGAACAAGAATTTCAGGTACGTGAAGGAGCGGTCGGACGAAATCGATGAGGAAAACTTTTGTTACAGATTCAGCTATTTGGAGGGAGGGCAGGTGGGGACGCTCTGGGCTTCTGCCCAATTTAAGCTCAAACTCACCCCCAAACCAGAGGGCAGATCATGTGCGGTCAAGTATACGTCCGAGTATGACACTCTTGTGATCCAAAATAACTCGCAAACCCTAAGAGTTGCAAGCAAGAAGTGTTAAAATCAATCATTATGAATAAGTTGAGAAATTTGCTAGATTTATCTAAAGGAAAAGACCCACAATCAATAATATTTCAATTATGATCACCATCAAATGCTAATTTAGCTAAGTAATTTGTAGCAATATTTGATTCCATAGGAATATGGATAAAGGAAATAGAAACATGTGGAGTAAAATAAAGAATTTATTCTAGAAGAGATGCCAACCCTTATGAAGATTCATGATCCTTCCCCTTATTCAAAAGGGAAGCCAAAATCATAAAAAAAAAATCACAAATAACCTTCTTACGACCTAGCTTCAAGCTTTCTCAAAATGCTAAAAGAATGGCATGAGCCTCCATTTAATTATTTGTGTAACAACCCATATAAGTAGTGAAGAAGAAGTTATCTAAATGATCACTTGATCAACCAACCCCACTAATCTCAATAGAACCTAGATTTCCCCATGAGGATCTATTAATATTGATTTTGAAGAAATCGAGAGGGGGATGAGACCACCTACCTATCTTTTTTACCTTCTTGAAAATCTTTAACCTAGATCGACACTAATTCTAAGAATTAATTGAGGGGGAAAGCTCTAGGAGACTTGAAATATGAGAATAAAAAAGGGAAGATGTTCTTCAAAGGGTCATTTAGCCTCAATAGTTTCTTTCATTGGATACTTGATATTCTATCAAACCTACATGATAAGATTGTTATGCTATTAGAAAATTTAGTGGTTCCACTCTAACTAAATTTTGCAAAGAATAAATATAGGGCCAAGATCTTGGGAAACAAATAGAAGAGAAGTTGATGTAGGAGGGAAACCCGTGCTAGCCTAAAAATTAGATAAAGAGGTGGCATGAATGATAAGTTGGTTTCATCTCTTCCACAATTTCCCCTAGAGGTCCATGGAGAAGGGGCACTAAAAGAAAAGATGAACAATAATTTCTCACTAATGCTAAATAAAACACATTTAGAAGGACCATGAAATCCTTTCCTTTTTATATTATCTCAAGTGAGATATTTTTCTAACACGCTAACCAGATAAAGATGTTACACATGGAACAACTAAATTTATTTCAAACCTTTTTCCACCATTCTTAATATGTTATAAATACTAATAACCAAGAGAAATAAAATAGGTTCATTTAGGCTCATAACTTCATGCAAGAATATTTATCCCCTGCAAGGAAAAACAATGCCAATCAACAAAAATGGAAATAAGAGTGGCCTAGTCTTTAGAAGTTCCCCCTCTAGGCCAACTATTGGGGTCTTTCCACTAACATTTTTGGGAACTCCATATATGTAGAAAGTTCTTGATTTTTTACCTTTCTCCATCTTGTGTGAAGGTTTATTTGGTTACTTGCTTCATCTATAGTATAATTTGTTAGTTTAATTAAAATTTCCTAAGCCCAAGGCTACCATAATTTTTAGGACTACAAAGCTGGTCCTAGCTGAAAAAACTCCATTTTTAGGACTCCAAATTCCCCACCCATAGTAATTTCATACAAAGAGTATCAAAATACTTGATAAAAATCTTAGAGGTAGGTAAAACTATAAATTTGTAAATAGGGAGAGCCTACAAAACTTATTTTAAAATAATCAACTTAAAAGCAAAATATAACCACTTGAAATTCCAATGAATAACCCTCATGTAAAATCTATTGGCAACATGAGCATGACAACTGTGTATGGTGTTTTCATTGATGGAAACCCATTATAGAAATGCAGAAGTGTTGGTCTGAAGAAGATCAAGTGTTTTGGAGATTAAATGACTAAGTCTCAGTGTGCATGTTTAGTGATTAGAGTAACAATTTTGTGGTCCACATTGCTCCGCTATGCAGAATTAGGTCATACAATTTTGAGGCACTGATGGCATGTGTTGAGGGTGTTTATATCCAATGTTCAATGTTGTATGTCTTCCATAGCTAAAGATATTAGTGACATAGTATTAGGCTTAGTAATGCTAGAGTGATTGGTATAGAGTGCATGATCGAAATGCTCCACATTCCATCGCGGATGAATATTATGCTATGCGGTTTTGAGGAAGTGTTGGAAGGTGTCAGAGGTGTATGAACTCCATGTGGTAAGTGGTTTGGTGGTCCCTGTGTTGAGTTATGAATGAATAGTTAGTTCATTTAATTTTGGCTTCACCAATTTCGTTATGTGGTGTCGACCTAAGGGTTTTGGGATCGTGTGGAGTTAAGTTATGTATGGAGCGGATTTATGGGAATAATTATAGGTCATGTCAACCTATTTTGGTTTTGTACACATTTGGGTTGATTTCTCAAAGTGTGCATGATGAAGATTTGAGTTGACAATTTTTGGTGCTGCACATTTCATCTAATTAGGCCGATTTAATTAATGTTATAAGTATTTGTGGTAGATGTATGTATATATACACAGTTAATTCATTGTGAGATGTGAATGTGAATGTAAGTGGATGTGAGATACGAATGAAGTGTATTAGATGTAAGTAAGAGTGCGTGTGAGATCTGATGTAGAGTGAAGTGTGAAGTGTGATAGTGGTGAAGTATGAAGTGTGTTAAGTTAGTCTTTTGTGCTTAATTTGAATTGCACTTTCAGCATGTTGCAAATGCATTGTTTCATCTTTGGCAGTGATCCATCCATTCTTCTATCTCTTTCTATTATGGGCAATGAGCCATTCTTTCTAGATAGCGATTCCATTATGTAATCTCTATTGTAATCGGTTATAATATATTGTGAGCTAATCATCACTATGGTTTATCCCTTTCAAGGGTTTTCCATGTAAATTTGGTGTTCATGTGTTATGTGTTGTGATGCATGCTTTAATTATTTCTTTCCATTTCTACAAGTTTAATGTGATGTCTTGAATGGAGGTTTAAGTTAATGAATTTTAGTGAATGTTGATTCACCCCCCCTCTTAGTATTCTGAGTGTTCGAAAATTGGTATCAGACCCTGGTTCCTTCAATTGGCTTAATCATTGAGGTAGATCTTGGAGGTTGAACACATGGCAACTAGGAGATATCATATTTCTCTGGAAGAGATTATCCTTGAAGGGTTTACTAAAGAAGACTGTGAAGTTGATATGGAAGAACTCAAATCAGCCCTTGATGATCTGGATAAAGCAGAATGTGAGAATAGAGATCTGAAATAATATATTAAGCAAGTACAAATGAGTGCATCCAAAAGTTGAGGGATGAACTCAAGAAAGTTAAAGAAAGATTCAAGGAAACAAATTAGCAACTCAAACAATCAAATGATACAATCACTAATTTGAAAGTGCAAGTTGGAGAAGCAAAAAGAGTTGAAGACTACTTGAATGCCAAATTGAAAGACAAATCTATAGAATGTTCAAAAGTTGAAGAAGAGATCAAGTAACTTTGAGATCTGATATGGAGAAAGAAAAGATTCAAAAAGACAAATTCAAGAAGAGCTCCACCTTGCTTGATGAAATGATTGCAAATCAAAAGGCTTCCAAGGAAAAAGAAGGTTTAGGGATTGAAAAGGGAGAAAGTTCAAAAGAAAATCAGACTCCAAACAATGTAGAAAAGAAGAACAATGAACAAAGAAATTGTAGACACCGAAATCTGGTCTAAGCCTACGACTTCAATATTCTTCATAATTCCTATTCTTCATAGTCATGATTAAATAATCTTAATTATTTAATTAATTCATCTTCTGTTATTTCTTCTATTAATTAAATAATCTTAATTATTTAATTAATTCACACTTTTCTTTATTCTATCTGATTAATTAAATAAACATTTTTTATTTAATTATGTTACTAATTAACCTTATCCTTCTTGTCAAATTAAATAATTTTATTTAATTTACTCTTTATCATATTTCAACTATAATTAAATAAATTTTTTATTTAATTATTCATTTAAATCCTTCATCATTTAATTAAATAAATCTTATTTATTTAATTATTCTTCTAATATCGAATGTTGAATTAAATGAATTATTTAATTCATTAATTCTATTTTAACACATTCCTCTATATTTTAGATAATTATGTGAGTTATCTAAGTATTCACTTTTACTCAACTCGACATCTATTTTAATCGCTTAGTTAACTCTTCATTTGATGTCTGAGTGGCGTTCTCGAGTAATCTCTTCGTCAGATCATTTAATCCTCCAGTTCTAACTTATTTGCGTGTACATGAGGATTAATTAAATATTCTTATTTAATTAATTAAACCTCATGCGTGCATTCGAACAAGAGTTTCTTTAATCAATCTTCATCTTTGTCATGCAAAGATATTTCTTATGTTTTCGAATGCCGAACTAAAGATTAAATCATTTATTTATTCTTTAATTCTATTTCTAGTTTGTATCACTCATGTCATTACTGTCAGTTATCAGAATGCATGTCTAAGCTGTCGATCTTAACCGTCCGTTAATCTTTCAATCTTGACCTGTCGTTCGAATAATCAATTTTCTATAAATTGATTTGTCATTCTTCATTCCAATCTCTCTCGCGAATTTTATAACTTTTGAGAGCACTTTGTCTTGAATCTTCGATATTTTGCTAATCATTATCTTAAGCTATACTTGCACGAACTACTAAAAATCTAAGGGCAATTATACTACACAAGCAAAATGGAGAAGGGCAATCGAGATGAATCATGGAAATACATTTGAAAATTGGTGAGATTGTTCTAGTTTTAATTACGTTTTCACTTTCCCATGTTCTTTGTTGCTTAACGAATGAATTTGCATTTTAGATTTAGTATTGTATGCATTGTTTCTTCTAATGATCTCCATTTCTATTGTGCAAGCTTTTATTTGGCATTACATTTGGTGAACCCGACGTGAAGACACCATCTTCGTGAATCCGTAGATCTTTTATTTTTTGTTTTTGCAAATTTTTCGTACGAAACGACACATCTGAAGTTTCCTGAACCGCAATTGACTTTCTGAACCGCATCTGATAGAGGAAATGATGCATTTGAATTTTCCTGAACCGCAAGTGATTTTATGAGCCACAACTGAATAAGAAACGACGCATTTGACTGGTAACGAAGCGACGCAATTGACTGGTAAAATTTTATTTCTGCTTTTGGCAATCTGGAATTTTCAATTGATTTTCGTGTTACTGATATTTGATTTTCAGCATGTGGCCTTTTGGAGTTAACAAGCTTTTGTAGGACGATTGACAAAGACTATACTGAAAATTACTAACGAGTTTTTCTGTAGGACGCTTGTCGAAGACCCTAGTTAATTTTGAAACAGATTGATTGGTAGCATAGCAAATCTTTCGTTTGGTTTAAAATTAACGAGTGTCTACTGTGTTTGGTGCAAAAGCACAAGTTTGGTCACCCTTACGACTTGGTACATCGAAGTATCCTCTCCCCTTGCGCATCCGTGCGATCCTGGGTGTAAGAGAAACGGTTACCAACTCTAGAACTTGGGCCTGTTCTGGTGGGAAAAAGTACTCACCCCAGGACGACTCAGACCAGTAGCACCCTAAACCCGAGGGACTTCCAACTGGTATATAAAAGTGGGTTCTTGGGGAAACCCCAAGAATCACGTGTGGTTCCAACAAGATGGATCCAAAAGGGGACTCGCACCGTATGGATCACACCCCACGAACGAAATGCCCGAATTAAATACCTTTTATTTTAGAGAACAACCTATTTGTGGCCGTTGCTTGGTATAGTGCAGGGTACAGTATCATGCCCGAAGATACTCACTACTGATCCCCTTGAGTAGAGATAGAAGTTCTTGGGAGGTCATTGCCCAAATAATTCAGAATTGGTGTGCTTGAAAGACGTTAATGAGCCGTGGAGGGGAGCCAATGCCACCAAATTCCTAAGCTATCTGCTCTCGAGAAGGAAAGGTGTTCATCACCAATCCGGGGTATAATAGGTGGGCTATACCAAGTATACAAACCCTAGGCCTTTGACCTATTAGGATGTGCTTGTCTGTTATCACTTTAAATGTTCTTTGAGTCCAAAATCGAAACTGAAAACATTTTGTCTTACGATTGTCTTTGATTGTCAGAATTTGATCACAGAAAATGGAGTCAGTTTAAATTTTATGTCACTGAAAATTCACAGAGAGTCGCAACTGTTCACCAGAAACTCACATTTGATTTTTAGAGTCGCATCTGTTAAATTTTGAGTCGCATCTGTTAATTTTAGAGTCGCATTTGTCATTGTCAGTCGCATCTGTTAATATTGAGTCGCAACTATAAGTTTGGCTCGCACTTGCCTTGAAAAACCGCATGCATTATGTTCTGAGTCGCACTTGTCAGTCAGAGTCGCATTTGCTAAATTTTGAGTCGCATCTGTCAGTTTAGACCGCAACTGTTAAACTTGAGCCGCATCTATGAGATCCTACGACGCATCTGTCTGATTATCAGAAAACCAGAATTCACAGTCACTGCCCGGTCAACACAGTTATACTAGTTTCAATTGTCTTCACACAAACAGTCTTTGAAATAGAAACCTGAAACGATTTGCTCAATTTTGCATCCTTTAGGTTCATTTAGTCATTACCATAGTTGTCTTCAGTTAGAGTTTAGCTTCATCTTAGGGTACATATCACCTTACATTAGACTTCTAGAAAGGTCACTTTTACAGACTTTAGGATTGATTTACCATCTACACTCTAGAAAGGTCATAGTGTCAACAAAATTTGTCATTGAACCTAGTCCTATCATCTTATACTTTGTCCTACAGAGAGTCATCCTAGCTCATCAGTCTAGTTAGGAAACTCAACTTGTCTTTGATCCTTGTCCTACATTGGTTCCTTGACTTCACTAAATTGACACCTTGGTTTGACTTTAGGTAGTTGATCCCTTCATCTTAAGGTTTATAGAATTGATCACTTTAGGGTCTTGCTTAGACTTTGCATCTTTAGAATCTAGACTAGTGTCATCCTAGGACATTCATTATTTGCATACAAAAATCCCAAAAACATAGACTAAAGTCATACCATTCATAGATATAGTCTTGTATATCTTGCATATTGAGCTTGTCTTACATGGTTGAAACTAGGTCTAAGAGAAGAGAGAGAGAAAACATGTCGAACCCAAATGAGTTCATCAATCCATTTTCTTCAAGACCTCATAAGACTCTATTAGACAAATTTACCACTAGAAACACTCAAGGACATATTGCAGTAGAGGACAAAGAGGCTGCCGCACAGGACCCTGAGTTTGCCTCTTTTGTAGATGAGTACCTAGCAAACGAATGCCAACAATTTTTAGGTAAATTGCTAGCTGAAGGTGCTACCTTAACCTCCAGGATTTGATATCAGCACCTTACAAACTCAACCTACACAAGGGACAAATACCACGACTGCTAGTACTACTATACCTCAGGTCAGCACAACTATGCCATCTAGCACATCTACACAGAGTACAACAGTCCATACGTCCCCATTTGGTACATCTAGCATGACATCGGGATTTAATTTCACTACAGGGGCTTCATCATCTACTCCCTTCGGTCCTCTTGTTGGGAATAAAAGGTCTAAAACCTTAGCCTCTACACCTTATGTCGGTCCCACAAGTTCACAGTCAATGACTATACCCAATGCTAGTATCACGAGTACCATACCACAATCGATGGCCATACCTAGTGCTCAAATCACTAGTACTATACCAAGGATTACACAAATGGGGGGCATTCCCTCCTTCCAATATGGCAATCAAAATCCACTCTTCCAGACTAGTAGTCAGAGTCCACTTACATCGATTCCGAATCAGAACCCTTTTTCACAAATTGGTAGTCAGAATCCGTCCACACAGATTCCAAGTCAAAACCAATTTATGTCGATTTCGAATCAGAACCCTTTTTCACAAACTGGTAGTCAGAATCCGTCCACACAGATTCCAAGTCAAAACCAATTCACATCAATTCTGAATCAGAATCCCTTTTCACAGAGTGGTGCTCAAAATCCATTTACACAGAACCCAGGTCAACACCAATTTATGCAGATACCAGACTATAATACATTTACCAACATTTTGAATCCAAATCCACCTTAGATGCCAACGTTCAATCAAAACCCATCACGAGACTTTGAATTTTAGAATACATACATGGATCCGCATAATCCTCCTAGCACATCTTTGACCCAAGTTGACGTCCTACAAACACAAATGCACGCATTGCAAACACAAATGGATAACATGTCGATGTCAACTAAGAAATCATTTTCAACAAAGGACATATGCCCATTCCCCTTCGATAGATCATTGTACATGACACCTTTCCCTCACAGATATGTCATACCGAATCTTCCTAAGTACAATGGTAAACGCAATCCAGTAGAACATATCAGGGAATTTTCTACCATATGCATAGATGTCGCTTATGACCCCATGTATCTTATGAGGCTATTTCCAAGAAGTCTTGTAGGAATTGCACTAGAGTGGTTTTCGGGTCTAGATTCTGGCATTAGATCTTGGGGTGAACTAGTTGAGAAATTTGTGGAGCAATTCTCCTTCAACATTGACCACGAGATAAATATAGCAACCTTGTGCCACACAACGCAAGACGAAGGTGAAACATTCATTGCTTTCTTCCAAAGATGGAGAACTATTGCTAGTAGGTGTCCTATTGAAATACCTGAAAAAACAAAAGGTTACAATGTTTCAAGAAAACCTTCATCCAAAACTCATGAGTAACTTAAGGGTACATTGCTACATATCTTTTTCAGAACTTGTGGAAAAAGGGGTGATAATAGAGAAGGATCTCATTGAAAAAGGTGAACTTAAGATGACAACATCCAATCGAAACTCGATCATACAAAACACCCCACGGATAGGAACAAATTTTGGTCTCGCAACAAAAATGTCACAAATGATGGGGTGGTTGATGCTAAAACACTACAAGCAGGACCCCTCCTCACATTGCAAGGACCTCATAACTTTGCTAACACGCTTAATGCTGTCAATCAACCTCCAGACGTGGTCCAAAACACTCAACGTCCACAACAAAGGAGATTTCAGAAACGTGAGTTCACTCCCTTAGGGGAACCCATTGAGTCGGTGTTCAAACAACTGTTACAACATAACCTCATACAGCTGCAAGAACCCAGACAATACAATCTAGGACAGTTTAAACCAGCTTGGCGGGATGACAATGCCTTTTGTGATTATCATAGGACTAAGGGACATAACCTACAAAACTATTGACAACTGAAGAATATCATACATGATCTTGTTGAAAGGAGAATTATTGAAGTTAATGGACAAAAACAAAAGACTTCGAACACTGATCATCAAGTCTTTTCAGACCCACTACATGACCATGGGAAAGGAACTGTCCCTAGTTCGAGTACTAAGACCAATATGTCAGCCAATTATGCAAGTATCAAACATGATTATGATAGTGGCAAAATCATTCATTGCCTTCGCGCCGCTGATGAAAACATCAATACCATTACTATCAATGCTAATCCTGAGTGTGCGGTCAATACTCGACGTACTAAGTTCACTATCCAGGGCCCTCCATCATAGAAAACACCCCAACCTTCCAAGTTACAATATAACCTACTTGACCAATTGGGAAAGACCCCAGCCCAAATTTCAATCTTGGAATTGTTGCGTATCTCTCCTGAGCATCGATCTATCCTCGATAACGCTTTACAGAACACCACGGTCCCTAATGACCTTGATGTCAATCATTTCCAGGAAATGGTGGGCTACTTGACCAATAATCATCATGCCACATTTTCTGAACAAGACTAAGCCACGGAAAAGACGAACCACAATGACCCTTTACATCTAGAAGTCCTTGTTGATGATACCAAAGTTAGACGAGTTCTGGTAGACGGAGGAGCAGGGTTAAATCTATGCACTTTAAAACTAATTAAGGCATTAGGAATTTCAGAAGCATGCGTAGACACCACCAAGAGTATTGTCATTAAGGCTTATGATGATGAGGAACAAAAATCAAAGGGGGTGGTAACAATTCCTATCAGAATTGGTCCTGCGGTAATGGAGACAAAGTTCCAGGTCTTGGATCTCACCCTCCCTTATAACCTTCTGCTAGGTAGACCATGGATTCATGCCATGAAGGCGGTCCCTTCCACGTATCATCAGTGTCTTAAATTCCCTTACAATGGCACCGAAATAACTATAGATGGTGATCCTGATCCTTTCTAGTATTGCACTAATCTAAAGGAGATCCCTCACCGCCAAGTGCCAGTAAACCAAGAGGCCTCACCATCTAATCCATCTTCTTATGTTGACCCGTCCACACTCACCTGAACCTCTGTTTCACCCCCACTTCCTACCACTCCTAGGGTTGAGATCCAAGACAAGGGTTGTGGAGAGTATTACATGAAGACTTCTTATTGTGTTAGCCATTTGGTTCCTCCTAAGTCATATGGTTTACCTACAACATGTCGAGTATAGTCTATGATCACTATACATGTTCCCCCCATGACAACTTTCACAAAATGGGGTGAATTAACCAAAGAGGCTGTAGATACAGAAGATGTCACTTCCTGGATGTATAAGGAAGATAATCAGGAACCCCTTTTACTTGCTCATATTCCCACAAGTCTATATGGAAAGGGTTTCAAAATCATGCAAAGCAAAGGATATGATGGACAAAGTGGTTTAGGTTTAAACCAAGATGGCAGAATTGAACCAATATTTGTTTCTCAGTGGCCAAAAGGAGTAGGGCTAGGGTTTCAACTGATTCAGATTGGCGTTCCTAGTACTCCATTACCCTTACTTGAGGAAATACGTGCTTCAGAAGATATTAAGACATCTCACGAACTAGTGGACCAACATCATTATGACTCCCCCGATTCTAACGATTATGAGTGGGAATCGTTATCCTCTACTTCCTCCATGGACCTTGACAAGTTATTTGGAGAACTTGACTTGATGTTAAGTTCCTCACCAAATCCCTTAAATTCTTGTCCACCAAAGAAAATGACAAAAGAGGAATGGTTTAAACATTACTATTAGGAATCACTTGATCCTACCTCTTGGCAACCTGAGCCACCTATTTCCAATAGTCAAACCTTGGCATTAGGCCCACCTATTCATCTACCTCGACCCAAACCCAAGAGAAAAATAGACCTGGTACAATATTTTTGTAATCACATGAATAATTCAATCTTTACCTTGACCCCATTAGACTTTGATAATTTCAACGATGACATGCCCTTAGTTTATTCCCAACTCATTGATTGGGATCAACAAGACACACCCGTCTTAGACATTTTTGAGAACGATGAAGCAATTGCTGAGTTCCTGGGATTACATGAAGGCATACCTAACAGGGATCATAAGGCTGGTTTTACCATTGACTTGGACAATAAAGCATATTTTGGGGAATCTGTTCAACCCTCTAGTCACAAAAATGACAAAAAGAGTAAACAAAATAAAAAAGATGAGTCCCTAGGTGAAAACCGAAAGGCACCTCTAGACAATGAAAAAGTAAAAAGAAAGGACGCATCCGAAGGTGAAAACCTCTCTGAGGCACCTAAGGATGGAGGTTTGAACATTCTCCTTTTTGCACAAGAAAAGTCACCCATGCTCGTTGAAGAATCCGTAGAGGTCAACATAGGCACAAAAGAGAATCCTCGACTGGTTTATTTGGCAGCGTCATTGACAACAGAAGAGAAATCAGAATTCCATGACTTCTTTGAACAGAGACAAATAAATTTTGCTTGGTCATATGCGGACATGCCAGGGTTGGACCCTGAACTTGTTCTACATCATTTTCTCTTACAACCAGGTGCCAAACAGTGAAACAAAAGCTGAGAAAAATGCACCCACAGATTGCTTTGTTAGTCAAGGAAGAACTCAAGAAACTCTTAGACGTTGGTTTCATCAGATCTATCGACTATGCAGATTGGATTTCCAATCTTGTACCAGTCACTAAACCAACTAGGGGCATCCGCATCTGCACTGATTTTAGAGATATCAACAAAGCTTGTCCTAAGGACAACTTCCCTTTGCCTAACATAGACATGATAGTTGACATGACAGCAGGATATGAGATGTTGTCCCTTATGGATGGATTTTCGGGGTATAACCAGATCAGAATTGCTACTGAAGACCAACCTAAGACAACTTTCACTTGTCCTTGGGGAACGTATTGCTGGAATGTTATGCCCTTCGGACTCAAGAATGCAGGAGCAACCTATCAGCATGCCATGACTACTATCTTTCATGATCTAGTACACACTTGTATGGAGGATTATGTCGATGACCTTATTGTAAAATCCAAGACAAGGGCAGAACATTTACAGGTTTTAGACAAGATATTTCAGAGGCTGGAGAAGTATAATGTGAGACTCAATCCAAAGAAATGTGTGTTTGGAGTCAAGTCAGGAAAGTTGTTAGGTTATATCATCTCTAGACGAGGCATTGAAGTAGATCCTGCTAAGGTGAAAGCAATCATGGACATGCCACCGCCCAACAATCTCAGTCAACTAAGGACATTACAGGAAAGGTTGCAATCTATTAGATGATTTATAGTGCAGTTAGCAGACAAGACACATCCTTTTCAACATCTACTTAAGAAAGGAGTACCCTTTGCATGGACAGCTAGGTGTGAAGAGGCTTTTCAACTGATTAAAGAATATTTACTCACACCACTTGTCTTAATGCCACCTGTTGAAGGAAGACTGTTGATTCTTTATATTACAGCAACCCATTCATCACTCAGAGCATTGCTTGCACAGAATGACGATGAAGGTCATGAAAGGGCAGTCTATTATATCAGCCGGACTTTGGTTGGTTATGAGCTCAACTATAGTAACATTGAATGTGCATGTCTTGCAGTAGTATTTGCTACCCAAAAATTGAGGCACTACATGCTAAACCATCAAACAATGATGATTGCTAAAATAGACCCTCTGAAATATCTTCTTAGCAAGGCAGCATTAACGGGGCGACTGGCCAAATGGGTTATGATACTTAGTGAGTATGATATCCAGTATGTAGAAAGAAAAGCTATTAAAGGACAAGTCATTGCTGATCAATTAGCTGACGCACCCATACAGGAAGATCACCCATTAGTTGCAGACTTTCCTGATGAGTTCATATTCACATTTGACTCAAACATAACATGGAAACTATACTTTGATGGCTCACATACAAATCATGGTTTAGGGGCTGGGATATTGTTTATCACACCACAGGGTGATTCCATCCCTAAGTCATTCAGGATTGCATTTCCATGCACTAACAACATGGCAGAGTATGAAGCTCTAGTGACAGGGTTACGCATGGCGGTCAAGTGGAAAATTAAGGTTTTACAGGTTTATGGAAATTCTCAATTAGTAATCAGATAGGTAAATGATGATTATGAGACTAAGGATGAGAAGCTTGCTCCATACAAGCGCATGGCTGATAGCTTTAAAGAGTACTTTGACAAAGTCAAATTTCATCAAATACCTCACGTTTTAAATAGGGCAGCAGACGCTATGGCTACAATCGCATCACTTCTTGACATTCCTAACAACGTGCATAAGTTTGAGTTCTTGGTCGAACAGCTTTTGGTCCTAGCCTACGATATCCCAGATTCTGAAATGGTGTGTGACATTGTTGGTCCCGATTCCCCATGGTACAAAGAAATCTATGATTACCTTCATGTCGAAGTCATACGCATTGGCCTATCCAATAACCAACGTAGGACATTCCTCCGCAAGTCAGCCAAATACACCATCATCGGAGATACCCTATATAGACGTGCCTTAGATAATACCCTACTGAGATGTCTTGATTCTACTGAAGCACAAGCAACCTTGCATGGGGTACATGAGGGTATATGTGGTTCCCATTCTAGCGGTCCTACCTTAGCCAAAAAGATTATGAGACTGGGTTATTACTGGCCTACTATGGAAAAAGACTCATATGTCTTTGTAACGAAATGCCACCAATGTCAAGTTCATGGAGATTTGATACATGCCCCAGCACAGGAGCTTCATCCTATAATGTCACCATGGCCCTTTGCCCAATGGGGACTCAACCTCATAGGAAAGATCCACCCCACATCATCTAATGGACACAAATTCATTATCATTGCCACTGAGTACTTTACGAAGTGGATTGAAGCCATTCCTATGACATACATTACCAGCACATAGATTTCTAGATTTATCTTGAACTATATCATATGTCAATATGGTGTCCCTCAGTCCATAATCACTGATAATGGCCGACCATTTAAGAACCAAGAAGTTCGTCATCTATGTGAGGAGTTTCATATTCAACATCACTTCTCTACTCCATACTACCCAAAGGTAAGGGCCAAGCAGAGGCATCTAACAAGACCATCATTAGAATCCTCAAGAAAACTGTCAATAATGCTGGTCGTGACTGGCATTTACAGCTTAACCTTGCCGTATGGGCCTATCGCACAAGTATCCATACTCCCACTGGTGCTACCCCATATTCACTTGTTTTTGGCTCTAAAGCCATTTTTCCTATTGAGGTCGAGATTCCTTCCCTAAGGGTATCCCTGAAGGGCCACATTGATGATGAAGAGTACCGAGTGTCGAGACTTCATGAGCTAGAATTCCTGGATGAGCGAAGACAGAAGGCACTAGACCATCTCCAAGCATATCAGAATCGCCTTCGTCATAGCTATAATAGGAAGGTATTGAACAAAAACTTTGACATTGGTGACCTGGTTTTAATGGAGAACCCAAAGAATCAAGCAGAAAGAGACAAACCAGGAAAGTTTGAACCTAACTGGTTAGGACCTTATGTTGTTATAGAAGCTTTTGGATCAGGAGCATACCAACTCTCTACTCTTGAAGGAGAACCATTGTCCTCACCAATCAATAGTATGCATTTGAATAAGTTCTACGCATAGCTTCTGGGAGCCTTTGTCTTAATTAGCAAAAATACAAAAAAATCAGAAAATCACAAAAAAATCATTATCAAGGTGAAAACCTGGCAAACAGGCATCTTGGTAGCACCAAAAAAATTAAATAATCTGGAAAATAGTAAAGACAAATCATTCGTCCAATAGTGAAAACCACTTTGGTGGCGCTTTGGATAAGTACCATGGTGAAAACCTGGCAAACAGGCGCCGTGTGTAGTTAACTTTGCTCCTTTGTCTACTATTATTCTGTACATAGTCCACTTATCATTGTCTATAATCCACTATCATGTACATAGCCCACTACCCTGTACATAGCCCACTTCCTTGTACATAGTCCACTATCCTGTCCATCACTTGTATTTACCATTCATAATAAGTGGTAGTCCTTCCCATAACTTGGAACGATTGACATCGAGTGCATTTCATATCCACCATTTTACCCTATTCATAATCAATTGGTCTTATACTCGACTGGGGGAAAACACTTCACATGTGTCATATTGGTTCTTACATTGACTATGTTGGAGATGTAAAACCATGGAAATCCACAAACATCGCAAAACAACCTGCGAAAATACAAAAACATCAGAAAACTTCAAAAGGACAAAAAAATCAAAACATTCCGAAAATCCAAAAATAGAGTTAGAGTCAGTCGCACTTGTCAGTCTTTGTCGTGTGTCGAACTATGTTGCCTCTGCGACTAGACGTAGGCAAGGCCATCTACCGATGTGCCCCCGAGGCATTAGGTTAGTCCGTTTAGGTTTGTATGTATAAAGTCATGAGTCAATCCACATGTATATATCACAAGGCCATTGGTTGTGTCGAACTATGAGGTCTCTGCGTGTATAATGTAGGCAAGGCCATCAATCGATGAGCCCTCGAGGCCACACTAGGTCAATCCATTAGGGTTCGTCACATTCACTTTCACACACGTCTTTTATTTGTAGTCAATCTTGTCGGTTGCAGTCAAGTCGAACTACGAGATCTTTGCGTGTACAACGTAGGCAAGGCCATCAATCGATGAGCCCCCGAGGCCGCACTAGGTCATTCCTTTAGGGTTTGTCGTCACATGCAGTTATTTGTCCATGCATCATCTCAAATCATGCATTAATCTGGTGAACAAGTCAACAATATCTCTAAGTCAAATCAAACAACTTGCCAAACAAAACAATCAAAACAAATCAACTATAGTCTGCTACATGATGTGTCCTTCTTGGAAACAGACGTTATCAAAACAGTCAACCTATGTCTTATTCAGGATGAGTCCTTCCTGCATAATCGAAAAGGTCAAACAATCAACCTATGTCTTGTTCAGGATGAGTCCTTCCTGCATAATCGACAAGGTCAAACAATCAAACATAGCCTTACACAGGTTATCACATCAACGACATATGACTCAACGTCTTATACGATACATGTCTTTTTGAAACCAGGCTTTGTCATCCCTTATACAGATAGTCATAACATCGAAACCAAACTCACAGTCTTATCCAGTATGTGTATCTCTTGAAATCAGGCTCTACCAATCAACAAATCAAACAAACAAATCATGTTTTGGCAAATATTTTACTGGCTTTTTGACTTTCTGACTTATTTATCTTATCATTTATCTTGAATTGATGACTGGGATTCATGTTACTAGCTTTCTCAAGGATGTCCCATGAAGGATTTAGAGAAGCAACGATGTATCATAATTCTATTTTCTTTGACTGTTGTCTGTCGACTGTCTTTTCAATCTGATTTTGAGTCATGTTACTAGTTTCCTCAAGGATGTCCCATGAAGGATTTAGAGGAGCAATGACGTCTCATGACCCGACTTTTACTTTGTTTGTTGTCTGTGGTTTGTCTTGACAAAAATACTGGGGCAACTTGTGTCCTTAGTATGAGTTAACGACACTCCTTGTCTGTGACTGTCTGTTGTTAGCAAGTGGATGACCTTGCACACCTTGATCTATGTCATATCCTGGTGTTTTTCTCCATTTGTATTAGTCCCGCCCAATGATGATAAAGTGCAATACCTTTTGTGATACAGCGAAACATCAAAGATTGCTAATACTCACATCATGATCTTTTATTATTCATCTTTCTTTTTGCACTAACATTTCTTCTTTTCTACATCTTCACCACCATTATCTATTTTCCTCTATCCTTTCTTTCTTTCTTTCATCTTCTAGTTCTCTCATCGATTTCAAGAGCACACTCATGTTCTTTGAACATGCCCGTCCTCCCGAGGGGGCATACCTTCACCTGTTTTACACTAGGGCATTACTACGGCATATTTCTTATCGATTTTCTTTGACACAACGCCGAAATGACATTGTATCAAAGAGGGGCAAATGTAGACACTGAAATCTGGTCTAAGCCTGCGACTTCAATATTCTTCATAATTCCTATTCTTCATAGTCATGATTAAATAATCTTAATTATTTAATTAATTCATCTTCTGTTATTTCTTCTATTAATTAAATAATCTTAATTATTTAATTAATTCACACTTTTCTTTATTCTATCTGATTAATTAAATAAACATTTTTTATTTAATTATGTTACTAATTAACCTTATCCTTCTTGTCAAATTAAATAAATTTTTATTTAATTTACTCTTATCATATTTCAACTATAATTAAATAAATTTTTTATTTAATTATTCATTTAAATCCTTCATCATTTAATTAAATAAATCTTATTTATTTAATTATTCTTCGAATATTGAATGTTGAATTAAATGAATTATTTAATTCATTAATTCTATTTTAACGCATTCCTCTATATTTTAGATAATTATGTGAGTTATCTAAGTATTCACTTTTACTCAACTCAACATCTATTTTAATCACTCAGTTAACTCTTCATTTGATGTCTGAGTGGCGTTCTCGAGTAATCTCTTCGTCAGATCATTTAATCCTCCAGTTCTAACTTATTTGCGTGTACATGCGGATTAATTAAATATTCTTATTTAATTAATTAAACCTCGTGCGTGCATTTGAACAAGAGTTGTTTTAATCAATCTTCATCTTTGTCATGCAAAGATATTTCTTATGTTTTCGAATGCCGAACTGAAGATTAAATCATTTATTTATTCTTTAATTCTATTTCTAGTTTGTATCACTCATGTCATTACTGTCAGTTATCAGAATGCATGTCTAAGTTGTCGATCTTAACCGTCCGTTAATCTTTCAATCTTGACCTGTCGTTCGAATAATCAATTTTCTATAAATTGATTTGTCATTCTTCATTCCAATCTCTCTCACGAATTTTATAACTTTTGAGAGCACTTTGTCTTGAATCTTCGATATTTTGCTAATCATTATCTTAAGCTATACTTGCACGAACTACTAAAAATCTGAGGGAAATTATACTACACAAGCAAAATGGAGAAGGGCAATTGAGATGAATCATGGAAATATGTTTGAAAATTGGTGAGATTGTTCTAGTTTTAATTGCGTTTTTACTTTCCCATGTTCTTTGTTGCTTAATGAATGAATTTGCATTTTAGATTTAGTATTGTATGCATTGTTTGCTTCTAATGATCTTCGTTTCTACTGTGCAAGCTTTTATTTGGCGTTACAGAAATAATGCAAAAAAGAAGAGAAATTTCAGGAAGGTCTGAAACCAGAAGAAATATTTCAAAAGGCCTCCTATTGAGCAACCAGCTACACAAAGGTGTTCATCTTTTAATGGTTACTAAACTATTATTGCAATAAATTTGGACATAGAGCAGTCAAGTGTAGAAGCATAATGAATCATAATGTTCAGTCATTTTTTGGTCAGGGCTATACATGGAATAGATTTTGTCATAAAGCTAGTGAATGCAGAGGTTAGATGATGAATGGTTACAATAATGGTATGATGTTCCAATCATTCAATGGTTACTGTTATACATGCAATGGATTTAGGCATAAGGCTATTGAATGCAAATCTAAATGGAAAAAAATAAGCTTCTTCAACAAAAAGGTATCATATGTCACAAATGCAATAAGCCAAGACATATAGCTAAATTTTGTAGAAGCAAGAATGTGAAACCTTTTTTTTCACAAAAGAAGATTGATCTAGTAAAGAAGATTGATCCAATGAAGAAGATTGATCTGGTGGATATGAAGAAGGAAATGAACAAGATTTGGAAGAAAAAAGGAGAGAATGAGGTGAATAATGAGTCTATGCTAGCTCCTAGTGCAAATGTTTCCTCTAGAAACTAGATAGAGAGATTTGGCTTAGAGGGAGTTTGAGCATAAACCCTTCTAGCCCCCAGCCAAAGATGTGATGTTGATATCTTTAGCATACTGGTATATGTGTAGATTAATATGGTTAATCTTTCAATGGCATCTTCGATGTGAAATATCTTATTGTAGATATTTGTGGATTAATTGAAGGTTCCTATGATAACACAATGTCGGTTTGCCAGATTTTTTGATTATCTACTACATTTAGTGCATATTAGGTCACTGGAAAAGGTTTTATATGTCGTTTAGTATATGTTAAAGTCAATTGTGATCATGCAATTGAAGTGGAGAGAAAAGAAAAAGAGATTTGAAGCAATTCTAAAGTGTTGTTTGAAACCCTACCGATGAACTCCAAAGGTATTTATCAAATTCCTGCAAACCCTAGTTCTATGAAAGTTCAAAATTTTTACTCCTCAAGTGATTGATGTGCTTGAGTGGCCAATACCTAAATTCAAGAAGCACCCATATAAGTCTATGTAGATGGACCCTTAAGGAGCATATTCTAGGGTTCTATATGGCGTAATGCACATAAAGGATGTGCAAATCTATATTCATACGAAGATGGAAGAATATGATCATTTGAAGATGGCAGAATATTTGGAGAAGGTGTTGATTGGAGATGATTTTGATTTAAAACTAGAATATGAGAGCTTGACCGAGAAGAAATTGGATGCACGTGGAACAACTTCCCTAGTTTATGCTATGAGGATGAATTGGTAAAATATTCCCTAAGTCAAATTCATGACAAGTTCATGTGGACTGTATGCCACATATGCTAAACAAGAAAGAAATTAGGGCGGTAATGGACCAATTCCAGTAATGAAGGTTGTGAAGAATGATGTGGTAATGAATCTCACTAGAGAAAAGTTTGATAAATGTTCCCTAGTATTGAATGATGTTGATAACCCAGTGGTGAAGTATGCTTCAATGGTGATAGGCTACAAGATCTTTTATACAAATAGAGAGTTCAGTTTCAGCCACCGCAATTCACCCAATTCACCAAACGGTGAAGGAAGGTCTAGACATAGATTTGTGTGAGCTTATGAGATAGAAGTTGACGGAGAATTTGCAAAAGACCAAAGAATTAAGGTACCCCTTCTGGTATGGTACCCTAATTATTAGATTATTGTTGTTATACTTTCTTAGAGAGGTGCCTAGAATAAGTGGTTAGATAATATTCTAGTTGTTCAAATAAGAGATCATTTGAGAAGGTTAGGAAACCTAGAAACCTAGAAATCTATGTTGTGGGGTTTCTTTAAGAAATTTCAAGAAAAAATACAAGAAATAGAAAGGATACCGACAAAATTTGTTGAGAAATACAAGAGTGACATAACATTCATGGTTAGTATAGATTGTTGCTTTATGGAAGCAGTTGAACCCAAAACTATTTGGGTTTCGGAGCTTGGATATGAAGTGACAAAAGTAGAAATTGCCAGTCTTACAGAAGTTGTGCTAAGTAAGCCTCGAGATCCAGTTGTGGATAGGTTATGAACTTATATAGATAAATCCACCTAGGTAAACCTTGAATAGAAGGACATTTCAAGAAGAAAGTTGAGAAAATGAAATCAGATTTGGAGGATCGATGGTGAATACACCTAAGGGTTCAATGAAGAAGTCCAAAGCCACAACTATTGCTCCATAGGGTACTCCAAGTACAAGAAGGTTAGTAAGGACCTCTTCCCCTCTACTAATGTTCCCAAGTCCTCTGAAACAAAGTCTACAAGGAGTTCCAAGAAGAAAGAAACATCTAGGACCCCTGAAACACAAAAGACTCATAAGAGGAGAAGGAAAGAAAAGGATATCGAGGATAAGTATATTAGTTGTGAAGAAGAAGGACCCTAGTTGGTCCAGAAAAGGAAATCTCAAGTCTCTCAAGAGACCAATTCAAAAAGAAAGATTATAGTGGACACATAAAGTGAAGAGGAAGTGGAAAAAGAAAATAAAGCTTTTATTTTTTAGAGAAGAGAAAAAAGTTTTGAAGAAAAATCTCCTAAAGGTAAGGGAAAGAAGAAAGATAAGATTATTCTGATTAGGGAGCACAGTCCTATGAAGTTGGATGCTTATTTCAGTAGCATTGCAGAGTTTTTCTTGCTGAAGGAAACTGCTGAAATGTTTCCAGATGTAAATGATGCATATAAGGAAATAATAGAAGAGGCTATTATTAAGTATATGGTAGAATTCAATATTGTCCTAAATAAGGTAGAAGAGATCAATTTCTTGATGATCTAAAAAATTTGTTGACTACAAGAAGACAATAAGCTATTGAAGAGGATGCAAAGATAAAAGAATTTTCCTTAGAGAAGATTGGTTATTTACTGTCTCAAGAAGACAGATGCAAGTTTTCTAAATTATATAACAACAAATTCAGGACAAATCATAGAGTTAACACTCTTATGAGCAAAAACAAGGAAGACATTGAAAGGCTAAGGAAAGAGACATTGCAAAATGTTGAAGAACTTGCTAAAAAGTTGGTAGTTCCTTTGGGTAATGAAGAATATATGCAAAAAATACACCCCTCTTGGAAGAAAATGTGCATGTTTCAAAAAACATGAGCATGTGCTTGGAAAAGAAGATAAGTAGGATACCCCAAAAAAGGATGAAGCTCAAAATGAATAGAGTTTTCCCTCTCCGGATATGGAGACAGATGTTGAGTAGAATAAATAAGACATGCAAGGTCTCTTGGAGAAGACTAAAGTACAAAAAGAAGAAAACTTGCCTCTGATAGATGAGAAGGTTGTAGAAGAGTGCTTTGATAGTGGTGATAAGTAGAAGATTGTGGCATAAGAAGAATGGAACATGTCTCCTCCAGATGGTGAGAAGCCTACTTAAGTAGAGAAGAATATTGAAGAATTATTTGGTAGTGGTGAGAAGGATAAGAAGGAAGAAGGTGCTAAAATTGGTGGTGAATCCTCTGGGGCTTCTAGAGATCCATTAAAAGATTTGTTGGATATGTAGTTACAGTTTCAACCAGTAGTGTCTACACAACTGTTGCAGATTCCCATGAAAAAAGGTTAGGTAGACATGGATAAAATTTCCCCTTTGCATAAGTTACAGCTTGGTGATGCTTTCCATTCCTCCACCAAGAAGGAAATAATTTAGACACACCATAAAAATATTGAATTGGTAGATGAAGCAGTAAAAGCATTGCAGGACAGTATTCCCAAAGCAACTGTTGACAATTCTCTATCTGGTGTGCAATAATTGAGGTTATTACTTGATTCCTTTAAGTGAATATTCTACTAGTTTAGAAGAAAATATTGAAAAGGAAATGGAAAATAAATTCAATGATAAGAGATTGACTAAGGTTTCTGATAAATACAGTACTGCACATGGCAAGTTACAAGGTAACTTGAAAGAAGTTCAAAAATATTTGGAAGATGCAAATTTTTTATTTCAATTTTGTTTGAAATGGCCAAATTCTACAAGGAGCATCAAAGATCAAATGGACTCTATTGAGTCACAAATTGCTCAAGTCTCTTGTGCATATGATCTAGTAAGTGATGTAGATGGTACAACAAGAGCAACAATTGAGAATCTAGATGGTCAATCCTTTCTACTACATGAACAAAAAGAGATCATAATGTAGTATAGACAACTCTGAGATTTAGTGAGTGCAAGACTTAAATCTTTAGCAAGATTTTTAGCAAATGCGAAGAAAGTGATGCAAATGATTCTAGTGCCTAGTTCTCTGAAAGAAGGAGAAGACTTCCATGTCCAATTCGAGAGTCAATGTTGCATGCTTTCCTTTTCCAAGGAGTGGGAGGTTGCAAAGAAATACTAAGAGGTACATCTTGCTAAACTGAAAGAGTCAAGATATAAGGGTTAATTTGTACATTTTTTCTTTTTAAATGCAATTTTTTGATTTCAATGTACATATGTGGAAGCAATTGATGGTGTTGTGGTACATGTTTGGTCATTTTTTTAATGGGTAATACATAAAGGGGGAGAGAAGCAGAAAGGGGGATATACTCTCATGTAAATATATTAGTTAGGGGGAGTGATATAATGAGCCCTTTTCCCTTGATGTCAAAGGGGTGAGTAGTTTTGAGTAGTTTTGGAGAGTGTGTTGCCATCAGTGACAAAGGGGGAGATTTTTGGAAACATGAGCATGACAATGTATGATGTTGTCATTGATGGCAAACCATTGTAGAAATGCAGAAATGTTGATCCAAAGAAGATCAAGTGTTTTGGAGATTTGACTAAGTCCTAGTGTGTATGTTCAGTGATTAGAGAGTTTTCTAGTCCGCTAGGCAGAATCTTGTCATAAGGTTTTGAGGCATTGATGTCATGTGTTGAAGGTGTTTATATCCAAGGTTTCAAGGTTGTATGTCTTCCATAGCTAAAGATATTAGTGACAGATTATTGGACTTAGTAATGGCTTGGACTAGTACAAAGTGCATTATTGGAATGCTTTGCATTCCACTGTGGATGAATATTATGCTATGCCATTTTGAGGAAGTGTTGGAAGGTGTCAAAGATGTATGCACTCCACCGTAGATGAAACATTTTTTTCAAATTCTTTTAAAAGATATTGCTTGTAATGTTCTTAAATAAGAAATAACTAATATATTTTAATTAAAAAATAAAACATTACAATTTAAAAATCACTATAAATATTTTAAATACATTTTTTAAGATATCAATTTCAAAATATTTTATTTACTTCAAAATTATTTAGTTTTACTTGAATTATTTTATTTATTACATATATAAAGATATAAAGTTTGTGTTGTATTTATTTTGGAAATATTATATATATTATTAAATATTAATATTTTGACGTGCAAATAGTGAAAGGGAATGACGAACTCAGAAAGTCTTCCAAGAACCAGTATGCACCTTCAGTATCTTATGTTTCTTTAAACAAATCAGCTTTTAAAACCCTGATACAAGGACATAGTACTATGCCATGAAGCGAAAACAGACAGTTGAATTCCCATGCATTAACCCTTAGAGGAAAGATGATGTAGTTCCAGATCTAAGAAAATTTCAGTAGCATAATGACTTAGAAAATTAACATTTAAGAATGAGAAACATGAATAACAAAAGAAAGATAGACAAAAGAGAAGAAAACACAATATACGTGGGGAAAACCCTTTCGGGTAAATAACCCCACCCTCCAAAGCATCAAACCAATGTATTAATCTGCAACATTTTGGTTACAATACATTTCAAGCTCATAGCCTTAACATGGATACTACAACTTTCTCTTCTAGAAGAAATTCTACATCATAACCCTACAATTAAGAATTATCCTCACAACTCCTTAAGCAAAGTCTCATATTTATAGAGTTTATAATGCACAAATTAGGTATTTCTAAATCGATTGCCAAAGTTGAAGATAAACTCAACACGGAAATAGAAAATGCCTTCATGCACAAATCCTCCTGTAAAATCAACTTTCCAACTTGACTCCTCATCAGAAAAAGAAACTCCAAGTTGTAACTCACAAGACAATGTGGGAAAATTAGCAACATTTAATATTTAAAAAATCAATGCTATGGAAAAATCAAAGGTTGAGACACCTTCATTTTCCTAACATTCTCCCACTTGTCGAACACCTTTGAAAATTCCATGAAAGTAACACGATTTAACTGCTAAGAGTCAATTGATGAAAACACATCATCACAACCATACATGCAATCACAAGAATCTTGAACAATGCTTTCATGCTCCAACCAAGACACCTATATATCAATATCCAAGATGTCCACCATCTTAGGCAACAATTCCTGCCATCCTCCAAGGAAAGGAACAAGCCATGGGGTATATACACCAATCTAAAGAACACAAGCATCAGAAACAACTGATAATAGAAGCTACAAAATACTGCCACCACTCCATTGTGCTCACAAGCTATACAGAAGGTCAACCAACTCCAAGCCCATAACCAAAACACAATATTGAAGCCAAAGAATCCTCCAGAGAACAAGATAAACCATCGGTTAAAAAAATAACCAAAATAGGTTGCCCTCATTCAACTAATAAACCCACCAGACCAAAAATAACACCCACAACAAATGCTAATCCATCCAATCTACCATACTAGTCACAAGGTACCCAAAACATTAGTATTACTTATGCCAACAACATATCTAACCGATGAAATACAATCACAAGCTTCATGTGTGAAACCTGTCAATGAAGAACATACACATCCATGAACTCCTACTGCATGGGTAATGTCAAAAACTAAAAATAAACCATGGAATATCAAGCCCACCAATCAACACTTAGTCTAAAGTGTGGCTAAAAATTAAGTCATGTAGTAATAAAGAATAATCACAATGATCTACACATGCAACACAAGATGCTGCAAAGTCTCTGAAAACATGTCACCATAACTCTCCCAAGTCCACCACACTGAACCATGTGAACATAAACCTCCAAGAAGAGGCCATAGAACAAAGAGAAGACCTGTAAATCATATCCCAATCATTCCCTCATGCCAACACCTCAAAGTGCCAAGATGTGCCAAGTAAGATCTCCTTCACAACCCCAAAGAAGCCTCAACAACACCCAAACATCCAATCTCATTAGATCAAACATAACATATATATCATATATCTACAAGGATGTAAGCTTCTCAAAGAAGATCAAACTACTCCATTTCCCATCTCAAGAAATCAACCCACTACCATCCCCTATGATAATCATAAATGTAAAAGTAAACCCAAGGAGATAACCATGCTATCCATCTCTCACAATGAATCTTCCAAAACCATCTAAATACAATTTAAAATCCATGTCAATGAAAGAAAGCATAAAGCACCTAAGAGAAACAATGGGCAATACCTCTCAAGTGATAAGCCGCTGAGTAGACCAAGAGTGGGGAATGAGAATGCTCCTCCAAAATATGCAAGCCATCATGACACCTTTAAGAGCAATCTCCTCATTGGTCTCTTTTGAACTAACGTCCAACCAAGGTGTAGGATCCTCAGACTTTCTGTTGAAATCTCATCAAGAGTAACCATCTCAACAACACTTTTCTCATCTCAAGAGAAATACAACCTCACCTCATTCTCCATGTATACATGAACACCAACAAATAATTATCTCATGCTAAACTCCAAATGCATCACTGCATTGTCATGAAGTTCTCAAACATGTGACCAATGCACCCAAAACACAAAGAATCACCATAACACTATCAAAGCTCCAATCATCTGAATCAGGAACTTATCATGACATCATGATCTTACCATCCCCCTTAGGAGATCCCATGCTCCAAGTGAATAAACCAAGGTCTCAAGAGCAATGCAAAAATCCAAAAATCTAATGTGCCATCAAGAGTATACCATGACATACCGACAACATACTCTAAACCAACATCACCTATCAAAGCATTATCTACACCCCAACCAAAGACTCCAAGAGCCCTCCATGGATCTAAGGTATCTCACATCTTCAATCTCATGAAGATAACCATCTCCAAAATAGTGTCCATGCAAATGCGAAATAACCCTTTTGCAACAACAAGATCTAAGAGCTCATCCTAGTAACATCTACAACACTCAAGAAGATCATCCATCACCAAGTGATGAATACACATCACTACTAAAGCTCCCATTGAACAGTGATACCAAGCTCTCCAAGCGTCGTGAAAAACATCTCCTAAATGAAGATCCTCCATAGCTCTAACACAATAAAATGCAAAGTCAACAACATCAAATAATAAGTAGAACCAAGATCTACAAGCCAATAAGATAAACAACATGGTACAAGTCCCTGTAGTTGACTATCCAGGTACTCAACACCACCCTCTCATCCCAATGCAACACATGCCAATGCACAAATGACCACAGACAAGGTCAACTGATGAAATCTACACCATCACTGAAACAATCTCATGGATATAGATAGTCCACATCTGAGTCATCCCACTGCAGCCAATGGGTAGCTAATCCACAAACTAAATAACTCGTAGATCACAAACACTAAAGCATGCAAACTCATCATCACATTAGTAACATGTAAAATTGAGATAAAAAAGAAGATAACATGTAGATTTTAAGACTCAAACACCAAATCACCAAAAGACCCAATTTTCCAAACAAATACACAACTGAATACCATAGTCAAGGGACTAAACAAGCATTCTTGCAAATTTGCAATTGTTTTCATCTAGAAAATTCCAAGAGTTTGAACAAAATATCCTCCACGGATCTACAAACCATAGATTTTTATTAACATGTAAAACTTGTAAAAAACATCTCCATGTAAATCTAAATCCACTTAAACATCCAGAATAATAGATCACATATTTCATCTGAACTAGTGAATACTCAAGAGTTATATAGGAACCCACAACTTTTTTAGTAAAACTGTAAAACCTTCTCAAAACATGCATGAAACATACATGCAAACCTGCAACTATCTTACATCCAAAAAACATAATCTGAAAGATAGTCCATCTGCAGATCTGCAAAACTGCAATTTTTGATTAACCATGTAAAACCTACAAAACCACTGTGTTTGTAACACACATGCAAATCCATATCCACTTATCATTTGGAAGACCCTTAAGTTTGTATACAACCTTAAACCAGAACAATGGAATATCATGAATATGCATAACCATAGATTTTTAATAGAAAATCCATAAAACCCTTAGATCCAACCAACATGAAACTGAGACATGCAAGTACAACCAACCAAAGGAAGAAGAGGTCCTAGAACTCCAGGCCCATTTGTAGGCCAACTCCACCACCATGTACATGCATCTGAGAGAGAATTAGACTATTTCAAAAGCTTCCAAATCATCTAATGATCAACTCCATAGCCTACATGCATTAGGGATTATTAAAACAATGCCTTCCAATGTCAAGAATTGAAAACAAACACCAAACATAGGCACACCAAACTGAAGTAATAACAACACGATTCTCTTCATATGACTAGAGAGTCCATCTCATATGTACCCAATATTAAAACTCTACTGCACATAACCATTGAATGAAAAAATAACCACAATGCATGAGGGTTATTCGGCTGTCAAATGAAGAGCTCCAAATCAATAACATATCAAATGTAACCACATGACCAACTTCATAAAAACTCTTATCTTTTTCATTCTTCACAATGCTTGTTGTTTCTAGAAAACAAGATCAACTGCAAAACTTCCACTCAGCCAAGGATTAATAATCAACCAATTCCTTCAAAAATATTCCTTCAAGCTTGCCAAGCTAAGAAATTACAACAGAAGAAATACCCAGAACCCCAAACACCACATGCAACACCATTAGAGCACATGCAAGTGACATGCAACATACATGCAAGTACATGCAACTTAAAAACATACATACGCAAGCACATGTAAGTGACATGCAAGTCCATGCAAGTACATGCAACTTACATAAATACACATACAAGCACATTCAAGTGACATGTAAGTCCATGCAAGTACATGCAACACACATGCAAGTACATGCAACTTTACAAAATTACACATACAAGTATGGAATTGAGCTCTGATACCAAATGAAAGGGAATGGCGAACTTAGAAAGTCTTTCAAGAACCAGCATGCACCTTTAGTATCTTATGTTTCTTTAAACAAATCATATTTCAATACCCTGATGCAAGCACAAACTACTATGCCATGAAGCAGAAACAGACACAGTTGAATTCCCATGCATTGACCCTTAGAGGAAAGATGATGTAGTTCCAGATTTAAGAAAATTTCAATAGCATAATGATATATAAAATTAACATTTAAGAATGAGAAATATGAAGAACATAAGAAAGATAAACAAAAGAGAAAAAAACACAATATACGTGGGGAAAACCCTTTCGGGTAAAAAACCCCACCCTCCAAAGCATCGAACCAATGTATTAATCTGCAACAATTTGGTTACAATACATTTCAGGCTCGCAGCCTTAACATAGAGACTACATCTTGCTCTTCTGGAAGAAATCCGAAAACATAACCCTACAATTAAAAATTCTCGAGGTCACAACTCCTCAAGAAAAGTCTCATATTTATAGAGTTTACAATGCACAAATTAGATATTTCTAAATCAACTACCAAAGGCTGAAGTTAAACTCAACACGGAAATAGAAAATTCCTTCATGCACAAATCCTCATCAAAAAAAGAAACTGCAAGTTGTAAGTCACAAGACAATGTGAGAAAATTATCAACATTTAATATTTAAAAAATCAATGCTATGAAAAAATCAAAGGTTGAGACACCTTCATTTTCCTAACAAATAGTGTGAGTTTTGTTAACACACTCACACAATTATACTTCACCTCTTGCTACCATCATAGAATACCTCTCAACAATACTGTTGTTAAAAAAATTAAAGAGATTAATTAGCCTCTTGTAAAAATTCAACATATTCCTTCTTAATTAAAAAATACTAATCTAAAGATCTAATTCAATTTATTGACAACTATCCATCTAATTATTCATATGAATCATTTTAATTCTATTTATATTAATATAAATCTATCTACACATACATGTATAAATATGTGCTAAAGTATATATTATTACTCTTCATGGGGCTGTTTAAATATGTTTTTTCGCTTAAATTTAAGCAACTACAATGTTCCATGCAAAAATATATATTATGAAAAAAAAAATGATTTTTTTTGCTATTTTAATAAATAGGAATTGAAAATAAGTTCTAAAAAAAAAGGAGGCTAGAAATAAGCAACAACTGCATACGACCAAAAATGCCACATGACCACAAATTTTTTCCCCCTTTTTTTAATATTTTTCTAAAAAAAAAAATTTAGTTTTTAACTATACAAATTATTATCAATATTAAAAATACAAATTACTAAAACAATAAGCATAATGGAAATGGCGGAGAGAAGAGCAGTAGGTGGGAAGCAGAATTTGAATTTTTCTGCAGATGGTGATGGTGAATGCGAGGGAGAGGTCGAGGACAGGGATGGCAAGGTGGTTTTGCTGCTTTCCTTTCTTGGTAGGCAGGTGTTGGCGTTGTTGGGTGTTCGCTTGCCTAGCAGTGTCGCTTTGTTTGGGGCGGTGGATGGTTCTGTGCTTATTGTTTCTCCTGTGGACAGTGTGGTGCCTTTTTGTTTGGATTGGTCTACTCGCGTCTCCTTTATGAGTCTCTAGTCCTAGTCGGTGGAGATCTCTAAAGGCCCGTCAATGGGCTTTGGCTCTTGTGTTGTGCTTAGGGTTCGTTCCTCGGTGGAGACTCTGTTCTTCTCCCCTGTTGCTGTGAGGCTTGGGGTTTTATTTTATTGGTTTGTGGATGTTGTGGATGGCATTGTTGGGCTTGAGGTGGATGGCAACGGACTTTGGGTGGTTCGTGGCCTTCTATGGGTTTAAGTTGGAGTTTTCTATTCTTCTTGGGCTTGCTCAATGGTTCGAAGGTTGTGGGTCAGACTGCGGTGGTCTCCCCTTCTTCTACTGATATTTGTGGCTCTCTCGTGAGCCTGTTTCATCACCTTGTGCTGGAGGTTGAAGTTGTTGTGTTCTTCTCTTGTGCTTGGTGGTTGTGTACGGGAGTGCTTGTTTCCTCCTGTCGTTATTTTATTCCTTATCCTTTCTTTGGTGGTTTAGCTTGTGTTCTGTTGCACTTGTTGGCGTCTCCCGGTGATGGGTCCTCTCAGAGTGGGGGTCTTGGTGGTGGTTTGGAGCTCTACTCTTTGCTGGTGTTGGGAGTTTGTTTTGCTCCCTTGCTTGAGTTCTGTTGGGGGAACTTTGATGGTGTTTTTGGAGTTTCATCTTCCTCTGCTTGTCAGAGATGTTGGGGTTTTTCACTGTGGTGAGGTTTGTACTTCAGGTGGACTTCCCAGTCCGTGGAAGGGGTTGTTTTGGAGCTTGTGGTTAGGTGGGGGAGGAAGCTAGTGCTTTTCACTCTTTGGTTCTTGCAACCATGGTGTGGCCTAGAGATACCCTTTTCCCTCTTCAAGCTTGTTTCTTTCTTGCCTTGGGTGGACTCCCTTGTGGCTTGTTATGGATCTTTGGTTTGTGGGGGATCCCCTGGCTTGTGGGTTGTCCCTTGTTGTGGATGGAGCGGTTTCTAAGATTGGATTTGTTTTGTGGTGGTTGTTGTCGAGTTTGCCGAAGGGTGGTATGTTTACTTTTCCTATGGGTGTGGTGGCTTCCTCCTTGTTTCTACAACTTGATCCTATTGAGGTGGATTCCTCTTTTATTGAGGTGAAGATGGGTGTTGTGGTTTTGGTTGGAAGCTTCCTTTCCTAGTTTTCTCTACTTTTGTCCCTTTTGAGGTGGGATCTACGACTATGGAGGTGGAGTTTTGGACTATTGGAGATCTCTAGGTCCAGTGGGAAAAGTTTTCATGTGATCCTCTCCATTAGAGGGGAGCTCTCTCCTTTAGAGGCGGAGTATGAGTTGGCTTCCCGGTTCGGTTGGTGTGTGAAGAAGGGCTCCAGGTTGTTGTTCCTATGCTGCAAGAGGTTTGTGGCTTGGTTGTTCCTAGCAATCTCTTGGGACCCACTGTTTGAGGGTTGTTTCGTGGCTCATGGCCTGGCTATGTCCGTGCTCTTGATGGGGTGTCAGGTTGGGGTTTGTTTGCCTTAGGATTACTGTTGATCCTAAGTGTGATGTCGCTACTGATTCTTAGTATCTGGTTGTTTGTGTTTCTGCTGTGTTTATGCAGTTTATCTGTTGTGTAACCGTTTGATGTTTTTCTGCTGCTGATGGCCCACAGGGCTTTGTATTAAGGGACGACACCCTTGTTTTGTTGCTTTTAATATAAAAAACAATAAGCATAAAAATTAAATATTCATGTGAACCACTAGCTCCACAAATAATTGTTAAATAAATTGAACAATAGCTGCTAACCAAGATAAACTAAACATTGACATATAGACCTGCCCTTTATAATGAAACAGATTAAAATTTACATTATAACAAAATAAATAAAATAAGATAATTCTTTAAAAAAAATAAAAAAATTAATAAAACAAAAATTGTCAGATACAATTCTTTAATTCTTTATGTTTTACAAATTAATACTTATCGTATGGCTTTACATGAACTGCCTGTAAAAAAAATCCAATATTCTAATGAGCTATAGAATTCAAAACCCATTTATGTAGAACCGTAAGCAGGTGGCTTCTTTTACACCATCGTTGGGTCAGGCAATCAGTCACCATCCATTTTAAAAGAAAAAACCAATTTTCTTAACTAAGCAAAGATTCTAAAACGCATTGACGGAAGTTTCAGAAAAGGAAATTCGCATACATGGTATTCTGGCTATATCAAGAAACACCAAGTTCTTTTGGGTTTATGGATGTTTTTTAAGAGTATTCGTTACAAAGAAGCTTTGTTTCGTTTGGTGACATGTGGATGGCAACGTAGGAATAAAAGATGAAGAGCTAAGATATCTTGGAAAGCTTTAAATGTCAAATGTATTTAGTACAAAAACTTGTAGAGGACGTTTCTATTGTGGTCAGTTGCTTTTTAGAAGCTTCTACAACTTGCACAGTTTGACCACTATACCTACAACAATTATTTTAAAATCTGAACATGTTTTCAATTTAGGCTTTCTGTTAATTCTATCATGTATCTGGACATGACATTGAGCGATATATACATCCTCGCCATTTAGTGCAAGACCGCATCAATTCGAGCTCTATCCAGATCAATGATGGAACAAAAAATCTAAATAAGTCAATGTCGAAGTCCAATCAAAATTTACAGATTCACATTGACCCCTTTCCAACCTATTTTAATGGGGTTGATCTTTCTCCTTCTGGTTCTAAATCTCTTCCTCCATTGAGTGATATGGTGAAGATGGTAGATGCTTGCCCCCATCATCTCAGTTGTGTGACATTACCACCCCTCCCATATCTTTTTCTTCTAATGATATGTCGATTCGTATATAAGATGGTCCTTCGTACATACCTGCTTGTTGCAATGAGAAAACTATTTATTAAGTTCCCATTGACCCTACCAACAAGGATAATGTCATAACATAAGAGATCCTCTTTATCAACCAGCTTCATAGAGATAAGTATGATGAGTCCCAAGTCACTATTCATACACATGATGGCTTATCTCTCCCCATTATGGGTTCTATCACTTTGTTGATCCAAGATGGACCCAAGTGTATCCGGTCCATCTTCTTTATAATTCTTGATTCTAACCTATTTTGTGTGAAGTGGGGCATCTCATGGCTAACTTCCATGGAAACGGTTGATTTAACAATACACAAATGCTTAAATCTTTCCCATGATGGAATAGTGCATACTATTCAACATACTAGGTATAAACCAGTCATCTTTTGTGGGGGTTTTTCTCTTGATCAATTTTGACCTACACCTCTAAGACCTTTGTAACCTTGCAGAGTTTTTTTATTTAAAGTGATTCATTCAAGATCCTCCTCCTCGACTCCTTTTTCCTTGCTCAAGGTCACTTCCCCTTTAGTCGCCAAGCCACAACAACATTCCTCTATCCCCACACCTACCCCTTTGATAGCTAAGGACAAGATTTTTTATTGGATTGACCTCCCATTCCCCCTAAGGTTCCCCGACCCTAAGCAGTGCCTCATGTTCCTTCAAATGTTAGTATTAAAACCCAAGGAAAGACACCCATGTTGCCAAGATCTTCTCCACAAGATTTTCATCCTCTTGTGACTCCTACCATTCTTATACCTACCCCTCTAATAAGAAAGGGAACATGCATTGCTAGCATTTCATCTTCTAGTGGTACCTCATGTTTCTTCAACTGCCCCTATGGTGAAAAGAGGAAAGGAACTCGTGACGTAGGTTCCACCACGTGTACTTCAAGTCTCTCAACCTCTGCCTATTGAGACTATTCCTCCTCCTGTTCCAGACATGAGGATAGCCTTGCAATCAATGCAAAGTGATCATGTTTCCCCTCTTAGAACCACACTCATACCATATTATCGATGGAACAAGCTTGCATGTGAACGCAAGTGTCATTGACATGTGTTGGCTCATGAACAAGATGCTATAGAGATGCCCGCCATCAAGCATCCTCCAATGCAACCGCCTCCTAATTTAGTCATGCCTCCTCATGTTGCTCTTGTAACACCTTTTGTCCCTTGTCATGATCTTGACAAGCCTCAACCCAAAAGGGTGCAAATTGTCTTAACTCCTTTGATGGACCCTCCTCTAATTCTAGACCTCCCAACACATTCCTCCTTTTTCCGTGTCATTGGATATGCCAAAAATATTTGTCATTTCTAGCATCACGTTAGTCTCCCTTATACCATTCTAATGAACCTACTATTAGATTTTTCTAAATGTTGTTTGTCCCACCACTATTGGCATTGGCATTCCCCACCTCCCAAAAGAAAATTTGAGCACTTCCCAACTCCACCATACCAAAAGCAAATGTTAAACCCACTTTCTTCATCACCTCCAAACCATTCTACAATTGTTCTTCTCGAAAAGAAGTTCCAAGGTTTTCTTCTTTGGAGCATATCTACCTCATTTGATGAGTATGTACCTTCTACAATATCCTTGGATAAAATTTATGATTTCTATTTCTATTTTAGCATACATATTTAGTATAGTTCATATGTCTACTAAAATGGAGGCAAAATGTAGTGTTAAAAACTGCACACCCCTACAATTTTACACTACATCATGTCCTCACTTTAACCCTTTGATAATTACAACAAAGCATTTGATATTATAAACTTGCAATTTGTGGTTTAGTTACAAATTTTATTTATGTAAAAAGGATTATCGAACAATTTCAAAGAACTATTGATTCATCCTAATGTATTGTAAGAGATTTACTTTCGAGACTTTTACTCCTTTGTAAGAGTTAAATTTTCTACACTACAAATATAATTGGAAAGTATTATATATACATATTAAATTATAAAAATTATTGTAAAAGTTAATATATAAATAGAGTTTTTTTTCAAATTTTGTTAGAACCTACAATTTTTTTAGGAATTATTAATGCTCTTAAATTCTATTATATGTAAAAAGAATATAGATAAATATTTTAAACAAATCAACTTAAAAAATTTGTTATTTTTTAAGATATATTATTTACTTAAAAGTTATTTTATTTTATTTCAAAATTATTTTATCCATTATATATATGGAAGCATGGAAATATTATGTTTATTATTAAATATTAATATTTTGGCATGTAAAAAACTATCAAATTTAAGTTAACAGATATAATTTTTGTTAGCACACTTCATTGTAGAATGCCTCCTAACATTAATGAGATGGCATGTAAAGCTATTGTTAAAAAAATATGAAGAGATTAATTAGCATTTTGTAAAAATCCAAAATATTCTTAATTAATTAAGGAAAGAAGAATAGTCGTCATTACTTGATTCAAAATCTAATTTGATTTCTCAATATCTTATTAATCTAATTATACATGCATACATACATATATACATACATACATACATATACATATACATATATATATATATATATATATATATATATATATATATATATATATATACATATATATATATATACATACATATATATAAAAAATATATATATATACATATATATATGTATATATATATATATATGTGTGTATATATATATATATATATATTTATTTATATTTATTATAATAAAATAAATAAAACAATATATAATTTTTTTAATATTTAAGTTTTAAAATAAAGCAAAAGAATTGTCATACCAAACAATATAATATTTTTATAAATTATTACTATAAAATAATATAATAATTATACATTTTATAAAGCCATAGTTTTTAATATTTTATAAATTATTATTTATCATAATTTATAATTTAATATGGTTTTATATGAAATGCCTATTAAAATATGTCCAATATATTCTCATTAGAATCCAAGGAGCATTAGAATTCAAAACCCATATTATTATTTATCATAATTTATAATTTAATATGGTTTTATATGAAGTGCCTATTAAAAAATCTCCAATATATTCTCATTAGAATCCAAGGAGCATTAGAATTCAAAACCCATTTATCTAGAACCTTAAGCAAGTGGCTTCTTTTACACCATTTTTGGTGTCTCACACAATCAAGTCGCCATCCTTCTAGAAAGAAAAAACCAGTTTTCTTGACTAAACAAAGATTCCAAAACGCATTGACGGAGGTTTCAGAGAAGGAAATTCGCATATATGGCATAACAGGCTATATCAAGAAATACCAAGTTCTTTTGGGTTTATCGATCTGTCTTTTTTAGAGTATTCCTCATAAAGAAGCTTTGTTTCGTTCGGTGGCGTGTGAATGGCAATTTGTAGGAATAAAAGCTGAAGAGCTAAGGTATCTGAGAAAGCTTTAACTGTCCAATGTATTTAGTCTTTTCTGAAAGCCTAGTACAAAAACTTGAAGACGACGTTTCTATCTTCTTTGAACACTATTCGAGATCATTACAGACCATTATTCGAGTTGCACTAGCCTCACTCATTTATGGAATAATCCAAGTCCAATAGAGGTGATTACATACAAAAATGTGATTGTGTTGTGATAAGCGAGTGATAATACAGAGTCAGTTTCAATCTTAGGTTTTCCGTCAATTCCATCATGTACTTGGACATGACATTGAGCGATATATGCGTCTTCGTCACTTAGTGTAAGACCTCATTAATTCGAGCTCTATCCAGATCAATGATAGATCAAAAAATCTGAATATGTCAATGTTGAAGTCCAATCAAAATTTATAGATTCACATTGACCCCTTCCCAACCTATTTTGCCAATTTTAATGGGGTTCATCCTTGTCCTTTTGGTTCTAAATCTCTTCTTCCATAGAGTGATATGGTGAAGATGGTAGATGCTTGCCCCCATCCTGGTCGTGCAACATTACCACCCCTCCTGAATATTTTTCTTCTAATGATATGTTGACTGGTATATAAGATGGTCCTTTGTACATACCTCTTGTTTCAATGAGAAAACCATTAATTGAGTTCTCATTAACCCTACCAACAAGGTTAATGTCATAACATAAGAGATCCTCCTACTTATTAGCTTCATAGAGATAAATATAATGAGTCTCAAATCATTGCTCATTCACATGATGACTTATCTCTCCCCACTATGGTTTTTGGCACTTTGTCTGTCCAAGTTGGACCCAAGTGTATCAAATCCATCTTCTTTTTAATTCTTGAATCTAACCTGTTTTGTGTGAAGTGGGGTATATCATGGCTAACTTCCATGGAAACAATTGCTTTAACAGTGCACAAATGCTTAAAGTTTCTCCATGAGGACACAGTGCATACTATCCAACATACTAAGTATAAAACAATCATCTTTCATGGGGTTTTTCTCTTGATCACTTCTTGCCTACTCCTCTAAGACCTCTGTAACCTTGTAGAGATTTATATTTAAAGAATATTCAAAATTTAAAGCCATTCATTCAAGCTCCTCCTCAATGCCTTTTTCTTCACTCGAGGTCACTTCCCCTTTGGTCAACAAGTTGTAGGAGCATTCCTTTATCCCCACACCTACCCCTTCGATGGTTAAGGACAAGAGTGCTTTGTTGGGTTGACCTCCCATTCCCCCTAAGGTTTCCCAGTGTTTAGCAATGCCTCGTGTTCCTTCACATGTCAGTATTAAAAAAAGGAAAGGCACCCATGTTGTCAAGGTCTTCTCCACATGCTTTTCCTCCTCTTGTGGCTCTTGCAATTCCTATACCTACCCCTCCAATAAGAAAGGGAAAGAAGCTCATAAAATGGGAACCCTTTCGTATACCACTAGCACCTCATCTTCTAGTGGTGCCTCAAGTTTCTCTGACTATCCCTATGGCATAAAGAGGAAAGGCACTCATGACATAGATTCCATCGTGTGCTTCAAATCTCTCAACCTTCGCCTACTGAGACTATTCCTCCTCTTGTTCCAAACATGATGATAACCCTACAATCAATGCAAAGTGATCATGTTCCCCCTCCTACAACCACACCTAGGCCCCACTATCGATGAAACAAGCTTGTGTGTGAATGCAAGTTTCATTAGTGTGTGTTGGCTCATGAACAAGATGTTATAGAGATGCTCGCTATCAAGCATCCTCCTATGTGACCACCTCCTAATTTAGTCATGCCTCCTCTTGCTTCTCCACCTCCTCATGTTGCTCTTGTAACACCTTTTTTCCCTTGTCATGATCTTAACAAGCCTCACCCAAAAAGGGTGCAAATTGTCTTATCTCCTTTGATGAACCCTCCTCTCATTCAAGACCTCCCAAACATTCCTCATTTTTCTGTGCCATTGGATATGCCAAACACATCTATCATTTCCATCATCACGTTAGTCTCCCTTGTACCATTCCAATAAACCCAGTATTAGATTTTTCAGAATGTTCTCTATCCCACCACTATTGACATTGAAATTCCCAACCCACCTCCCAAAACAAAATTTGTACACTTTCCAACTCCACCATACCATAGTAAAAGTTAAACACACCTTCTTCATCACCTCTAGACCATTCTACAATTGTTCTTCTCCCATGTTGACCCAAAAAAATTATTTGTTCTCACATGTGTTTCTTCATTTGTGCTTGTAGTTCTAGTAGACTTAAGGAATGAAGACTTTACACCTTCCTCTAATAATATACATGATTATCATATATTTATATTGATCCCCAGTCTGTGGATCCCTTAATGCGTGTTTGTGTGAGTAGTGTATCTTTTATGTGACATCCCTACCCTATGTGATGTCATTCCATGAGCACAATGTTACATGTTTCATTGATACAACATCCTTATTAGAGTTTATATGTTAAGCAATAATTTCTTCTTCTCTTTCTCCTTAAAATAAATTGCATTCTTGGTATCATGCAATTCTTGTAAAGGGGGGTTCTCATTGCACACATCCATCTTCTAATTTTCAAAGCACTAATAATCTTTTTATGTTTTATGCAACTTGGTAGCATATGAGCTGCCTAGCATAATACAACTTGCTAGCTTGTGGCTCATTTCAAGATTATGTATCCTCCACAATATCCTTGGATAGTATTTATGATTTCTATTTCAATTTTAGCATACATATATTTAGTATAGTTCATATGTCTACTAAAATGGAGGCAAAATGTCGTGCTAAAAATTGTACACCGGTGCAATTTCACACTACATCATGTTCTCACTTTAACCCTTGATAATTACAACAAAACATTTGATATTATAAACTTGTAATTTGTTGTTTAGTTACAAATTTTAGTTATGTTAAAAAAAAAAAAAAACTATTGATTCATCCTAGTGTATTGTAGGAGATTTACTTTCAAGACTTTTATTCCTTTGAAATTTTATTTTCTACATTATATACTTCAAAAGTATTATATATACATATTAAATTATAAAATGATTGTAAAAGTTAAGAAATAAATAGATTTTTTTTCAAATTTTGTTAAAAAGTAACCTACAACTTTTTTAAGAATTTTTAATACGCTTAAATTTTATTATATGTAAAAATAATATAAAGGACTACAATTTAAGAAATAGTATAAATATTTTAAACAAATCTATCTTAAAAAATATTATTTTTTTAGATATGTTATTTACTTAAAAGTTATTTTATTTTATTTCAAAATTATTTTATCCATTATATATATGGAAACATGGAAATATTATGTTTATTATTAAATATTAATATTTTGATATGTAAACAACTATCAAATTTAAGTTATAGATATATTTTTGTTAACACACTCCATTGTAAAATGCTTCCTAACATTAATGAGATGGCATGTAAAGCTATTGTTGAAAAAATATAAAGAGATTAATTAGCATTTTGTAAAAATCCAAAATATCCTAATTAATTAAAAAAATGAGAAAAATCCTTACTTAATCCAAAACCTAATCTGCTTCTGCACAACTTATCAATCTAATTATAGATATGAATTATATATATATATATATAAAGTTAGTGAGATAAACTTAGATTTTTATTACAAAAAAATAAATAAAACAATATAATTTTTTTTATAATTAAATTTTAAAAAGAGAATTATCATACCAAACAATATAATATTTTTATAAATGATTACAATAAAATAATATAATAATTATACATTTTATAAACCCTTAATTCTTTATATTTTATAAATTATTTTTTATCATAATTTATGATTTACTATAGTTTTATAAGAAGTGCCTATAAAAAAATCTCCAATATTCTCAATAGAAACCAAGGAGCATTAGAATTCAAAACCCATTTATCTAGAACCTTAAGCAAGTGGCTTTTTAACAACATATTTGGTGTCTCAGACAATCAAGTCGCCTTCCATTTCGAAAGAAAAAATCAGTTTTCTTAACTAAACAAAGATTCCAAAACGCATTGACGGAGGTTTCAGAGAAGGAAATTCAAATATATGGTATAACTGGCTATATCAAGAAATACCAAGTTCTTGTGGGTTTTTCGATCTGTCTTTTTTAGAGTATTCGTCAAAAGAAGATTTGTTTCGTTCGGTGGGGTGTGGATGGCAATTTGTAGGAATAAAATTATCATGGAAAGCTTTAAATGTCGAATGTATTAAGTCCTTTTCTGAAAGCCAGTACAAAAACTTGTAGACTTAGTTTGCTTTTTACAAGCTTCTACAACTTGCGCAGTTTGACTACTATATACCTACAACAAATGTTTTAAAATGTAAGCATGTTTTGGCTGTCCAATCGCTTGCTAATCTATCATTCACCTATACGCCGCCTGTGGTGCAAAAGTCTCATTTTTACACAAACTTGACATCATTACAAACCATTATTTGACTTGCAGCAGCCTCACTTCATTCCTGGAATAATCCAAGCCCAATAGAGCTCATTACAGACACGGAATGTTGGATTGTTTTGACACGGGCGAGTGACAACACAGAGTCAGCTCCAGTTCTAGATCTGATTCGCACTCAGTGTGAGGCTGCACTTCCTGTTGTTGGGTCATCAAATCCTTGGCTTTTGGTGTACAAAAATCGGGCTTGCAGGTACTGGGCTCGAATCCTGCCCTGCTTTTTCTGACATCAGTGCAATGATGCTCAGATTCGCTGCTGGAATCGCTAGAAATCAGACAATGGGGAGCGTCATCTTCGCCTGGGTAACATCGTCCCCACTGCAAATTGCAAACTTCGGAGGCGGCTTCTGCATCGGAAATTATATGTGCAAAGTCTTTTTGGCAATTTAGAGGCCTTTTTGGGATGCTTAAATCTGCCTTTTATTTTCACTTTGTGAAGCTCGTTGGCAATTGATTGCATCAATGCCGAAGGAGGAAGAAGAGTTGTTTTGTTGTTGGCCTGTTCTGTGATCTCGGTACCTGTGGATGTGAAGGCATCCGCTGGTGCTATGGGATGTATTGGGCACCCATTCAGTATGCTTTCTACGGCTGCCTGGCATGTTTGCCAATTGCCCGACCACAGAAGACCCACTGCTCCATATATTGGATTCACCATTCTTCCGCAGGCTTCGTACAACAGAGACCTAAATATAGCTGCAAAACAATACAGATAAAACTACTTTGAGAACACAGAGGAATGTTCTAGCATGGCACTTAATTCGCCATATTACACACAAAAATAACCTAGGAGCGAAGAAGAATTGAGATTATGCAAGAATATTGGTATCAAAAGGTAGGGAGAGTTTAGAGTTTATTTTTCAGAAAACCAGCGGTAAAAACCTACCAGCTTTGTGTTTTTTAGATTGCAGGAATAGGGTAATCCTAATCCCCCTATAAACTGTAGTATGTTTGGTAAATTTTTTCAGATGACCAGTGATGCTAAGGCAATATGTTTTCTGGTAGGACGGCGATGGAGGAGAGATTAAACGTCCTGACTGCCTACAACAGAATGCTTTAACCAAACAAACTAGACCGTCACCCCAACCTACAAGCTTTGTTAGCCTTAACCTTTGTTTAAGGGATTATTTCACGAATTTGTGATATACTAAGCAAAGGTAAGGAATATCTTTTGTACCGAATAGGTATATATGCCGTTACATGTCATTGTTCAGTGAGATGGCCCGGTTGGAGTGAGGCGCAGGTAACTCAATAGTTTGCGTGGAAGATACCCAATCTCAATCACAAGAGTATGGTTGGAGTATTCTTTCAATAGTGGAGGCAATATGATGGAATTTATAGGAGTGGAAGAGTATTCAAAAATTAAAGGTAAATGAAACACCAATTTTGTTGCAGGGTACTTACATAAAAGATCTGGTGATGCCTTAGCTATTGGGCAGAAAATAATTGTGAAATTTTTATTTTAAAAACATACTGTTTTCAGGACAACCATATGCGAATTCCCATTCGCCAATGGCCGATCAAAGAATGAAGATATGATCACATCCTTTATGTTTAGATCTTGTTAAAAATGTTGATCAGCAATATCATTTACTGTCTTGAACATCATTAAAAATATTTATTATCTTTTCATTAAAAAATTGATTTAAAAAGCATCACAGAAGAAAAAAGCATATGGGTAGGATGCGATCTGAGGGTGATTAAATGTTCCAGTATATAAGAATTTATAATATTTATATACCCAATGTTAAAAGGTTGATGGATCAAGAGTGCGATCATCACATCACAGAGTTATTTCCAGGTTATGGTAAATGGCAGGCTGTCAGCTCAGCTTATTTTTTTAAAAATGGAATATGTCCTAAGCGTTCGAAAAATCCTAGAAACCTTGAAGCGTGTGTGTAGATAAGACTACTCTATCAAATTGCAGAGTGCAAAGCCATGAAGAAAAAGCAGGTAGTAGAGAATATACGTTCCTATGGTGGATTCCTGCTATTGTAAGATCAAGAGAGAATGATTACCAGGTCTGAGATGTTGTGGACCGGCGTTGATGAGGCTGGTGAGACCAGCGCGGCCATAGAACTTTGCCAGAAAGACGGTAGCATTTGCTTGAGACTCAGCGTTCTTAATCCACTCCAAGCAAGGCCTTATGCTGCAGTTTTCACTGCAACCCTTTCTCAGCACGCGGCACCCATTACAGCTCATCCTCATTCTTCAAAACCTCAACTCCTGCAACCATTAACTACACAATAAAAACCCACAGATAACAAATGCCAAGAGAGAAAGCCCACAAACATACATAAACTCTCCTCTCTTTACCTCAAACTCTCCGACTTCTGTTCTCTCGTTGACTCCAAGGCTCGATCGCAAATCCTTTTCACAGGCCGTTCTGAAAGCTCAAGCAGCATATAAAAGGCAAACCTATGATTCTAGAAAATTAGAGAACACGTGAAAGCTGTGAAGGATAAAGGCAATGGGCAAAGTCTGTGCAACATCAACTGCTGTGGCAGAGTTTCGTACTTGTGTCGGTGCAAGCAGAGAGATTAGCAAATGCAACACATGAAATTAATTACCAACAAGAGAAGGAAGCAAGCGGTATATAACGCGCTCCGTCCCGAGCAAGATGTCGGACCTTAAAACGCGTTCAACGCCCCTCGTTTATCACCTTTAAAAAATTAAAAAAACGAAATCCATCTCACAAGTTGGAATGCTAAATTCCCTTTACAAAAAGCTCCCATTGTTTGGGCAGCCTGGGCGGTTTTCAAGAAATTTTGCGGGCAAAAGCAACGGCGACCTTGTCGCCACATTTGGACCGCCGGATAAAGGGGCGTATTTAATTTTATTCGTATTATTTTCTCTCCCCAACCTAACCAGAGTCCCGGTTTCGTGGAGGTATCTGACGGTGGTTTTGTTGTGGGCATGATGGCCCATTCTACTGTGGGCGCCGTCGTTTTGCATGCCTCCGGTTTTAATTCCCTAAATATACCATTTATGTCTTTTTATATCATCGTCAACTTGTACGACGTTTTTGCGTACGAGCTCTCGCATATGTTCAATGTATGCCTGTTCGTGCATATTTAAATATTTGGGAAACGTGAATTTTTTTATTGGGGCGTCCAAGGAAGATATTGTAAGATATTGGACTGACCCGCTCCTTTGTCAAGTTGGCATTCATTAATTGGGTTTTTGTTCCCCTAAATCTTCAAGTCAATTTGGGGCTAATCTAAGATGGGGAGCCTCGTCATTAGCACTGAGTAGCTTTCAATTTATAGTTATATAAATTCCCAGCCATCGAGAATGGTGATGGTTTTTGAAGGGGAGGAGGGCATTAAATATTGGAGATGCAGGGCTTTTGGAGAAGGAGCACATTTATACACAAGTCAAAGAATGAGGGTCAACTACCCCACCATCTTTACTTCTTCCACAAGGATTGCACTTCTGTTTTTTTTAAAACCATAGGGGAAAGGACACAGAAGAGTCGTTGGGCATTTAGGTGTAGGATTTAATTACATGATTTTCAAATAATCTATAAAAAAATAGTTTATAAATTTGTTTTATAATTAAATTAGTATGTTGTTTTACATATATTTTCAATTAATTTACTTTAAAAATTAAGGTGATTTTAAATTTATGAATGATATTATATATATGATTATTATAAATTTTGTACTAACATATGAACACATTGGTTTAAGGAATATAATCTAGAGTCACTCTTGATTTTCGGTGTTATTTTGTAATTGTTTTTTATACGTGAATATGCACTAATATATATTAAAAGATTATTACAAAACTTGTACTAACATGAACGTGTTGGTTTAAGAAATATTACTTAGAGTCACTCTTGATTTTCGGTGTAATTTTGTGATTGTTTTTTATGTATGAATATGTACTTATATATATTATAAAATTAGTGCTAACATGCATTTATTGGTTTAAGGAATATAATCTAGTCATTCTTGATTTTTGAATATCGTTATATTAATATATATTATTTTACACAAATTTTAATAATTTGATAAAATTAAAGAGGTATCTATCACTTATTTTGATAGAGGTTTTATATATGTTTACATATTTATTTATTAATACATAAAAAAATTACAATGTTTTTTAAAACTCTAAATTAAGGGAGAGACAAGTTAATGAAAAATAAATGTAATTTATAGAACTAAAAATTAAAAAAACATGTAAACTAGTGTGAGACATTATGTTTTCATAGTATGTTATAACTAAATTAGAATGCTCCTAGAAAAAATTATATGATCAACATTTTTGAATCACTCTCTAATCCATCTTCATAATGAGATAAATCTAATTTAAATTAGATAGGAGAAATAAATCCTTAAAAAGAAAAAGAAAAGAAGATATACATACAGAAACCCTAGAACAACATCTATGAATAATAAAAACCTAAAAATGTGAAAAACAAATGAAATCAAAAGCCAAGTTACTCATTGATATTGATTTCTATTACAACAAACTTGAATACAAACTTATGGACTTGAATATAGACAAGAACTATGTCTCAAATTTCTAATTATCCAGATCACTTTGGACATAGGATAAGAGATAAGTCTGATGACCTTAAAGACTCTAGACTTGAATTTCCAACTCCAAATGTCTCACCTTAGAAGTGGTTCCTCGTTTTATAGAGATGGAACTGAACTTTTTACCTCTTAGCTATAGATTTGGGTTTGAAATTTGACCATAGGAAAATGGCATGTGCAAAGCACTAAGTGAGGAGGTATTTGTAAAGACAACAGTCTATTGTGAACACTAAACTTAGTGGCTATAATGATGAAAAAATGTAATTTGCATTTTCGCATATGTTTGGGCCCTCCTTGTTAGATTGAGCTTAATATGGCCTTGATTTAGTGTTGTAGCGTGTTTAACACATTCACATTAGGTCTTGGGCCCTTGTAAACTAAATGGACTTAATGGTACCTTATTTTGGGTGTTATAAAGTGTTGTACCACACTTTCATGCCAATCTAGGGTTTTCATTATTAATTGGGTTTCTTTATGCTTTAATTGGCCCTATTTTGCATCCACAAGCCTTAATTAATTCATCTTTTTGAGGATAATCTTGACATAAATCAAAATACAATCATAATTAAGGTGTTTTTAGGTTGTGTGGCCCAGATTTAGTGATCTAGGACTCATACGCCACCTTGGGCATATGAGTCCCACCTAAGTTTTAGGGCCCTGGTCTTGATTTTACATCATTTTAAGCATTTTCTTGAAAAATGTGTCCCATAGCCTAGCCTAATGGGACTCATATGCCACAATTTATGGCGTATGAGTCTCGTGTGGCCCAAAATCAAATTTAATTCAAATTCTTCGCGAGATTCTATTCTCTTAGATCTGATGTCGACTTGTAGTGTTGTAATTTCAGGAAATTTGGCATAAACAAGTATAAATACAAGGTTATTTCACTCTGTTTTCACCTGGAAATTTTACAAGTGCTCTAACATCTTGAGCATTCATATATTATAGAAAATTGGATTTTACAAGAGCATTCAAGAGTTGCTTATCAAGTGTTTTAGAGCATCATATCAAAGTCATCATGCATGATATTTGTTTTTGAGCTAACATTTGTGATGTAGGGTTTTATGATTCTGCACTGTAGAAAAAAGTACCCTTTGCTTGACATGGGAATAATTCATGATAAATTGAACTTAATGAGGCCTTGATTCAAGTGTTGTGAGGCATTTTATGCATCCACACTAGGTCTTGGACCCTTGCAAATTGAATAACATGCATTTAATGATGTCTTATAAAGGTGTTTTAAAGTGTTGTAAAAGACTTTCACATTTTTCTAGACTTAATGAACCCATTTCTCCCTAATTCAACATTATAAAATGTGTTTAATAACATCATCACATTAATTTAGAAGGCTTGTAAGATAAACTTAATGTTAAACTAGTGTTGTAATGTGTCCCACACATTCACATTGGTTCTTGTGCCTTCCTAGGCTATGTGGACCACATTTTAGTGTTGTAAAGTGTATTAAATCACACTTTCACATTGAATTCTATGTACCAAGCCCTATTTAACCTTCACATCATCATTAATAGGCCCCTATTACCCCATATTGTGCATCCTGAGGCATAAATTGATCAAATAACTGATAAAGTTGCAATTTAAACCTTATTTCCTTATCTCCTGGCATCTTAGTTGTCAAAAAGGCCCTTATGGGACCCATTCTCCATGCATGGCGAATCAATCCCATCCAAGTGGGACCCATTTTCCATGGGTGGCGAATGAGTCCCATTTGGCCCAATTTTGACCTTTGAGCGGGAAAAAAGTGAATTTTAAGTTTAATATTACTTCATGTCAGCCTATGATGAGGTATTAACGGGTGAAATAGGTGAATTTCCTATAAATATAAGTCTTTTAACCCTAATTCACATCTCTTATCATTCATTCATCCACCAATCTTCCATCTCAAGTCAAGCAACTTAGGGTTTTAACATTACAAGCCATTCAAGATATCAATTTTCAAACATTCAAGGGTTGATTCTTCATGTTTTGTTGTAGAATTTCAAGATCAAATATCATTGCAAGGTAATCAAATCTATTATTACATGTTTCATTACTTTATTTCATCATTTTAGTTTAATTACCTAAAAGGGGTTTGACAAAGGCAAACCCCCATGCCTTAACATCCAACATAAATCTTCTTCTCTTCTTGTATGTTTGTAGATTTAGGTCTCTTGGAAGCTTGGAAACCATTGAAGAATCAAGTTGCAAGGTTACTCAAGTCTTATCTTCATTCAACAAATCAAAACATCAACAAAAACTCATTTTTAGGTTTAAAAATTAGAGTTTAAAAAATGGACACCTGTAGAGAACCAAAGTGTAGAATAAGAGCTCCGGATTCCACCTTTGAATATTCAAAAATTCAAAAGTGGACTCATTCGCCATGAGTGGCGAATGAGTCCCATTTCCAAGTCAATTTTGAGTTTCCTGCATTTTTAGATACCCTTTTGTCAAAAATAGGTTCCGACTCAGTTTTGTAGAACTGGGATTGATTTGCCTAGAATGGCGAATGTGACCCACTAGGCCTGAAAATCAACATCAACAACATTTCAAATGTAATTTCCAGTCTCTATCCATATTCCAGGTGCACACTTTCAATTTTTTCAAGTTTTGTTACAGTTTGCATTTATTTCTAGGTGTTTATGCAATACACAATGTGTTTTCAAACATCACTTGTTTCTTAGGTTTTGCATTCACAATCAATCAATTACTTAGCTTAGTTGCATCTAGATCATCTCATTTAGCCTTAATAACATCATACACATCTTAATTTGAGTGAACCACCTAGACTTTTGAGTAGGGTTATCTCTCTCCTTTTAGGTGAAACATCCTAAGAGTGCAAGAGTAGCCTATAAATCCTACCCAAAAATATACGGTTTAGATTCAAGCAAGTATTCAATTCAAGATCTATCACATTCATGCAAGAGTCAAGATCTACATCCATTGGAGCCATTTCATACATGTTTGTAGCATTCTAGTGCCAGGGTTTGGTGAGTTGTTACATTGCATGTTGTTCATTCATCATTCCTTCATTTCATTTTATTTCATTACAAGGTTTGATTACCAAAATGAGGTTTGACCAAGGCAAACCCCTTTCTACTAACAAAACAACACTTTTCCCTCTCTTTAGAGTGTGATTTGCAGATCTAGGTTAAAGACATATTGAAAAGAAATATTGGAAAGAAGTTGTCAAGTTGCAAAGTTGTCCAAGTTATCACCTTGTTTAGAAGATCATTGGAAGACATCTACAAATTAGAATGCAGCATTTCAGATACAGAAACTAGGTTGAGAGGATTGAGCAGAGATTGAAGAGCAGATTCAAGCCCTGATTTTTTAGAAAAGCCAAACTGGATTGATATGCCACTTCTGGCATATGAGTCCCAGTACAGTGAAAGTTGCAATTTTCAGGAGTTCCAGACTTGCCTTTGCCAAATTTATGTTCCTACCCAAAAACCCTAATTTGGGACTAAATCACGTAGACTGGCGTATGAGTCCCAATAGGCATTAAATTCAACATATTCAGCCTTTCAAGTCTTCAATCAAGTTGCTACATATTTCCAGGTGCACCTTTGTACCTTTCTCAACTTTCTATTGTGTTTTCATCCATTTCTAGGTCATTCAGTGAAGCTTTGCATTAACATTAGGTTTCATATTTGTTCTTGCATGTCATTAGTCTTTCCAAGCCCTAGCTTGGTGGTGAACCCCTCTTTAGTCATTTTCCATACCCTAGAACACCCCTATTGCAGATCTCTCTTCATCATTTCATCCCTAAGCTTGAGATCTCTAGGGGTCTCTTTGAATGTTATGTTAGTGAAATAGGAGGGTCTCATCCCCCTTGTGTTCCATCTTCCAAAAAGGTGGAACCCTATTTCCAACATTACAGTGGCCAACCAAAAGAATCATCTAAAACACTAAAGGGTGAAAAAGACAAACAATTAAGGACCCGCCAACTATAATGCGATCACTTTACAACTGAAATTGAATATGGTTTTATTCTCTTTTTGACACGAGGAGAAGGATAATTCGTACCAACTATATCATGAGTGGGTTCACAACTTTAAGATACGAGGTAGAATCTCATACTACTTCTCTTAACCTGGGAAGTAGTTAAGCAGAATAATGAACAAAGCCCATTATTAGTTAATAATCATAGTCATTTCCATTTTCATCAATAATTCAAAATTCTTCAAATCCTAAAGGTTCCCCATTAAGACCAAATTTGACTAGTGTAGGAGGTAAAATATTTTTAGGTATTAGAATGAACAATTCTTTCTAGTCTTCACCACAAGATCTCTAAATGCATAATTAATCCTTATGTGTTGTTCACTTGAGACATTGTCTTTTCTAGGTATTTTCTATCCTTCTTGCTAGTATAGAAGGTTGGAGGCAAGGCTCATCATCTTCTATCAATAATTTTGGAAACCATTGATTTGTTAATGGATAAAATTCAATTCTTGGAATTTGGTATGTAGGAGTGACTAAAAATTTCACCATTGATCTCCAAATTTGCTCATCTAGCCCCAATTTGATTGAATTAAAAATTTGTCGCATATCTAGAGGAAAACCTAAATTAAAAATGTCAGCATAATCTTCAAATTCAAGTTGGTGAAGAATAATACTATTAATTAATCCAAATTTGCAACATTTCAAGAGATTCATTTTGATTGGTATAGTCCATTATGCTGGAAGAAATGGAGTGATTTGAATATCCATTGAAATACCATTATTGATAGAAAAAGAGATGGGAGCATCATGCAAACCAAAATGTTTTAGAAATATTTGTTCATCTTTTGGCAATAGAAAACTGTTAGAAATTTGAAATAGATTGAATAACCCAAGGAAATTTAGAAAAATATGTTTGTATTAGGTATTGATGTCCTTGATCTAACAAATTTATGCAAGTTTAAAAAAAGGCCCAATTTGGCCTATTGGGGAAACCTTGGTGGTTTGTTGGTGGTGCTCAAGCAGCACCACTCATGCTAGTGGGCATTGGGTGGTGCTTTGTCAAAGCTGAGGTAGATTTTTGGAGATGGTTTGGAGTTAACCGCTAGCTGTTATGTGCGGTTGCACCGTAGAAAATTGGACCCTCTTGAGAAAAGAGAAAATTTTAGGTGTAATTTGACTCACTTTTGAGCCCCTTTGCATCATTTATCCTTTAGAACAACATTTATAGGCCCCTAAGTCCCATTATTTTTTATCTAGAGGCCCATTTTACCTGAGAAATCACCTAAAACCCAACAAACAACACATAATTCTTTCATACCCTGAAAACTCACCTTCAAAAATCAGTAGTGGGACCCATTCGCCAACTTGGGTGAATGAGTCCCCTCTGGTGGGACCCATTTGCCAAGGGTGGTGAATGAGTCCCTTTTGAGGGAAAATTCAATTTTGAGTGGGAATTTGATTAATTCAACTTAAATTTTCAGTGAATGTCGAGCTCTTAGGTCTAAATAACGGGAAAATAAGGTGTTGTTGCTTATAAATACTCATCTCAAGTCATTTTGCACATCTTTTAATCATTTTTCAAAAGAAATTTCAAAAGTCAAGTCTTCTACCACAAGTCTCATTAGCAAACGTTGAAGTTTTGGGGCAGCAAACTAGGGTTCTTGCAGGTCTTGGAGCTCACTCTTTTTTTCAAGATTCAACATTGCAAAGGGTTGTTAATGGATGCCTATGGTGAATCATGAAGAAATATAGGTTGAGGAGGTGCAACTAGCCACCAAATCACACCTAAGGACTTGGTTTCATATTGATTCCATCTTCCATTTTCACCCTATCTTCATATTAAGGTTTGCATTTTGTTTGTTTGTCATTTGCATGTCATTTCATTTCCATTTTTCATGTGTTGTAAGGTTTCTAGGGTTTTATATCTTGCATCACACAAACCATCTTTGCATTTCTTATTCTAGAACAATAGAATAGGGTTTTTGTCATGATTCAGACTTTCCTAGTCTTTAACACATCTAAGGCTAGGGTTTTATGTAAATTTTTCTCCATTCAAGGTTTAATTACCCGAATAGGGGTTTGACCAAGGAAAACCCCCCTTTAGACAAACAATTTTAAGCTATTTTGCAAGAATTTTTTGAGATCTCGAGTCAGGTTTTCGTCAGAAATTATTGTGCAGGTGTCAAGGTACAAAACAAAAATTTGAAGTTGCAGAAATTTAAAAGTGGACTAATTTTCCATTCATGGTGAATGAGTCCCTCTTGAGATGTAGTTTTGAGTCAGATGTAGATCCTGGTTCCCGGTTGACAGAAAACAACTTTTGTGCAAAAAAACCCAAAATTGGGACTAATTCGCCCAAAGTGGTGAATGAGTCCTAGTCGGCTCAAAATTAGACATCATCAAATTTTTAGATTGTTTTCCAGTCTTCTTCAATTTCTCAGGTGCACACATTCTGAAAAACGGTCTTTTGTTTGAATTAGTTTGTATTCTTGTTCATTCTTTTAGCTTTTTGCAAACAACACGGTGTTTTCCAACATAGCATAAATCTTAGTTTTGCATTCATAATAAGCCATTTAAATCACTTAATTGCATTTAATTCACCTCATTTATCTTAAATAACATCACATATAACATAATTTGAATGAACCCTTTAGCTTTTTTGGCCCTACCTCTCTCCTTTTAGGTGAAAAACCCTAGAAGAGCTAGAGAAGTGCATTGGTGCCAAAAATCTACGGTTCAATGGTTAATAATTGCAAGCAATCACCTATTTGGTTATAACCCATTAGTAGCTTAAAAGAAAAGTCCCAACCGCAAAAGGTTATCACAAATTTAAAAATTTGTGGGTAGTTTATTAAGGTTGTGGGCCCGCTGATTTTGGCACTCAAAGTGTTTTACATGTGGCACTTGAAGTGCTTAACACAAGCACTTGGTGCTAAAAATTTATTATTATTTTTTGAAACTTTTTAAAAGGTTGTCTGATATAAATTTTCTATGAATTTTTTAATAAAAAAAATCCTATGATTGTACCTATAGCACCGGGGGGCGTACGACCCTCCTAGCAAAACATTTTTGCCCTAGTGGCTCCTAGAATCGAATATAGGAAAATTTTATATAAAAATTTGTCTCCTCAACCTCCTGAACATAATAAAAATGTTCTTTTTGGTCAAAAATGCTTCTGGAAAAACTTGTTCACTAGATCTGAGCTTTAAACCCTCGTTTGCAAATTTGTCAAATGATCTCCAATTTGGATGAAACAAAAGCCAATCTTGACTCTCTTGAGCCTCCTAGACACATTAGAATAGTAAAAAATGCTACTAGTATAAAGAGAAATGCTACAATCACCTGGATCTCTCAAAACATATATGCAAATATGAAGAGGTTATTAGATCTTTGGAAACCCTTTTTCTCCAGATTGTTCAAAACGTAAGAGAAGAGCATGCAAGTTGTTGGTTCCCAAATAAACATATTATCAAACCCTAAAAGTATGCCAAGCTTTATGATCAGGTTCAACAAGTGATCTAGCCAATGAATGGAATTAACCAGGATGGTTAGAATTCCTTGCTCTTTAGGCTTTGCTATTCCTAGGTGGGTGTACCTTTATCACTGATAATTGTTAACACTCTGGGATTAGCTGATGATGATCAAGCATATTGAAAACCTCATACAAATTTGTAGGGTTTATGAGATCACAAATTTTTCAATTAGATCATCCTCTAACAATCTATTTCACACTAGCATGAGGGTTTGAAATAGACAATGAAAATACAAAGCTAACTGCTACTCCTACTCCTACAACTAAAAATTAAAATATATAGAAGAGATATTTTTAAAGGAATTGTTTTTGGGATAGAAATGATCAGTTCCTTTCTTCCACTGGGTAATGAAGTCAAAATATAGGTTGATACATGTCCTCATACTGGTTATTACTCAAATTATTTGGCACTCTGATGTTTATGACTTGCATAAATGTGCAAGGAACTTAATTACTTGGCTCTTCTTTTTAATCCACATTAATCTTCCAGGTTATTGTGACTTATTCAAATGAATTTAATTCTTACTTGAAGAAACCAATCAAATAAACCACACAAAACATGAATGTGCTTTGATAAACTAGACATATACTTGATACATTGATTTAAATAACAAGAAAAACTTCAAATTGGAGACAACCAAATAATTATTATTAATAACTTCAACAAAAAAAATTGAAACCAGAATTCGAGCACCAAGTTATTGCTTTCTTTCCAGGGAAAACTTTAGTGGCGAATCTTCGCCAATTGGTGAATTTTAGAAGTCAGCCAAGTCAAAATTGGCGAATTAATCTCACCCAATAGGGTGTCGAAATCGCTCGGATTTTACAAATTATCGGTCCAATGCAAGTCCATTTGCCAACGATTTTTTTATGAGGCATATTTAAGCAACAAATTCACCATAAAAAACTACGCGTTTCAAATGGACCAATTAATATTTTTGCTTGGAATCCTAGAAGCATGGAATAAAACACCTACATATTCACTAATACTATTAGAATAACATTGTATCTGGACCCATTTTGCTAATTAAACTTTACAAATAGTTGCTTGTGAAGACCCATTTCGCCAATTAAAATTTATAAATAGTTGCTTATGAGGACCTATTTCACCAATAACATTAAAAAATAATTACATTTGAGGACACATTTCACCAATTGTCATGACACCTCCATGCTAATCATAGGGCCATAATCGCCTTGAAAATTACAACGTATCGTTGTATAAGCACGCGGGATTCACCAAATTTTTAATATACCATTTAAAAATCCAGCAAAATTCGCCAAATATGGATTGATATAAATGCAATTGAAACTGTCATTTATTCTTACACATTTTGTTCAATTCTCAATTCGAAGAATCAAAAGTCGGAAAAAACGTAAACTTAAAGGTGAGTGATCATATCTTCATAGTGGTCATTTTGTTTTGTAGGTCTTCACCTTGGGGGCATGCTTCCTTGGTTTGAGGAGCTATCTGCTTCCTCTACAATATCCTTTCGGCATCATGATGTTGTTTATTTTTAGTAGCTTTACTTTAGCATGCATATTCATGTAGATTCATGAGCTCACTAAAATGGGAGAAAAATATAGAGTTGAAAATTGCATACCCTTGCAATTTTACCTACACTTTTGTATCCATTTTAGTGTCCATGAGCCCTTAGTATTTATGTAGCCTCATATTATCCCTTGCATTAGCCTTTTCCCCTCTCAAGATGCTTAGTTTCCTTGTCAACAACTACCTTTGTGCATTATTTTTGCATTAACCTTGTGTTTTCCTTATTTCCCAACATTTTTTAGCATGATTTGTTTGGACACTAGCACGTTGAAGGGACATATGTGCACTACACTAGCATCCTGCAACACTTTAACATTCTAAAGGTCATTCTTGAACATTTTTCCACTTGTCACCCTACCGTGGTTGGTGGAAACGGCTCGAGACAGTTTGTAACGGCTTGACAACCTTCTTTTCCCCCCTCTTTTCTCTTTTAAATCTATCTTTTCACTCCACATGCTCTCTCTTAGATTTTTCTTTTTCACTCTACATGTCTCTCTTGATCTCTCTCTCAAAATCTTTCTTTCTCTCAAGCTTGCACAACTCTCAATAGCTTGCCACATCAGTGTCACGCTCTCATAGTAGTCTTTACAATTCTCTTGGCTCTCACAACCCCTTCTCTCTCTCTCTTTGGCTTCCTCAAGCCTCATAGGTAATATATAATTTTCTTGTGGCTTTGAGCATCTTGGGATTTATCACATCCCTTGTCTATGCATAAATATCATCTTGTCTATTTATCTATTTATCTTTTTATCTATCTATCTAGTTGTCTGTGAAGGTTGAAACACCAAAGTAGGAATTTGACTAAGGCAAGCCCCTAAATAGCCCCAATAATTTTCTCGTTCTTATTCGTGTAGGTATTGAAGGTGTATTTTTATTGGAGGATTCATTCTTAGACCTCTTATGAGTGTCTCCTTTATTCTTCTTTGTTTTATCTCTCTTCCTTTTTATTTGATTTATTCTACATTTGTCTTTATCATTTATTTATTATTTTAGTACATTTTGAGTACTTAGTCATCGAAACTGTTAGTGAATTCTTTGTAGTTTTTGTGATAAGCTCAATTTTCATCTGTACAAGACTACATGCCACACTGTTATCCTTGGTCGAGAGCTTGTTGGTTTGTTCAAAAGACCTCTACAACTTTCTCTTTTGGTTTTTAAAACTCTCCCATTTTTATTTTGCATAAAATACAAATAAACAAACTTCACTATTTTATCCCATCACTTGAGCTTTGATCTTTGAGGTAGTCAAGGGATATTCACCCCTTGATATCTCATCATTTTGAGGCTATCAAAATTCCTCCTCTACAATTTTTTTCTTAATATTTTTTATACTTCTTGTCCATTAAAGTGATTTAGAATATTTGAAGAGGTAGAAATGATGAAGTGTTCTAGAATAATAGAAGATTCCTACAAAGTCTCTTAGTGAACTCACACTTCTTCATGTTGTGGTGCAAGTTACTATGCTAATGGAAATTACAAATGATAGGTTTTGTAGGCTACTAAAGATGAATTAACTATTATTTACAAATAGGAAATTAAGAAAATTATTTTTAACCCCATGACAAAAGAAAGGTTGATGAGAAGTTTGTTAAAGATTACATAGAATATCAAAAAATAATACTTTAAGACCCAATCATATAATATTCTTGAACTATGTGAAGATAATAAGTTATTTTAAAATTTAATGATCATGTGGGTCTTGAGTTAATGCATCAAAACTCAATAGCCACCAATATTCATAATAGAAAAGAACAATATCCTAGTGTTCATGTAACTGATTCAATCTTAGGAACCTTTGATTATGAATTATACAAATATACTAACAAAATAAAATTTTATTGGGAGTAGTGTTAACATCTACAACAACATTTATTTATCTATTGGGTTCATAACTTCTTCAATTTTATAATTAGTTCATCATATTTACTCTCCCATACTTTTGTATTATTGCATGTGGAGAGAGTCTTCTCATCTTTTTGGGAAGGTAATTATTTTTGTTTCATCTTGGATGATACTCTATCTTAATTTTTTTGGTGTGCTATCTCATCACAATATCATATATTATAATGTTCTTCTTCTAGTAAATTGTATTTGATTTAAAAAAATATTGAATTAGGGTTTATGTATTATATGAATTTATTCATTGATTGATATTAATTAACCTATCAATTGATATTAAATTGATATATAAATTTTTATTTAGGGTTTATGTTTATTTTATGGTTGAAACAATGAAAAATAAGTTTTGTTTAAAAGAAAGGGGTTCACCAAAATGATAATAGATAGACCTATTTTCCTTTATTTCATTAGGAAATGAGATCCACACAAAGAATTGACTTACAACCCTTAGGTGAGTCAACTCAATGAGGCTTTCTATTGATTTCCTTATGATTGAGGACAAGAGTTGCAGCATGAACAATACTTTTGAGGGAAAAACTAAAAATAGAAAATCTACTCAATTATGCCAATTCAAACTTGAAACAACAATTTAAAGCTTAATACTAACAGAAATGGAATTTTTTTTGTAGATCTGAGAAGAGTAGAACACTGTGTACCAATCACCAAAAGGCGGTTTTGAGAGGTTGTCTGGGACTCATTTTCCCATGGGAAAATGGGTCTTTGCTTAAGGTTTTCAACCAAATTTTGAGAGCCTCTGATGTCAATCTATAACTTTTGTTTGATTCGAGTTTCAATGTTGGAAAATCAAAGATCAGATCTATAGGTGATTTTTTGTGGCTTCATGACAACTTTGACAACTTTTCCAATCTTGCTCTTCAAGAGATCCTCAATCCTTCTTCAACCTAAGATTTGCAACATAAACACAAGAGGGAAAAATTGTTTGTTTTTGGTGAATGGGGGTTTTCCTTGGTCAAACCCCATTTGGGTAATTAAACCTTGAATTGAAATAATGAAACGTGAAAGGAATGATGAATGAACAATACTATGTTGCAACTCATCAAAACCTTGAATAAACCTTGGAAATCTGATATGTTAATGTTGATATTGCATGAAATGGCTTCAATGGATGTGGATCTTGATGCTTGGAATATGACTTTGAATGCTTGAATTGAATCTTTGAAAACTACATCAGAATGTTAGCTCCAAAAACATGCATGGTGCAAGAATACTTTGACATGATGCTTGAGATCTTGGTTTCTGTAATAAATCACTGATAAATATGCTCTTGAATGCCCTTGATCATAATTTTTTCTATACTTTTGCTCACTTAAGTTTTTAGATGTCTGAGGATTTGAATTGATGTTCAATAACCTTGTATTTATAGGTATGTATCCTTAATTTCCCAAAATTTAAACATTACAAGCCGACATCAAAATTTAAATTTAGGGACATTAAAATACCACCAAAAACATGTTTTAAATTATGTTTCAAAGGCCTAGGGAGGACCCATTCACCCATGGGTGAATGGATCCCAGGTCCCTATTCCTAGAACACACATTGCTCAAGGTAAAGTGTTATGTGTTGGCATTCATTATTGTTGGATTTTCCCTTCGAAAAATGTAATTTATTAGGCTTTTAGATGTAAAATAGGGCTTATTAAGGCATAATTAATTCCAATTTAATTATAGTTCCCAAACAAAGTGTGAAAATGTAAAGGAGTAAATTTTTCTACACTACATTTAGCCCCCACTTTAGTGAGAGGATGACCTTACGTCAAACTCACACTAAAGTAGAAAATAAAGAGAGGTCTTATTGTACAATTATTGGAAAGGTAAGATGACAAAGGTCAAGGAGGGTGATCAAGCCCCCAAGATCTAAGATCTCACAATAAACCAACAAAGACACAAAGAGACACATACCTTTGTTAAAATATGCAGCAACAATGACAAGATACTCAATCATACAATGTCAAAGACTTAAAGAAAGGAAAAAGGAAAAGGGGTGGATCAAGCCTCGACTATTTTTCCAACTCATTGTGGATCAATCCTTAGTTGTTTGTCCAAAAACTTTTACAAGTGGAATTTGTTGTCCACTATGCAAACAATAATGCACACTCACATGAGATAGTGAAATTTGTTGTCCACTAGGTGGGCTCCTAGAAGTGGCCAATGAGAGAGTCTTATTAGGATCCCATTGAACTAACCATACCAAAGTTATACCTCCTGATAAATTTTATAAGGCAGGTCACACAATATGAACTTCGAGCTTCATAAGGCTAGCAAGTTGCATTATGCTAAGAACTTATGAACAAACATGGCCCTACTGGCAAGCAAGACATGTTATGCTTGGTGGCCATGAAAAAGGTTGTAACTTCACTTTCACAAGGCTAGCAAGTTGTGTTATGCTAGGAACTCATGAAAAAAATGCAAATAGGATAAGATATGTTCAAGGAGGTTTTTCTTAGCTCATGAAAGGTCTCTACTTAGGGAACATTGTGCCTAATGTCTCCAAGAGAGGACAAGTTGAGGATAAAAGATTCGTGCAACTTAGGGAATGCAATTTGTAGCATTACCACTAAGAGGAATGCCATATGCTCATAAAGGACACAATCTTGAAGGACATTAAACCCAATGACACCACCAAGAAAAAGACACATCACACGAAATAAGAAGGCCACACTATGAAACATAAGTTATAGTAAAAAATGTCAAAATGATAATGCCAATGTATGCACCCACTTTAAAGAAATTGCTAAACACCATGTTGTGAGCAATTACTTTAAAGTAGCAAAATGTTAAATGCTAAACAAGACATGAGATCTTATTTGGAAAGCCCTATGTCAAGCATATGTTTCCAAATGAAGGTACATCAGGAAAAGGGGTTGCCCCCAAATGAAATCCCAAAATAACACACAAGTGATCCATGGATTTGGGTCAACATATGTATTTGCTACAATGATATTATAGAGCTTGGAAATGACATCATTCCCCAAATACTCGTAGAACTAGAAGAATCACACATAGAGAGCGAAAACAAAGAAATTTTTTTGGGTCAACATGGAAGAGACCTAAATGCCTCGACGCCTTGCATCATCCCCAAAAGTAAAACACAAGACAATAGAAAAGATAAATATTTACGACATATAGAAGAATGTAGGTACAAATAGAGGAATGAACATAAAGATATGTCAAACAAAACGATACAAGGGATCACATTACACACATGCAATCACACAAAAAGAACATGAAAAGAAGAAAAATAAATGACTAGTAGAGCACATGTGAGTCAACCCATCAGGTCGTCTTCATCCCAATATTTTTCATCATATGTGGAAGGTGGATAACTAGCCAAAGGGACAACAACAAGTGTGATACTAGGAACATCACTAGGTTCAGCATGTGGTGATTCACTCTTTATAGGAGGACCATCATGGTTGATATCTTCTAAGCTCATGGAAGAGGAAAAAAATGTTTATTCAACTCATTATGAACTTCCTCATCAATTTAGTAGTCTCATCATCATTATCCAAGTTAATCACAATAGGAGGAATAATGATAATATCCATGGAAGGTGCTTGTTCTTGTTGTGGTCGAGATTTAGGATTTTCTTGTTCAAAAAAAGGTGGAGAATCATCATGCATTGCTTGAGTTGTTTGATTTTGATTTGTTGATTAATCTTTTCCTTGTATCAAATGAGCAATAGCATGACGTCTACGCCTACGCTCTCTAGCATTTTGATTTATTTTTGTTTGGTTTTCAAGTTGTGATCATGTAGAAGTGGGTTTATCAAATATAAGTTTCTTTTCTTCCTGCAAGGGAGGAACAAAAGGAACCATGGAAAGTTGTTCAACCACTTTCTCTTTAACTTTATAAAATTGTTTGATTTTAGGAGGCACAACGAGACTTATTTGGTTATCTCATGGTCTCTTATAGGAAATAGGTAAAGGATTTGTCATGTTTTGGTCTTCTCTACTTGGAAGAGATTTTGGTTCAATCATGGTTTCATCAAGGATGGGAGGCTCAATTGTGGGTTGAGGCATATTGCTAAGGGATAATTCTGCTATGTACTTTGCTTTAAACTTTTGATAAGATTTGAAAAAGAAGTCCTCATGAGGCCTAATAGGTTCCATAGGTTTGGGCCAAAATAAATCCAATGAGAAATTCCCACAGGAAGACATAGGATTAAAGCCACTATGGTGCATAGTAAAGATTTATTTTCCAAATGGAAACTTTAAGCATTTATGCACTACTAACGGGATGAATTTCATGGAGCAAAGCCATGGGTAGCCTAAATTTATAGAAAAATTTATTTGACGTCGAGATGATGGAGAATGAGACATTCAATATTTTTGATCCAACTTGTAAAGGAAGAGTTATCGAACCTATCATAGGGCAAGCAAAACCATTATGTGTTTTGATCCATGCTTTCGGTTGTTCATAAGTATCTTGATAAAGTTCATGAAAAAACAAGAATTCTTCAGTTATCACGTTCTTTACATAGACGAGATCAATTAATATCCCATTATTAGGCTTGTCATTGATTCTTCCAACTATGTAAAGAGGACCATTGGGTGCATGTTTAAGTATATCATTTTGTGAGAAAGCAATGTCTTGGTTACGAGGTTGAACTTCAATGTAGTTGACCGTAGGGTTTATAGGATACTTTTTCATGTGATGATCAATGATGTAAGTGAGGCTACACAAAAATTTTATTCCTTGTTCATATTTAAGTATTTTTCTCATGTTATCTATGATAGGAATCGTAGTACCAACAATATATTCAAAACTCACAAAGTTTTGTAATTTATCTAATTCTTCATCCATTTTTATAAGGTTCTCTTGAGGGACATTCGAAACCATTGATTCAACATTAGTAATATTAGTTATTGTAAGGAGTTCATAGGAAATGAAGACTCAAGGTTATGGTCCATAGTGGGTTGACTAGTGTCAACACTATGAGTGAAAGAGTTGGAAAACCCAAGATCCACGATGAGTGATGTATCGCGGGGTGACATGAGTCTCGAACTATGTCTCATGAAAATATTGGCAATAGGACACCAGGTGTGAAGCTCATAAAAGTTTCACCAAACCTAAGGTGCACTCAAAATGGAAAATAGGCAAGAAACAATAAAAAATAGGAATTGCAATGTATGTAAAAAGATGGAAATTTCTAGATTTTAAACAAGATATTTTTTTATTATATGATGCAAAAACTTGAAAATGATGTATTTTAAGTTTAATTTTGATTTTGAAATGCACTTGAATTGACCAATTAACCTTAATGTAAATAATTTCAAAAAACAAAAATTATGGAAACTGAAATAGAGACCTGAATACAAAAATAGAAAATACAAATAGAGGGGTTTTAATGCCCAACAATTTAGAATGAATCCTGATTAGGGATTCATTCGCCCAAAGGGCGAATGGGCCTTGTGTCAGGGTTTTGAAAAATTAAATTACAAAATTTTGAGTTGATGTTTATGTTTTCAAATTCTGGTTGCAAACAGGTAGTTACAGTTTCAAATTTCTAGAAAATCATATCTAAATGCAAGTATGAAATGATGTTAAATGACAAGAAAAATTCCCTAATTTGAGATGTAATTTTGATTCAATTTTTTGATTTAAGTGACTAAACATGCAATGTTATGTAAATACTCTATAAAATTAATGAGATTTTTGAATTTTTCAGATTTTAAAGAATGTAAAAATGCAAACCTAAAACCCTAAATGAGATGCAAATCAATGCAAGTTAAGAACCCTAAATGAGATGCAAAGTAATGCAAATCCTAGATCTAGGGTTTGAATGGACTCCAATTTTCAAAATTTTGTTGTACAAAGTTTGGTTCACCATAATGAAACAATGAAAAATAGGTGTAGATGCATAAAAAATTCCTCATAATCATTTTTATCCATTGCATATTTCATTTGATCATCGGCATAATCATATCTCCATATTCATAAAACCATTAAAATATTATAATCATTTATCTATATTATAAGCATTTATTCATAACCATTATCCATTTGCATAATCATTTATCAATCATTAATCAATTATTTATCCATTTGAATTAATCATTAAAATAACATTTGCATTCATACACGAACCTTTATCCATTCACATATTTCATTAAATAATTTAAATTCATAAAATCATTTAATCCATTTTCATAAAATCATTCATCCATTAGTTCAAAAGTGCACTTTATTCTAAGCTTCTAAACATATATTATGGCATAAATCATCCCACTCATTTATATCTCATTTCAATCAATTTCAATATGCATTTCTCCATCTCACTTTTTTATCCCACATCTCTCCCGTAACTTGGATTCAACCTGTGAATTCAACTATAAAAGCCTCTTCTTCTCACCAAAAAGCATACACAACTCGATTTCGTTTGATCAAATCCATTCTACATAGCCTCTTGTGCTTTTGTTGCAAAAATATGAGAGCAAAGACAAGATCATTTAGATAAGAAAGCAATGGAGTTATCTTTCCTTTTGAATGCATTTGCTTTGATTTCTTAGAATTAGTATTTCATTTATGCATTTTGACTTCATTTTGGAAAATCTCTATTGGAATGATGAATGCATGTTCGATTTCATTTGTGAATTCAAAGTTTTCATTTTCAGCATCATACAATAGGTTTTGTTTAAAAGAAAGGGGTTCACAAAAATGATAATAGATAGACCTATTTTCCTTTATTTCATTAGGAAATTAGATCCACACAAAGAATTGACTTACAACCCTTAGGTGAGTCAACTCAATAAGGGAATCTAGTAATTTCCTTATGATTGAGGATGAGGGTATTAGGCTGAACAATACTTTTGGGAGAAAAACTAAAAATAGAAAATCTACTCAATTATGCCAATTCAAACTTGAAACAACAATTTAAATCTCAATACTAATAGAAACAAAAAACTTTTTGCAGATCTGAGAAGAGTAGAAAACTCTATACCAGTCACCAAAAGGCAATTTTGGGAGGTTGTCTAGGACTCATTCGCCCATGGGCGAATGCGTCTTTGCTCAGGGTTTTGAACCAACTTTTGAGAGCCTTTGATGTCAATCTGTAGCTTCTATTTGATTCAGGTTTTAGTGTCGAAAAGTCAAAAATCAGATTTGTAGGTGAGTTTTTGTGGCTTGACGACAACTTTGACAACTTTTGCAACTTTAACAACTTTTCCAATCTTGCTCTTCAAGAGATCCTCAATCCTTCTTCAACCTAAGATTTGCAACACAAACACAAGAGGAAAAAATTGTTTGTTTTTAGTGAATGGGGGTTTCCCTTGGTCAAACCCCATTTGGGTAATTAAACCTTTAATTGAAATAATGAAACATGAAAGGAATGGTGAATGAACAATACTATGTTGCAAATCACCAAACCCTTGAATAAACCTTTGGAAATCTAAAATGTTGATGTTGATCGTGCATGAAACGACTTCAATGGATGTGGATCTTGATGCTTGGAATACGACTTTGAATGCTTGAATTGAATCTTTGAAACCTACATCACAATGTTAGCTCCAAAAATATGCATGATGCAAGAAGAATTTGACATGATGCTTGAGATCTTGATTGTTGCAATAAATCACTGACAAATATGCTCTTGAATGCCCTTGATCATAAATTTTTCTATACTTTTGCTCACTTAAATTTCTAGATGTCTTAGGATTTGAATTGATGAAATAACCTTACATTTATAGGTATGTACCCTTAATTTCTCGAAATTTAAACATTACAAGCCGACATCAAAATTTGAATTTAGGGAAATTAAAATACCACCAAAAACATATTTTAAATTAGGTTTCAAAGGCCTAGGGAGGACCCATTCTCCCATGGGTGAATGGGTCTCAGGTCCCTATTCCTAGAACACACATTGCTAAAGGTAAAGTGTTATGCATTGACATTAATTATTGTCAGGTTTCCCCTTTGAAAAATATAATTTATTAGGCTCAATTAGATATAAAATAGGGCTTATTAAGGCATAATTAAGTCCAATTTAATTAAGAGGGCCCAAACAAAGTGTGAAAATGAAAAGGAGTACATTTTTCTACACTACAATGGTTAATTTATTAATTTATAGTTGATGTTTTAGCATTTGGGATTAGTTAAAATGTTAATATAGGGTTTATAGTTAGTTTATAATTTTAGGGAACTATTAAGTTTAAAGTTTATACTAAGAAAATGTGTGTTATTTATTTACAACCGAGGGTTGCAAAATAAAATATTTATATACACATATACATATATTTTCAAATATAAATATAAATAAAAAATTAATTGAAAATAAAAATTTAAATAAGAAAAAAAATTATATTGAAAATTCTATAAATGTGAAAGAAACTTTGAAACCTACCTCAAACTAAAGATTGTGAAATCTCATAGAAGTTTGTACCATGTATGCAAAAACGATTGTGGAGGATTGGAAGGGTTTTATTTAAGTGAAATAGTTGCTCACAAATGGATTTGTTAAAGTATATTTTCCTAAAATGAATGAAAATACTTTTTTTATTTACATGTCCATAACTTTGGTTGAAATAATTTGACTAAAACCCTTTGTGCCAAATAGGTTCCATGCAAGGACAAAGGGGTTTCAATTGAAATCTTTTCAACAAAAAATAGTTTTGGGTAAAATGAATTCACTTGAAATTACTAAGTTAACCTAAAAATAGTTTTGGGTAAAATGAATTCACTTGAAATTATTAAGTTAACCTATAAGAAAACACAACTTTAAATATTCACCCTTTGTGTAAAAGTGCATAAAAAATTTCTACCGAAGTGTCTTGTACTTGTATACAACATCTTGGTGTTGTGTTGTGTGTGTAAAGGAAGATCATGGCATGGGATAATATTATGTTGAACTAATGTATATGAGTATGGGTTACACATAATTGTACATGGATCACTTTTACCTTATGTTTTGGTCCCACTTTTGAATAGGTTTTCCTTTATACATTGACTAGCATGCAAGTTGACATATTTTTTATAGAATTTAGCAAATAGCCTTATCTTAAGTTGACCCCATCAATACTTATCCTTAGTATGTATATCCAAATCTACAGCTAGTCATTTGTCACTATAGTTTGAATTCACAAGTGCATAAATGAGTTCGTTCTACACATGTGGATTTGAACTCCAAATATTTAAATTAAAATTTCTCAAATTGGGCCCATATTTCCCTACCTTGTTAGAACAATTATGAGTTGCTAAATTATGAATTATTTCAAATTTTAATGTTGGGACAATGTATTTTAGGACATTCCCCATTAATGAGATATCTAGATCCAAAGATAAACACATGAGAATATTATAGAGCATCCTAATTACATCATGTGTTTGCATCATCATCTTAGGCATACTGCATATCTACCTATTATCTTCAATCTTTATTCATCACTATTGGAGTGACCTACTTAGGATTTGACCAATGGAGAATTCTTCCTACCAACCAAACTCTTCTATAATGTTCTTAAACACTATTGGTAAAATATTGCATGTTATAGACATAAATACAAATGTTTTACATTGACCCAAATTAAAGAAGTTCAAATTTGTGACCCCCAATTTATTTGCACATAGAGGCTTCATTATGTACTCATAAAAAAATAATTTTGTACTTGTAAAAGTAATCCAAAAAATTATACAATTAGTTTTCTAGTTCTATAAGAGTCACTGGACAAGCCTTAATTTTTGGATACATTAGTAAATTAGTTTGTGGCACCTAATGTGCAGTCCAAATTTACATCAAATCTAGACATTAGTGGACTTATTTTGTTAATTTATTTTTTAAATAATTAATATTTATGTTATTATTGATTATAATTTTTTTATAATTTATAATTGATTATTCTAGGTAAAATTTGTATTGAAAGCATTTATTTTATTACAAAATTAAGAAAAACCTAAAATATGTATAATGGTGAAATACCTTGATACGTATACATATTGATTAAATACCTCGATACATATACATATTGACATTTGACACAATCTCATGGAAATTTGGGCTCACTCTCCTAGCATTTGTCCATCCCTATACACACACATCCTCATAGACTTAGCCCCCATCTTATTCTTATACAGACATACTTAAAACACTTTCACCTTACCCTTGCACTTATGCCATTTATTTATGCACTGGTCTCCATATAGTCATTAGCCACTTGGAGTTGACTAATTATTCACCTAATGTCATTTTTGTAGTCATAGGGTTGACTTCACAATCATGAATTTGCCTCTTTTATTTCTAAAATATAAAATTCAAACTTGGACAGCTAATCCTTGTTATTTCCCCACATTGATGTAACAAAACATGTATATTTGTGATATTGTATCAAAATTCAACTATGTAGTTTTTAAGGTAATCTCATTGACCTATATTTGATGAGTAGTGGTTCACAAGAATCCATCTTTTATGACCATGAATGGTCCACTTAACACTCATTGTATCTAGGTGATGCTCACAATGGTGAAGAATTGGGACTCCTTGGGATGTCACCCATCTAATTACTAATTTGACATAAGCCAACTTAACTATGGACTTTAACCCAAGACCAAGCCCACTTAGCTTGCTACCCCATTTGTAAAAATTGATGTTATGTGCTAGTATTTAATGACATACGATGCATTCATTCTAATAATCTCCACACACATCTAAGCATCACTGAAAATCCTCTCATTGTAGGGCACTAAAAAAGCAATCAATAGCAACACACTTGGATTTGTGTACTGAAATGAGTAAAAATCTACATACATGTCACTCTTAGGCCCTTGTTTGTTGTCTTCCAATCTTTGTATATTTTTTTGACGTTGACTTAGGATAACTTTTCTCCCCGCAACAAAATGATAGCCCTTCCAAAAGTCTTTCTAAATACTGTTAGCCCTGAAATAATAGGAAAAGTAAAATTTTACATTGCCAAGAGTTGAGTTTGAATATAGGGGATGAATCCAGAATTGAAACTTGACCCGCATACAAACTCAACCTCTATTAGAACACATATTCAGTCTAATTCCAAGACATCACTTATTCAAGACTAAAACAAAAAAATATTCCAAAATCTTCAACAAAAATGACCATTCTTTTGTCATAAAAATTAACTACCCCTTTCATTACATTTACTTTAGGACTATAATTAATTAATCTATGTTGATTTGAGCTAAAATTGACTCCATTGATTAATTTATTCTCCTTTATAATAGTTAAGTATTATAGTTTATCCTCTTACTTGGAAAGCTTTATAATAATAATTACAAAGGCGAAAATCCATGGCAACGAATGCCCACAGCAAAATATTGTAAAAAGCGTAGAAACTAACGTCCACCGACCATGATAAAAGTATTTCATGTGTTAGTTGACGGGAAATGATGGAACACAAGAATAAGTAAACTGAAAATGATGGGAAAGGAAAACAGTTAGTTGACGGGAGTAAAAAGGATTTTATATTGAAATTTAAGATTTATTTTGAAATTTGGGGGCTGGACAAGACAACGTGGCCGGCAATATTTTATTCTTTACTAATGACAATATTTCACATTACATATTTTAAATTATTACAATTTTGCCTACATAATCTCATGCAATTGAATTCCAATATTGTCCCATGTTTATTTTGTTTTTCTTCAGATTTTTCTTTATTTCATTACAAACTCCATTTTTTTAAATAGGGGGAGAGAGGATCGAGTAGTTGAGCACCCTAATTTTGTGCTTCTCAAAATCTTATGTGAAAATTTCAATTTTGCGCTTCTCAAAATCTTACGTAAAAATTTCAAATCACTCCCATTTTTTTTACAGCACCTTACTTGGCAAGTCCCCTACTTATAATTAAGGTTTCAAGGCCACATCATCAAATATGATGCCACATCAGCATGCTTTTTGTCAAGGTGTCCAAAAAGGTCCAAAAAAAAGTGAGACTGACACTTGTGCACTAAATCATGTTTTATTGGTGTGTTGATGTGGCATCACATGATTTGTTGTTTTTTAGATCTAAGGAATACATTTCATTCAATTATGGGAAGTCATCATCAACACTACCAACTTTAAAGTTACAACTATCGGTCCAATATTGTTAAAAATATTGGGCTTTAAATCAACAAATGCTATAACAACTATTGGAACATGCTCATTCGCTCCCCCTATACATTCTCTATTTTTTTATCAGCGTTACACCAACTTTCTTTTGTTGGATCTATATTAAACACCTCACCTCTTTTCTTTTTCTTTTAAATAATTTTTTTCCTTTTAAATTATTTTTGTGATGAGAGTATTTAATTAAAAGTGAAAAGTTAAAGAATATCTATTTCGTCAAAATTATTTGAAGCACTCTTTCAATTTCATCTCTTTAAAACATTAAAAATCTTGAATAAAACTTAATTGTCAATAAACTTTTATAAATTATTAAACACTTCTTAAATATAACATGTTTAAAATGCATTACCTTCCATAAATATAGCCAAGTTTGTGTTAGAGATAGCATCAAAATAATACCCCTTGATGATTAATTATTACTTTTATATATATAGCCATAATAATTCATGAAAAAAATTCTATTATACCTCATTTGCCTTGCCTTGAAGAACATAAATATTCTCAAAGAAATGTAAAATATGCATGATAAATCTTCATTATTGTATGCATAATATGGTTTCCATATTTTGTATTGTATGTAGTTGAAGTGGGTTTGACAGTAAAGATTAAAAAATATATATTTTTAATATGTTTTTTGTTTTATATTATATTGTATGGAGATTTTAAAGTAAATTTTAATATATTTTTTTGTTTGATTCTATATATTTATCAATTTCATATTCTCTTTATCACTTAGACATATCATTTTACCTATGTTTAGATCATCTTTGACTTTAGATCAATACTTTATCTAAGTCAAGGTTACTTTAGTAGCATTGATCTTGGATGAAGGATGTTGAAAGGAAGCACATATGTGGAAAGCACTTACTACACTAATAAATGAGGAGACATATGTGCAAATATATTTAATCTTTACAATTATAGAGAAAGAATGCACAATAAAATATGTCATAACACAGTCTACATGGGAAAACCCTTTCAAGAGAAAAATGTCACACTCTAAAATTAATACCAGTTGTATTTTTTAGCAACAACGGTTACAATACAATATCTAGGCTATGCCTTTAAAGGAGTATTATCAACATGTAATTCTAGACTAATTATATTGTTAGCATATGTAAATAACTCCAAATTAACCAAACTAAACTCCATCTCTAAACACCAATAAACAAGTGAAGTACAAGCTAGAAACCATCAAATAGTTTTGAAAAACCATGTATAATTCTAAAGTATGTATGGTTCACAAATCCTATGGCACAAATTCCAATGTCTTCCGTTGTCATGGTTTTCCAAGTTAACTTTGGCATATTCCTAACATGTTGTCATATTGTCATAACTTGTTATATTCGACCACCCAAATTTGTGTGCCACAATTTGATAGCATTATTCATTTAATGATACACTGTCACATGCATAATAAGAGCATCATAATGCTAGTTAGGATTCTGATAATAAGAATCTATCATAACTTCTATAATCATACTCTTATGTATCATAAGAATCTATCATAACTCCCACCTTACAATGCCATGATGGCATTTAGATGCTCTTACAAAATCTTACACATTTCAAGATGGATGACACATGGCAAAGAATGTCAACCCAAAGTGGGATGTCCCACTTATCATGTGAGGAAAAAATGAATATAAAAAATTACTAAATATAAACATTAGGAATATAAAGTTGAGATACATTTTCCCAACATTCTCCTACGTGTTGAACACCTGGCAAGAGAAAAAAGGGGAACACTAACATTGTCATCTATCTACTATGGGATAAGAGACCCATAAACTCATGAATCCTAGATATGAACTATGTTTATTCTTCTCTAGATGAAAATACTTGATTTTTCTTTTAAAACAAGAAAATATAGGAAAATAGAGAAAACAACTAAAACCTAGTAAAGAATCTGAGAGATGAGAACTTGGGTAAGATTAGAATATATAATAGAAAATTAGAAATGATCTTAGTATGAATGAAAAAGTGCTTCCTAAATGAAAATACAAATGTGATAGAATCCAATTGCATTATGGGCCTCTGTATATAAAAATATACAATATATACAAGAGATGAGAAACCTACAAAACAAGAAGAAAATAAGGAGATAATAGGTACAAAAAAAAGTAATAGAAATATAGAAATATATTAGAATAATATAGGTTTTGGAATAAACCAAAATAATATGGGTTCTCCCTCCATCTCTTTATTTATCTATCCTCCCTCTCTCTAACTTTCCCTATCTATCTATCCATCCATCCATCTGTTTATCTATCTGTTTATATATCTCTTTATTTATCTATCTCAATCTCTCTCCCTCTAAATCTCTCACTCTCTCTATCTCTTTCTATCTCTCTCATCCTCTCTCTCCCTCCTTCCCACCCTATCTCCCTATATCTCCCTCTCTATAACTCAATCTATTTCTCCCTCCATATCTTTATTTCTCTATCCTCCCTCTCTCTACCTTTTCCACACACTCTCTCTCTATACATATATATGTCTATCTTTTTTCTATCTATCTATCTATCTATCTATCTATCTATCTATCTATCTATCTATCTATCTATCTATCTATCTATCTATATACCCCTTTATATTTCTCTATATATCTATGTATCTATGTATCTCGATCTCTCTCTTCCTCTCTACAAATATCTCTCTCTAAATCTATCTATCTCTATCTCTATCTTTATCTCTAACTGTATCTCTCTATGGTTGTCTATTTTTTTTCTTAAACTATATATAATCCACTCATGCTATGTAAACTTTCACATAACACACTCATGTTTTCTTCAAAAAATATTGATTTGTCCACTTTTGTGTCCCCTAATTTGGTGCACTCACCCTTTAAACTATATGTTAAGAGAAGGCATAACTGATTTATTGCATGATAAATTATCCAAAATAGATTCCAACCTATCCAAAAATATTTTATCATACAAATTTTTATTCTTGGTAAGGGAGTTGGGGAATATTGATACAAATCTAACAAAAGATAAAAATGGTGGTTATAAAAAAATACTTGGTCAAGCAAACATTGTCCTAGTCATTAAATGAAATTCATATAGTCATACTATGAACAAAATCACAACTACACAAATGTCTCTATAGCTATAACTATATTTTTATTTTGATACCACTGACAAAGGGGCTCCACGTGCTTTGATACCACTGAAAAAGGGTACTCCCCTTATAGACCAAAACTCACACACCACAACATAGGTTTGCACAGCAAAAATGCAAGAGAAAAGAAAATATTTTCTTTTATTAATGAAAATGACATTACAACATTACACTACCATCATATGGGCTTCCTGAATACATCAATTGCAAATATGAGCCAAACTCTACTCTAGGCTCTCATGACCTTATAGTCTAGTCTCTCTCACTTCCTTGTCAGCTCTCTTCTCACCAACCCCCCTCTATCTTTTCTCCTCTTGATGGGTTTACATCCTTTCCCTTTTTTTCTCTAGCAAGAAATCTCTTTTCCTTTATTGTAACCATGATGGCCATCTAGGGTTTCTTGTAACCTGATCTTCATTTAATTTTGTTACTCACCTTGCATTAGTACTGCCATTACTGTCCAATCAACAATCAAGAATGGTTTCCTTATTGTCTGCTATCGATCACCACCTTCGCGCCTCACCATAAAAAACTCCCTACGTTATCAAGCTAAGACAATTCCCTGTCACCCTGATATTGATCACTTTCACTGATTCCTTATCGCCATCCTCATCACCATTCACAATTTGCAACAACAATGTGAATTGACCTATCTTCCAATCGCATTTTTCCTTCTGTCTATCCACATCACCGATCTCCATCACCGTTACCTTCCTATCAGTCCCACCAAGGTCTTCGCCAAGTCTTTGTTGTGTCAAGGGGACACCAAAATGACTCTCCCCAAAATCTGAAAGTCTCATCGATTGGGTTGTTGAAGAGACTTTGAAACAACTCACTCTGATACAAGGTCTCCTCGATGAAGAACCTCCACATCATCCCTACTCAATCATTCATCGCCACCTTTTGGTCATGACATCACCATTCTTAGTCGTCATCACTTAGCTTGATTCCTCTTATCAGCATGCCAAACAAACTCACTTTGATGTTCCACCAAAATGTGTCTATCTCTCTTAGATGAGCACATGAACCATTGTGAACACCACACCTTGTCGTCATATCAAAGGGACTCACCACTAAGTCACACAGAAAATCACCTATCATCCCAATGAAGAACCTTCACAACCATCCACTACTTGTTGTGAAATTCTTATTGCTATGTCGAAGGGACATGAAACAAGGCCCCTCTAAAATCCTCAAGGCCCCTCTGAAATCCTCATGCCATGCCAATGAAAACTGTTAACCGAATGACGAATGACGAAGTTGATCGTTCTTCCTTCATGTTGCGTACTCCTAATGCCCAAACTCTTGCAGACCTCCATATTCAGCTAATTGAAGTTGATTCAACCCTTATTGAAAAGAAACAACACAAATTATGCAAGATTGCTCGTACACCTTGGATGCTCCTCTATCAGACACCTGGGGTAGGAAAGAAATGTTTCATGAGTGTGACTCATAAACATTTGTGAATTTGATGCTCATTCAAAATCCATCTGGCTGCCTTATTCACTTGAACCTTCTTTCTTAACTATCCCTGTAACTTGATGTCTCTGTCATCTTTCATTCTTCCTCTCTTTCACCCTCTTTTCACAAAACTCATCTCCCACCAACATACATTATGAAAATCTGAAAAGTCATAAATATCAATTTATTCTTCAAAAAAAAATAATGAGATTCATGCACTACCCCGTTCTCTGTTATTGTTGCAACCATTTGTTCATCATCACCCTTAGTTTCAACACTGTATTCCTTTTTCCCCATGCCTTCTAAAAGACAATTTTCAACTTCAACCACTTCCTCTTTTGTCTTCACATCAATGTTAGCAATATAATCAAAGGACTCATCCTTTTCTCCCTACAACAAATTATTATTCATACCAATCTCCTTATCACATAAGAAGTCATCAACTGATGCCAAGGGAAGATTACCAAAAAATTCAAATTTCTTCCCCTCTTTTCCTTACTTTCAATTACAAAGACACTCGTTGCGACAATATCTTCTTCTACATTACTCTTATCACTCGTTGCGACAATATCTTCTTCTACATTACTCTTATCATACTCAGAAAAATCAAAACTTTCACAGAAATCAGAATTTACCCCTTTCTTCTCCATCGGAACCTTCACTGTACCACTGATGAAGGGGTCCACATGCTCTGATACCACTGATGAAGGGTACTCCCCTTACAAACCAAAACTCACCAAAATAGTACAGGTTTGCACAACAAAAATGCAAGAGCAAAGAAAATATTTTCTTTTATTAATGAAAATGACATTACAACGTTACATTACCATCATATGGGCTTCCTGAATATAACATTTGCAAATCTACAAGTGTGAGCCAAACTCTATTCTAGGCTCTCATGACCTTACAGTCAAGTCTCTCTAGCCCCCTCACTTTCTTGTCAACTCTCTCTTCTTACCAACCCCCCGCCATCTTCTCTCTTCTTGATGGGTTTATATCCTTGCCTCTATCTTCACCAACAAGCAATTTCTTTTCCTTTACTGTAACTATGTCAGCCATCTAGAATTTCCTATAATCCGATCTTCATTTAATATTTTTTTACTCGTCATGCCTTAGTACCATCTCCATCGCCCAACCAATAATCAGGAATGGTTTCCTCGTTGTCTGTTATCAATCACCATCTTTGCACCATGCTATCAAAAACACATTATGTTATCAGTTGAGACAATTCCCTATCACACCGATATTGATATTTCATCGATACATCATCGCCTTCCTTGTCACCATTTGCAATTCGAAATAGCAATGTGAATTGGCCTATCATCCAATCACCATCCACCATATGTTTGTCCACATCTTTGATCTCCATCTCTATTACCTTCCTATCAGTCCCACCAAAGTCTTCACCAAGTCTTCACTATGTCGAGGGGACACCAAAACAACTCTCCTTGAAATATGGAAGTCTCACCGATTAAGTTCCTATTGAGTCGTCAAAGAGACTCAAACATAGCTCGCTCCAATGCAAGAAGGTTTCCTTGATGAAGAACCTCCACATCATCCCCACTCAATCATTCATCGCCACTTGCTAGTCATGACATCACCATTCTTTGTCATCATCACTTAGCCTGGGCCCTCTTATCAGCATGTCGAATAGACTCCTCATGATCTCCCGCTGAAACATGTTTATCTCCTTGATGAAGGGACTTGCAACCCTGTCATCCTGAAATCCCATTGTCACCTCAGTACACCTTATCACTTTTTCAGAGGGACTTGCAAATGACTCCCACAAATAACCCAAAATCTCCTTGATGTAGCTTGTCGAAATGTCAACAGTTCGTTGAGATGTCAAATGGACATCGAATGTCATCCCGCCAACATGTGAACCTCCATCCGATGTGAAATCCTCGTGCCCATTTACTGCTATCGTTATCGCCAACACTATGTCGAAGGGACATGAAACAAGGTTCCTCTAAAATTTCCTTGTCATTTCGTTGAACCAATTCACTGAACACCATTAACACTGAATGCTGACATCTGCCTGCTATATCCAAGGCCTAAACTCATGCATACCACCATACTGAAGTCGATTCAACCCTTATTCAAAAAGAATAACACATATTGATGCAATATTGCTTGTACACCTTGGATGCTTTTACATTAGATCTAATGTAGGAGCATCCAGGGTGAAGAGAAATCTTTCATCAACAAAAAAAAAGTGAGTTACTTCTTTTCCCATTAAGGGTTGAATTGGTCTAAATTCGCTAAGTTTTGCGGTCTGCAAGTATTTGGGTCTTAGGAGCAAGCAGAATGAAGAAGGAATGAATTTCAGTGTTGGTCAACATACTCATTGGTGTAATATGGAGGCTTTTATGGGACCTTGTTTCATGTCTCATCGACATACCGATGGCGGGACAACAACAGTTAACGGTCGCAAGGAAGTCTCATCGGGTGGAGGTCCACATATCGGTCAGATGACATTTGAAGTCCCTTGGACATTCCAACGAGTTGTTGATGTAATGACAAGCTACTTCGAGGAGACTATGGGTTATTGGTGGGAGTCATTTGTGAGTCCCTCTAATAGGGCGATAAGGAATATTATTGTGACGACAGGATTTCAGTCTAATTGGGTTACAATTCCCTTCAATATTCCAATATCAGGGAGGCAAACATGTTTCAATGGGAGGTCATGAAGAGTCTATTCAGCATCCCATAAGGAGCTCCATTGGTGGAACCTTTCCATATCAGAGTGAAAGGATTTGAAGTCCCCTTGATATTGTGATGGCGGGTGGATGGATGAGAACGAGAGCAAACTGATGGTGATTGATGGATGAATAAGGTGGTGATACATGGCAAGAATTTATTCATTGATTGCACATTGTTGTTGTGAATCAATGTGATCATTGGAAAAATGATTCAAACATGAAGTTGATGAAGATGATTACTTGGCACGAATGAATAATAATTGAAGTTACTGATAATGATTAATTGTCTAGGAGATCTTGATGTTCATTGGATGAGGCAATACTAATACAACACAGAGGAAAGAATGTCGAGAGGTTAAGTCAACCTAAAGGAGTGTAGATATACAGTAACAAAGAGATAGAGAGCAGACAAGGAGGTGGGTGGCGAAATAGGATGTGGGCATGAGATCATAGAGTAGAATTCAAAGGCTCCAATCTGCCTGTGTGACTGAAGCTTTTGTAATAAAAAAACCCAAGCAGTGTTGTAATTCTGTAATCTTCATTTCCATTCTAGTAATAATAAAATATCTTTGTTTCTTCCTGCATATTGGTTTTTCTTTATGTGTTGTTGTTGTGAGATTGAGATAGTAAGGGGAGTACCCTTCATCTGCCAAATTGTAGATTAGAGCATTCAATCTCGGCTCTACCCTCTCCAACAAGTAATTGACTTCAGGCTCTCTTCTCACCACCCTTGTTGTCATCTTCTCTCTTCCTAATGGGTTTATATTCTTTCCTTTTTATCTTATTATAGTCATCTGCCAAATTGCAGATCAGAGCATTCACTCTCGGCTCTACTGTCTCCAATAAGTAATCAAATTTTGGCTCTCTTCTTGCCACCCTTTCCGTCATCATCTCTCTTCCTGATGGGTTTATATTCTATCCTGGCTATCTTATTACAATCATCTGCCAAATTGCAAATAAGAGAATTCACTCTTGGCTCTACCCTCCCTAGCAAGTAATCAACTTCTGGCTCTCTTCTCACGACCCTTGTTGCCATCTTCTCTCTTCCTGATGGGTTTATATTCTTTCCTCATTATCTTCATCAACAAGATATCTCTTCTCCTTCACTATAACCATGTCAGTCATCTAGGGTTTCTTGTAATCTAATATTCATTTAATTATGTTGCTCATCTTTCCTTAGTACTGTCATTGCTATCCAATCAACAATCAAGAATGGTTTCCTTGTTTCCTGCTATCGATCACCACCTTCACGCCACACTATCAAAAACACATTATGTTATCGGGCTGAGACAATTCCCTATCACACTAATATGATCTCTCTCATTGATACCTCATTTCATCCTCATCACCATTCATAATTCACAACAACGATGTGAATTGACCTGTCATCCAATAACCATCCACCATCTATCCATCCACGTCATTGATCTTCATCACTATTACCTTATTTTCATCCCACCAAGGTCTTTGCCAAGTCTTCGCTGTGTTGAGGGGACACCAAAATGACTCTCCCTAAAATTTGGAAGTCTCATCGATTGGGTTGTCAAAGAGACTCTGAAACAACTCACTTTGATACAAGAAGGTCTCCTCGATAAAGAACCTCCATGTCATCCCCGCTCAATCATTCATCACCTCCTGTTAGTCATGACATCACCGTTCTTAATCATCATCACTTAGCTTGGTTCCTCTTCTTGGCATGTCAAACAAACTCTTGAAATTGTCTCACCGATATTTCACTTTCTCTCCTATGAAATGCTTATCAAGATGTCAAAGAGACTCCCTTTTATGTTCTACTAAAATGCATGTGTCCTACCAATGAAATGCTTCATTGGAATTTCAAAGGGACTCACTTTGTTGTTCTGCCGAAAATGATATGTCAACCTGATGAAGAACCTTTGACTGATGTTGACTCACATTACTGCCATGTCGTTTATTTCTATCGCCATGTCGAAGGGACCTTAAAAAAGGTTTCTCCAAAATCTTTGTCATGTTGATGAACCTGTTGACCAACATCGAATGATGTCTTTCATTCTTCCTTCATGCCACGTACTCCTAATGCCCAAACTCTTGCAAACCTCTATATTCAGCTAACTAAAGTTGATTTAGTCCTTATTGAAAAGAAACAACACAAATTGATGCAAAATTTCTCATACGCCCTAGATGCTCCTCCATTAGACACTCTGGGTAAGAAAGAAATATTTCATGAGTGTGACTCATGAATTTTTGTGGATCCAATGCTTATTCAAAATCCATCTTGCTGCTTTATTCACCTGAACCTTCTTTCTCAACTATCCCTGTAACTTGATGTCTCTTCCATCTTTCATTCTTCCTCTCTTTCTCCCTCTTTTCATAGAATTCATCTCCCACCAACATACATTATGAAAATCTAAAAAATAATACATATCAATTTCTTCTTCTTCCATAAAATAATGAGATTCATACATTACCTCCTTCTCTAGTAATGCTACATCTAATTGTCCATCATCACCCTTGGGTACAACTCTATACTCCTCTTTCTTTATTCCTTCTAAAAGAAACTTTTCAGTTGTAATCACCTCCTCTTCTGCATTCACATCAATGTTAGTAGTATAGTCAAAGGACTCATCCTTTTCTCCCTTTTTCTTCCCCATCAGAACCTTCACTATACCTATCTTGGGTGCAATCCACACTCTCACATTATTTGTTACAACAACATTCATCAAGATTAAGATCTACCCGAGTCTTTTCCTCTAGTGTAACTTCAGTCTTGTCTTCAACATGATATGTCACTGTTTGTATTCCCTTAGAAGGACATATTGCAGTTACACACTTCTCCTCCTGTTCCTTAATCTCCACACCCTCAAGTTGAATTATGGCTACAATGACTTTGTCCATTGCCACATGTTGATCCTTATTGGAACATACACCAAAATCTAGGTGAACCTCATCACCTTTTGTTGCAAATTTCACTGTTGTAATTCTTCCTTCATTATCACTCTTAATGTCATTCCAACACAAACCAGATTTGGTCCTAACCTCACCAAAATCTAAAAAAAAATTAATTCGCATACCTAGCCATTCCATGCAAACCAAGATTTTCTATGCATTCACAAGATGCAAGTTTTACCTTTTCTTCAATTTCTTGAACTTCGGTGTCTTCTTCTTCAAGGTCCCCCATTGCTCTCCATCTTTTTGTGGTTGCTACCACCTCTACATCTTCAACCTTCATGTCTTTCAATAGACATCCCTCAACTTCAAGATCAAGTTCCTCAATCTGCTCATACCCATCCTCTTCTTCGATGTCACATGCATGACACTCTACTACATCATCTTTCATTGCTATAGTCAAAACATCATTAGAAACATAAAATTTATCTTCAGCTCTTGTCTTCTATTTTTTTCTCCTTTTAATCATGTCCTCCAATTCCTTTATTTGTTGTTGTATCTCTATCATTTCAACTCTTATTTCTTCTTGCTATCTCTCTCTCTCTCTAATTCTCTCTCTGATTTCATCTAGTCTAGGAATCCTTAGAATCCATCTAATGACAATTCCCTTTCTCCTTTCCATTTTCCAGGCCTTTCAAAGCTGTAATAACACAAACCTTCAACCTTTAGGTTTCACAAATGTAAACTGCCTCTCGTTCAACAATTTGCTTATAAATCTTCTCACTCACACAACTATCCTCTACCCAAAGAAGACTCTGGAAGATGCTTCCTCTACCCACCTTCTCTCAATGGAGGAACTCTACACCTTCTACCCAACTTTATATCTACTGGAGGATGGTGTAGGGGCACCATTTAAAGATTTTTGTCAATTTAAGGTTTTAAGGTCTAGACTTTAGAATTTTGGGGGTTTACATAAAATAAGGTCTTGAAGACCATTTATTAATGTAATTAGGAATTTTTTTTGGTTATTAAGTGTCTAGGGGGTGTAGATTGCAAAAAGTGCAAAAATATGGCAAAGTTGCCATTTTGTGTAAAAGATGCAAAATTGGAAGACCAATGGTCACCCAAGTTCAAATGGTTGTTTGGGGAAGTTAAAGTTGTTAGTTTGGAGGGAAAAAATATAAATAAGATGTAAAATCCTTGATTGAAGTTTGATTTGAAGATTTTGAAGAATAAACAATTGAAACATTGTTGTTCTTGCCAGATTTTTGAGTTTTTTTCTTGTTTTATGAACTGTACTGACCGTACGGTAGTAAAATGATGTGAAATAATTATGGATTCATTCAATGGTGTGAGTTATCTTTACATTGGATTTGGTTTGAGCCTTTAACAATCAATTTGGTGTGAGTTAGAGATAATTCTTTGGGACTACCTATGTTCAACAATTTTTAAGGGTTTTGTAGTTTTCAAGCATGATTTAAACCCATTCCATCTACTGTCAGAACTATTTATCAGTGGAATGGGTGAAAAAATAGTATTTTTAGGTGTATGGGAACTCTGGGAGTGCAGGGGAGGCATGTGTGTGTATTGGGCATGAAGCCCTAGGTTGAAATTTTGTGTTTTCTAAGAGAATTTGAGAGGTTATGGTATGTCAAAGTGAGAAGTTGTTTGGGGAAGCATTATTTCATTTTTTATTGAGTGAGTGAAGACCTATTTAGTCCTATTTGAAGTGGTTCTAAGGTTGTTTGAGGGTAGGAAGCGAGTTTTTCAGTAAAACCCTAGATTTGTGGCTTTAAAACAGGGTTTTTGAGTTAGGCATCTTGTTGGGTGGATTTCTGGAAACAAATTGTGGATTATTATGTTTTAGCACCTATAAATTTCTTCCCACATGAGTTTGGTGGTTTAGGAAAATATTGAAGGCAAAGTCCTTTGGAAAAAAGGCTTAATTTGAGGCCTAGTTGGCATGAAAAATCCAGTTTGGAAGGAAAGGTTGCAAAGTAACCTATTGAGATTTTTTGATATGTTTTTGGAAACCTTAATGGGTCTCTAAAATAGTATTGGTTCAAGTCTAGAAAGATTCCAAAGGGAAGATATACCTAATTGAGTGGGTTGGCTATGCTACAAGGAATTAGGTTGATTTGGTGAAAAGTGAAGAATTCTGATAATTGTGACTTGTGAGTTGTTGTTGCAGGTTGGAATTGTGTTAAGTTTTGTTGCAAGACCTCCCCTGCTTACATCAAGTGGTATTAGAGCAAGGAAGTAGTTCCTTAAAGAAGAAATTTTTAGTTTGTGATTGGAAGGTGAAGAGGCAAGACTGTAAAGATGCCTCCAAAAGCCAATGCGATGGAAAAGGAGCTAAAGGAATTAACATAGCAGTTGTTACAAAAGTAAAGGCTCTATATAGAGTCTCAAGAAGCCACCTTAGCAAGGATAGCAGTTTTGGAGAAGAATTAGAGAAGAGGAATGGTGAATGAAGACTAGAGTGATAAGGAGGATGAGGGGGTAGAAGGAAACCCTCTAGGTGGAGTCCAAAATGATGAAGATGACTTAGACCCTGATGAAAAGAGAATGATCAAGATGCTAAAGGTAGTAAAAGGTGACAACACTCCAAAAGTGAAAGTTGAAGTGCCAATGTACGAAGGTAGCATGAATAGAGGAAGAGGCACAAGACAATCCAAAGAAGATCATGAAGATGTTGATAAAAGTAGGGAACATGCACTTGAATCAAGAGGTGGATGGAGAGGTGGAAGAACAAGCTTTAGGAAAAGAAGAGATTGTAATGAGTTTGTAGGAAAGTGTTACAAGTGTGGTGAGTTTGGTCACCCTTTCTACAAATGTCTAGAGAAGTTTGGAACCACACCAAGTGGAGGAGAAAAGAAAAATGAAAGAAGAGCACAAATTGTTCAAGAGGATGAGGTTGAAAGTTCAAACTCCAATAGTCTTTCTGCTACTCCTGAAGTAGGTGAGATGTTGATGATGAAAATGACAAATGTTGAAGACCTCCAAGGAGAAAGAGCTAATTCAAAGAAGAGCCTTGTTTAGGACAACTTGCAAATGCAAAAATAAGGTATGCAAGGTAGTAGTTGAATCTGGATGCACTGATAATATGGTATCTAGTGATATGGTGGATAAATTGAATTTGCAAAGAGTGCCTATAGAAATTCCTTATAGAGTGTCTTGGATTAGTGATCATCAATCTATAGTGGTGAATGAACAAGCTATTGTTGAATTCCAAATTGGTCAGTATAGGGATCAAGTTGTTTGTGGCATTTTTCCCATGAGTTGTTGCCACATGTTGCTAGGAAGGCCCTGTCAGTTTGACAGGTCAGCTATGTATAACAAAAGGAAAAACACTTATACCATAGAAAAGGAGGGAAGAACATACATATTGACTCCATTGAATGAAGAGACAAAAGAGCATGGTGAGATCATCATGATTGGAAGGAAAGAGTTTGTGAATGTTGATGAAGGTAAAAGTATGAGTTTGGAAGCAAATGCAAGGAATGAAAAAGTTGGTAGTAAGAGTGAAAACAAAAGGCAATTAGTTGGCATAAAGAATGATTTTGTGTGGAAGAAGAAAGTGAATGAAAATGTGTCTCGGTCTGAGACAAAGCAGAGTGAGAATGGAAAGCTTGTGGAAACGCAAGTAGTGAGTGAAGGAGTGCTTGTTGGGGTAGTCATGTTCCCTGTGGTATTGAAAATAGTGAATAGGCAGTTGAATGGTGATCAGACAGAGGTTTGTGAGGATGTTGGGATAGTGAAAAGGTCACTTATAGGTTTGACAGTGATGTTAAGGTGTGTAGGTATAGAAGTTTGTAAAACTGATAGAGGGAAAAGTGAAGATGAAAAGAGTGTTGATCAAAGAACTAAGCAAGAAGCAAAGAGTAAGGTGATGACAGTTGAAAAATGGTTGAGTACAAAGGTAAAAGAGAGTGTGATATCAAATTTTGATGATAGAAGAGTTGAAGGACACCCTACAAGACAGTACACAAATGGATCAAGATTCAAATGATGTTGATGGAAAACATGGCAAGGACAGTGTAGAACAAGAGCAAGTTGAACCTGATAAAGGAGTTCAAGAGGATCAGAGATCTGAAATACACAAGGAAGGACAAGTTACAATAAGCTTTCCAAGGGACTTGGAAAAATTACAAGTTGGGGTGTATGGTGCAGGGGCACCATTTAATTTTTTTTGTCAATTTAAGGTTTTAAGGTCTAGACTTTAGGATTTTGGGGGTTTACATAAAATAAGGTCTTGAAGACCATTTATTAATGTGATTAGGCATATTTTTTGGTTATTAAGTGTTTAGGGGGTTTAGATTGCAAAAAGTGCAAAAATATGGCAAAGTTGTCATTTTGTGTAAAAGATGCAAAATTGAAAATGTTGTAAAGGAAAAATTGGAAGACCAATAGTCACCCAAGTTCAAATGGCCGTTTGGGGAATTTAAAGTAGTTAGTTTGGAGGGAAACAATATAAACAATATGTAAAAGCCTCTATGGAAGTTTGATTTGAAGATTTTGAAGAATAAACAATTGAAACATTGTTGTTCTTGCCAGATTTCTAAGTTTTTTTCTTGTTCTCTGAACTGTACGAACCATACAGTAGTAAAATGATGTGAAATAATTGTGGATTCATTCAGTTTTGTGAGTTATATTTACATTGGATTTGGTTTGAGCCTTTAACAATTAATTTGGTGTGAGTTAGAGATAATTCTTTGGGACTGCCTGTGTTGAACAATTTTTAAGGGTTTTATAGTTTTCAAGCATGATTTAAACCCATTCCACCTACTGTCAAAACTTTTTCTCAATGGAATGGGTGAAAAAATAATAGTTCTAGGTGTATGGGAACTCTGGGAGTGTAGGGGAGGCTTGTGTGTGTATTGGGCATGAAGCCCTAGGTTGAAAATTTGTGTTTTCTAAGAGAATTTGATGGTATGTCAAAGTGAGAATTTGTTTGGGGAAGCATTAGTTGATGTTGCATTCAGTGATTGAAGACCTATTTATTCCTATGTGAAGTGGTTCTAAGGTTGTTTGAGGGCAGGAAGTGAGTTTTTTAGTAGAACCTTAGATTTGTGGCTTTAAAAGAGGCTTTTTGAGTTAGGCATCTTGTTGGGTGGATTTCTGGAAAAAAAATTGTGTATTTTTATGTTTGAACACCTAAAAATTTCTTCCCACATGATTTTGAGGGTTTAGGACAAGTTTGAAGGCAAGGTCCTTTGGAAAAGAGGCCTAATTTAAGGCCTAGTTGGCATGAAAAATACGGTTTTGAAGGAAAGGTTGCAAAGTAACATATTGAGATTTGTTGATATGTTTTTGAACACCTTAATGGGTCCCTAAAATAGTAATGGTTTAGGTCTAAAAATATCCCAAAGGGAAGATATACCCAATTGAGTGGGTTGGCTATGCTACAAGGAATTAGGTTGATTTGGTGAAAAGTGAAGAATTTTGATAATTGTGACTTGTGAGTTGTTGTTGCAAGTTGGAATTTTGTTAAGTTATGTTGCAAGACCTCCCTTGCTTACATTAGAGGATAGCAGTTACATACCCTATTTCATGCTTGCAACAATCATACCTTCCCACAACCTTTCTCTTGCAGCTTCACCGCACCACTCTTCACCACTCCTCACCCGCAAGTCTTGGTGCATACTATGCACTCTCAAGATATTTTGGATTTGATATCACTGAAGTAGGGGTTCCACGTGCTTTGATACCACTGATGAAGGGTACTCCCCTTACAGACCAAAACTCACACACCACAACATAGGTTTGCATAGCAAAAATGCAAGAGCAAAGAAAATATTTTCTTTTATTAATGAAAATGACATTACAACATTACACTATCATCATATGGGCTTCTTGAATACATCAATTACAAATATGAAAATCTGAGCCAAACTCTGCTCTAGGATCTCATGACCTTATAGTCCAATCTCTCTCACTTCCTTGTCGACTCTCTTCTCACCAACCCCCTTGGCCATCTTCTCTCTTCTTGATGGGTTTATATATTCACCTTGGTTTTCACGAGCAAGCAATTTCTTTTCCTTTACTATAACTATGTCGGCCATCTAGGGTTTCCTCTAATCTGGTCTTCATTTAATTCTGTTACTCGCCTTTCCTTAGTACTTCCTCCATCGCCCAACCAACAATCAAGAATGATTTCCTTGTTGTCTTCTATTGATCACCACCTTCGTGCCACGTTATCACAAACACATTACATTATTGGGTTGAGATAATTCCATGTCACACTGATATGATCTCTCTTGGTAATACCTTATTATCATCCTCTTCACCTTTCACAATTCACAACAACGATGCTAATTGACCTATCATCCAATTGACATCTACCTTTTGTCCATCCATGTCATTGAACTCCATCATCATTACCTTCCTATTGGTTCCATGAAGGTCAATGCCATGTCTTCGCTATGTCGAGGGGACACCAAACAACTCCCAAAAATTTGGAAATCTTACCTATTAAGTTCCCATCGGGTCGTCGAATAGACTCAAATATAGCTCGCTTCAATACAAGGTCTCCTCGATTAAGAACCTCCACGTCATCCCCGCTCAATCACTTGTCGCCACCTATCAGTCATGACATCACCATTCTTTTTCTTCATCACTTAGCTTGGGCCTTCTTATCGACATGTCAAATGGACTCTTGAAACTCTCTCATTGAGATTCCACTTTCTCTCTGATGAAATGCTTATTGGGATATTGAAGAGACTCCCATTGATGTTCTACCAAAATGCATTTGTCCCACTAGTGAAATGCTTCATCAAAATTTCTAGGGGACTCACTTTGTTGTTCCACCGAAAATGATATGTCAACCCAATGAAGAACCTTTGACCAATGTCGAATCACATTACTGCCATGCCATGACAAAGCAAATGCAATGACGATGCTTCCATAGAGCTCATAGGAGAATGCTATCATTGTGAAACTGCAAGGCCAGCTTGATAGCTTCATAGACACCCTCGAACCCTTGTTTTTGCTGCACAAAATCCCTAGGAAATAGACCACCAATGTATCTGTCTCCACTGAAAATATTATAACATTGCACTGCCTTAAGAACAAAATTTTCCAAAATATATTGGAAGTTCACATATTTTCTTACCAATTCCTCAATTTCTGTCAAAGACTAAACCAAATCCATAGCATTGGAGAAGAAAATGAAAATTACCTGGGAAGGAAAGAGTATTCGTTGAGCCCTTGGACAAGTGACATCTACTCCCAACACCGTGCGGATAGAATCCTCAACTCTGCCACCATCAATTTTGAACATATCCCTCACAGCTTCTTGAGACAGATAGATTTCAAAAGGTTGTTCCCATGATTTTACGGGCAAGAAAACTCTCAGATTCCATGGGAGAAATGCCATTTCTCTCCACTAGAAAACCCTAGCTTGAGACGACTACGCTGGAAGAGCCTATGAATCCCTTTGGTTCTTTGCTCAAATTGGAGTGTCGCTCAAACGGAAAGGACATCTTCCATTCATTTGGACAAGCCTAGCTTGAGACGACTGCGCTGGAAGAACCTATGAATGGCAATTTTGTTCTCATTTGGACCTCCCTCTTAGCTCTTGGTCTCTCTCATGCTTAGAGTTTAACTTAGGCTATTATTATTGTTACAGTCATAGTCACTTACAGTCATTGTCATTTTAGTCCATTGCAAGGTCATTTTATTTTATGCAAATCCTTCAACACTTGCATAGGGCTTAGTCATTTGTCATAGTTGCTCATACAAATCTGAGGGCACATTTTATTTACTGCAAGCTAGGAGGTGTAACAAAGGTCAACCATGGAAGGTGGAGACTTAGGGTAACCTTGTCCCTTTTGTCTTCACATTATTTCCTTTGTGCTTTGTTATTTCATAGGAATTTTAATGTTATTGTGCTAACACCATTAACAAATTTAGAATTTTCCCTTGATTACAACTGTCATTTTAGCACATGCTTGATACTCATTCATTCACTTTGAGGTGACTGGAATTATGAAAAGGAGACATTATTACTATGATGGGCTCATATTATGGGAAACTTGATAGAAGATTAGCATATATGTTACCCAAAACTCCTTCTAACCCCGATTTGGTTAATACTTCCAAATCAGATGAATGCCACGTAGGAATGAAAAAAATATTTAATACCCATTTTTCATTGCCAGCAACACCTGTACCCCATTGCCAATTCCCTACCAACTCTTAAGAAGCTTTGACCACTTGTAGTCTTAGAGCAATTGACATTGCTCCACTCTAACAATCTCTTGGAGATGGGGAAATTCAGATAAATCCTCAGAGGATTATATATTAATGGAGGCTTGTTGATCACAAGCCAAATTGGAAAGTCCGCATATTCTTAGTTTCCAATTGCATATTCTCCTCAAGTTACAGGCATTAATTATTAGAAGTGAATCTCCTTCCACATGAACTTGTTTAATATTCAAATCTTTTGCCAAAGATATTCCTGCTAATAAAGCATGAACCTCTGCCATATTGTTTATGCAAGAGTTTAAATGAATTGCTCTAGTTGCAACCAAAAAACCCCTAGAATCTTGAATACAACAACTAACACCTGCAACCCAAGGGTTTCCACGTGATGCCCCATCAAAGTTAATTTTGAGAAAAGATGACCTGGGCGGTAACCATTTCACTTTATTTCTATCCACTTTCACTGAATTTGGCTGCATTGGAGCTCCTTGAAGTGGAAACTTAATGTGCTTCCAGTGGTTCAGAATAAAGTTATCCCAATTTGAATAAATAGAAGAACCTGACTTGAGATTAGCTACATGAGAATTGCATACTTCTAAAATTTCCTTCTCCAACTTCACCTTAATTTTGTCAATTGAAACTATTTGGTTTTTAAAAATACATCTGTTTCTTTCCAATCAAATTGACCATATTATCAACATAGGAGTAATTAACCAGATGCAAGAAAATAGAGTAGACTTATGGAGAATTGGACAGGAAGTGAACAAATCCCAAAGAGAATTAGGTAGAGGAAAAATAATATTCAATTTTCCCATAATGAAATTCCATACCTCAAGATCCACTGGACAAGAAACAAAAAGGTGATCCACCGTTTCATTTTCCTCTTTACATAAAACACATCTAAAATCCCTTGTGACACCAAACTTCTCCAAACTATCACTTGTAAGAATTCTCTTTTTCAAGGCTAACCAAGCAAAACTACCAACCTTAGGAAATTGAGCAGCATTCCAATAGAAAGAAAAAGCTCTGCGAGACTGATACTGAGAGGCTTGAGCAATGATAGATTTGTAACCTTGTTTGACTGTGTACAAACCATTCTTGGAAGGAGCCCACAACAACTTATCCAAGACATGTGAAAGATAGACCTTTCTGCCTTTCAAGATATCTCTAAGAATATCCTTTTGTCTATCTGGAAGAGAAATATTTTCCAAATCCTTCCACTAAATGAGGCCTGTTATTGGATGACAAGAAGAAACACAATCCTTTAGTAACACACCCTAGAGTTGTGAAAGGACATTTTTAGCTAAATGTAAATCCTGATTCAAATGAAGTGGGGGTAAGCCATTCCAAGAGTCTCTCCAAAAGTGAACTTGATCTCCAGTATTAACCTCCCATGAGAGGAAAGGGCTAATAACATCTTTACAAGATACTATAAAATTCCACATAACTGAGCCTACTGAGGGATTAGAAATAGTGAATATCCTAGAAGGATTTTCATTATCTAGATATTTGCTCTGCATTACCTTATACCACTTCAAATCTGGCTTATGATACAATTTCCAAGCCAAATTTTCCCCTAGAGATAGATTCCTTACAGAAAGATTATGGAAACCCACTCCTCCAGATGATTTTTCATAACACATATTTTCCAATGAGACTAAAGGGATCTCCCTTTTACCATCCAAATTTCTTTCCACATAAATTCCTTAATGATATTTTCAATTTGATGGATAACACCCTTGGGAGCTTGCAAAACAACTAAGAAGTAGTTTGGAATGGACACTAACACAAATTTAATCAATAGGATTCTACTTGGTAATGTGAGCCATCTTGCTTTCCAGGAAAGAATCCTCGCTCTAATTCTTTCTAAAATCTTATTCCAATACAAATCCTTATTGGATCCCATAAATAATGGCATACCCAAATATGAACAAGGAAGCTCAGCTCTTTGAAAACCTAAAATTGAAATCAACTATCTTGCTACAACTACTTTAGCATTAAAAACATAAACCTTCAATTTTGTTGCATTAATCTTCTGCCCAGACACCAAGGAGTACTTATTTGTAACAACATTTTGACCTATTTTGCTTCTTGTAGAGAAGCTTTACCCATCAATAATGTATTGTCTGCAAAAAGAGACTGAGTGGTTGTAATATTTGTATTAGGTATAGAAATTCCTTGCCAGAGTCCTTGCAAGTTAACCTTTTGAATAAATCTACTTAATGCTTCTACCATAAGAATGAACAAAATTAGTGACAATGGATCACCTTGCCTTACTCCTTGAGAGGAGCCAAAGAAACTAACTGGAGTTCCATTGATGATCATAGAGAATTTTTCTCCTGAAAGACAAGAGAGGATCCATTTACACCATTTATTACTAAAGCCAAACCTTTTTAGAACTTGAATAAGAAAGTCCCAACACACTCTATCGTACGCCTTCATCATATCCAACTTAACAATGAAAGAAGGTATATCGGAAGTTTTAACTTAGTGTAGAACTTCATGGGAAACAATATCACCTTCTATTGTTTCCCTTCCAGGGACAAAACCCCCTTGCTTTGGTAATACAAGTTTAGAGATGAGTGGTTGAATTCTCAAATAAATGGATTTAGTAAAAAATTTATACACTGTGTTACATAAAGAGATGGGCTTGAATTCTACAAAGGACTTTGGGTCCTTTACCTTAGGGACTAAAGCAATGTGTGTTGTGTTAAACTGTTTTAGAACTATCCCCATCCTCCGAGACTCTTCTAAGGCAAGGAGAATATCAATACCAATAAAATCCCAACACTTTTGGAAGAATAATGTCGTAAAACCATCTGGAATTGGCGCTTTGTTAGGTTGCATAGAAAATACTACTCCTCTTACTTCTTCCAAAGTGAAAGGCTTCAAAAGACTTTCATTGTCTTCCCTAGAAATCAGTTCTGGAATGGAATCCAACAAGAAATCTACCTCATTATAAGATGATGGATTAATGTTATCTTGAGTTGACATAAGAGATGAAAAAAATCTAATAACTTCTTGCTGGATTTCCTCTTTTATCAATTCCTACCTTGAAATAGCATCTTGGATTTTGAAAATAGAATTCTTTGATTTTTTTTATCTGCGCTGACACATGGAAGAACTTCGTATTTCTATCCCCCTCCTTCAACCACAACTCTCTAGATTTCTGCTTCCAATATATTTCCTCTCTAGCTACTAACTCTGCCCAGTCATCTTGCAAACGTTTTTGCTTTTCAAATAACTCTGCATCTAATCCTTGACTGATTACTATAACATTTATGTCTGATAACTCCTTAAAGACTCTGTCCTTTTGCTCAAAAATATTTTTGATTACATCCATGTTCCATGACTTAATCTACTTTTTCACATATTTTAGCTTATGGGCTAATTGAAACATTCGCGAGCCCTCAACATGAGGAGAAAAAATTCCACCAATGGTTTAGGAGTGGTAAGAAAAGAGGATGACAAAACCACATTTTCTCAAATTTAAAGGAAGCCCTAGATTTTACCTTACTTGATGTTTCAATGGACAAAGTGATTGCAAAATGATCAGAATGAGACACATGCATGATCTCTGATATCAAATTCTTACCATTGCCAAACCAATTCATAGAAGCAAGAAATTTGTCCAGTCTCTCAGCTATCTATAGGAAACCTGACCTTCGATTTGTCTATGTGAATTGGCCTTTTATAGGTACAATGTCATTCAAGGCATTATCTGAAATAAAAGCCACAAAATCATCAATAACTTTTTAGGGTGGGATAATTCCACCTTTTTTCTCCAGCATGCTAGCTATAGCATTAAAATCTCATGCTACAAATTTAATTTTATTCATTCTCAGCCCATCCATAATTCTTGTTAAAGATTCCTAGAGATGCTTCTTATCTACCGTGGATGTAGGAGCATAAATATTCAATAACTAGAATTGAAAATCAAACTAAGAAATTTTAAGGAGTTGCCAATGTTTATCATTGTTTGTCATGTCAATTTGAAGCAGTTTAGCATCCCACAACACTATCATCCCACTTGAAGCTCCTTGAGTAGGGTATGAAAAGACTTCCACTTTCTCCATTTTTGCACTATCATTTGATAAGTTTGATCTGACATTTTTGTCTCCTGAAGCATTATTATATCTGCTCCACAAGCTTCTAATTGTTTCTTGATCAGAGCTCTCTTGTTAGGGGCATTTATGCCCCTGACATTCCATGAAAATATCTTCATTGGTATCGAGGAGAGCAACATGCCCTCCTCGGTCTCTTGTTCCCATTAAATGCCACTGAATTGTCTAATGTGGATTGAACTCCCACTACTATCTCTTCTTTTAGCCTCATAATGTGCGGCTTTCTTCCCCTTTTTCTTGGATTTTTATTAGAAATTGGTTGGGTACTTGGGTGTTGTAATATTCCTAACGGCTGGGCATAATCAAATCTCCCCTCTCCCTTATCTGAAATCTCTAATAGCTTATCATTCTTAGCTTGCTGCAAAGATTGAGGATCTTCAGTTAGAATGACACAAGAACTTTGATAACTCTGTTTGATGGGAATGTCCGAAGAGGACATCAGATCTACTGCATCCTCCTCTTCAAGATCAAAAACACTATCTAGATCATTGATAGGATGTGATGAATGGGGTTCAAATGCAACATTGTCAGTATCCTGAGATTCTTTAAGGACTTCCTCTACCATCAATTCTATCATTTTAGTTCCTTCTAAAATACAAATTTTATCTGCCAGTTCCTCCAAGCAGCCTTTAAAGAGCAGATTATGAAAATAATCTAGATTTGATAGTGCTTCATCATCTATATCCAATATATTGTCTCCATTATGGTTTGAATCATGATATTGAAGATAAAGCTTATCAAACTGCTCCTGTTTAGGAGGCACCAATTTTTTATCAAACATAATATTTTTAATTATAAAGTCCATTTGTTGGTCAAGCAAACATTGTCCTAGTCATTAAATGAAATTCACATACTCATACTATGGACAAAATCACAACTACACAAATGTCCCTATATTTATAGCTATATTTTTCTTTGATAGATCAAGTTAAAAACATTACAAAATGGTTACAATAGTAAACTAAATGTAAACATATTAAAATCTCACAAAAAGAAAACACTAACACCTAGACACACAACATAGTTGCCATTTGAACTAGGAAAAAGGCTAAGGTTATGCTAATTGATTCTTAGAAACATGCTACAAGAATAAACACTAAAATGAGTAAGATCTACAATGCTAACATATATGTGATTTTTACATCATAGATAACATGAATAATTTTATCTTTTTCATATTATTTTTTTTGTGAGCACTCTACTTTAGTTCATTAGTTTTTGTTCTCAAACATTTTTTAGTTTTATTTTTTAATTAACACATTTTAAATTTTTGTAATTCAAATTCTTTTGTATTTGAAATTTATATTTATAAAGAAAAAAACTTCAACAATTGACATATTGTAATCAACTAATCAATTGTTTAAGCAGGAAGACGTTCAAGTCTCAATTAAATAACAAATGTATTAATCATGAAGTATCCAATGTTTACATTTTAACATTTACAAAGATAAAAATTATACAATACTAAACAAAAGTATAAAACAATTTTACAATGGATAAAAATAAATAAAACTTAGTTCCACATTAAGACAAGACATGATTACAAAGTCATAATCTCTATAATATGACTTGATTCACTACTTTCTTCTTGTAATTTTTAACTTTGTTCAATGAAAAACACACACACACAATTATAAAGCATACAAATATTTTTCAAATAAATTTGTATTAAACATAAAGCTTCTTAAATAAGAGAATTGAAGAGATACTACTAGCAATCACACCCTAGTGTGCAATGGGTATACCGAAGAAGTTTGGATGGTCAATTAGGGAATTTTTTGGTTTATTGTTTACATACATTTGTGTACTATACATAAGGTCAATTGGTGGACTAATTAAAATATCATTTTTTTTGTCCAACAAAGGTATGAATGGAGAAGTGATAGCTTCAAATCAAATATGCATCTACTTATAGGGATCCAAACACAACTAAAAAAAAAAAAATTGGATCGAGAAGATAATAAGGCTTCATTACCAATAGGATAATGATATGTTTGAAATAGGCAGAGAGGGAGAGAGAGGGGGAGATATGTGGACAAAAAGAGGGAGAGATATGGGTGAGAGAGAGCGAGGGGGGTAAGGAGATGGAGATAAAAAGGAAGTTAGAGATAGAGATGGAGATGGAAATGAAGATGGAGATGGAGGAGAGTGATATAGAGAGAGAGGGAGAGATAAAGAGATAGGACATACAGATAGATATAGATCCTGAAGAGATAAACATATAGAGAGTGGGAGAGAGGGAGAGAATGAGAGAGGGAAAGATATAGGGGTAAAGAGAGATGGATAGATAATGAGATAGAGATAGATAAAGATATGTAAGGATTTAAATATGGAGAGATAGAGATAGAGATAGAGATAGAGATAGAGATAGAGATAGATATAGAGATAGGGAGAGAGGAACAACGAGTGTGTGTATGAGTAAGAGAGATATGGAACTGAGATAGAGAGGGAGATAAATATGTATAAATAGATAGAGAGGGAGGTCGATGGAGGGAGAGAAATAGAGATAAGAGAGAGAATTAGAGAGATATAGACTAGGAAGTGATAGGGAGAGGGAAAATAGGGATAAAAAGGAAATACAACGAGATAAATATAAATTGGGAAATATAGATAGATAGAGAGAGAGACAAAGGTAGACAAATAGAGATAAATATAAACAAAGAGAAGAAATGACAGATGAAGAGAGAGAGAGGGAGAGATAGAGATAGAAAGAAGGGGATATGGAGAGAGAAATATAAAGATATAAGAAGTGATATATAGAGAGAGGTAAAGAGAGTAAGAGAGATGGAGGGAGATATGGAGTAAATAAGAGAGAGATAGAGATAATGAGTTATAAATAGATAGGAAGAGGGAGAAATGGAAAGATAGAAATAGAGAGGGAAACAGTGAGAGATAAAGTCTAAGTGATATAGAAAATTAATAGAGGGGGACAAAGATAGAGAGAGGGGGGGAGATAGAGAGAGATATATAAATAGATAGAGAGGGAGGGAGGATAGAGAAGTTGAGAAATATAGAAAGAGAGATTGATAGGGAGAGAGGGAGAGAGGGAGAGATATGGATAGAGAGAGGGAGAGATAAAGAGATATATATAGTGGGAAATATAGAGGGGAAAGAGAGAAAGAGATGTAAGGAGAGGTAAGGAGATAGAGATAGGGAGAGAGATAGAGAGGCAGATAGAGATGGAGATGGAGATGGAAATGGAGAGAGGGAGAGAGAAATAGAGATAGAAATAGGGAGATACAAAGAGAGAGGGAGAGAATGAGAGAGGGATAGATGGAGGGATAGAAAGATAGAGATAGGAAGTTATATAGAGAGGTAGAGAGAGGGAGGTATATAAATATAGAGGTAGGGAAAAGTACATATGGGGAGATATCATAGAGATATGGGAAGAGAAAGATAGATATTTATATTTTTGTCTCCCTCTCTTTATATTTTTTATTCTCTCAATCTCCCTCTTCCTCTCTCTCCCCTATTTTTCTCTATAGTTGTCTTCCCTTCTCTCTTCCTCTATCTATCTTTCTCTCATTTCTTTTCTCTATCTATTTCCCTCTCCCTATCTTTCTCGCCTTACTATTTTCTGCTATCCCTATTTATCTCCCTCCTTTCTCCCCCTTTCCCTCTTTATCTCTTGATCTCTCGACCTCTATATATATTTTTGTCTCCTATTTCTCTTTATCTATCTATCTCTCTATCTCTCTTTATGTGACTATATCTATCTATTTCTCTCCTCTTCTCTCTTTTCCTCTCTCCATATTTATTCCTTTATATCTATACCTCTATTTTTGTATCTCTATCTCTCTTTTTATTGAGCTTTGTATCCCTCCCAATTTCTCCATTTCTCTCTCTTTATTTTCTCTCTTTCTCTCTCTCTCTCTCTATTTCCCTCCTAAGTGTGCAATGGGCACATTGAAGAGGTTTTAAAGGTGAATTATCATATCCTTAACCAAGTGGCATGCAACCCTAAGCATAACTCCCTAGGACGTGCTATCCTTGGATTGTTGGCATGAAACAATTAATCAAAAGTTACCTTTCTCTCACACTCTATAAATTTTAATTTATATTTTAAGTTTGAAATTCATTTTATTATATAAATTATAACAAAAATCTAAAATAAAATAATTCTACAATAAATAAAGTTTTAATAAGATAACTAATTATAAATTAAATTAATTCTAATATTTTTTCATTATTATTTGTAATTTCATAAAAGATAAAATAATAAAAATAAATTTCAAACTTAAATCTAAATTAAAAACTAAAATAAAATAAACTAAATGGAAATTCAAAATATATCAAAATCTAAATATTAATAAACATAATAATTTTAAAAAATTAATAACAAATAATAAACTTATTAAGTTAATTTAAATGATTAAGGGTGGGGGACCTAGCTCGAGTGGCTAAAGTATCTTATTGCAGCAAGCGGTCATGAAGTCCAGTCTCTCCCAGTTTATAGGAGGGGCTAATTGATTCCTCCAATCTAAAAAAAAGTTAATAAATGATTAGATAAAAAAAATAAAATTATTTTTTCAATTATTATTAGACTTTTTCCTAAAAAAAAAACTAAATATTAACAAATAAAAAATTATTAAATATTATTAAATAAATTATATTTTAAAATGAAACCTATTTAAAAGATAAAAAGTCAATTTGTAATTTATTGATTTATTATTATTAATATTATTATTTAAAAATATATCTATTTATTAAAAACATTATTATTTATCTAAAAGTCTAAGTTTAAAAAGTTTAAAAAGTTTAAAAGAAAAATACAATTCTTTTCTTATCTTTTAAAGGTAAGACTAGATAAGAATATATATAAGAAAATTTGATAATTTCAATTGTCTTACATCCTTCTCTACAATTTTCAATTGTTGATTTTCACAACAACTTCATATAAGAACACCTTGGATATATATATATAATCAAAGAGAGACTACAAATGTGTACAAATAATTTAGATAAATTATGAATATTTATTATAAATTATCGTTTTTAAATAGTATTGAAAATACATAGCTTTAACATAATTGATATAATTTATTATTTTAATTGATATTGAAAACTGTGTTTTTCATTTATTAATTGTTGTATTCAATATAATGATCATTAATTAAATTTGAAATCTAAATTAGATTACATTTAATGAATCAATTATAATATTGCATTAAATGTTTTAAAAAAATATCTAGATAAGAATAAGATCATGTCCAACATAGAATTATGCTTTGTAAAAAACAATTTAAATTTAACATAAATAATAAATACAAATTTTAAATATTATAAGGAGAACAATATCTATACTTATTAATTAAAATTAAAATAATATTTTTTATTCAACTATTAAAAAATGGGCATAAAATAATATAATAAAAAATAACTAAGAATCAATTAATTTTTATTTGACAGCTATGTTAATTTTTAATAGAAGGACGAATGGAATGAACATAATAAGAAAGCTAGTTGCAATTCTTTAATAAAAATATGAACCTCAAGTGGCTTTCTGCGTTAACCATGGTTAAGTATCTCTTTGGAGAAAGAGGAGAATTTAGGGGCATCTAACGCAAGTGGTTGGACTAGTCGTTTTCTATAGATTCCCGAAACTTCCAAGGAATAACAACAAACAAAAAAAATAATAATGGAAAAACTGAATACCGTGTACAAAACAATTAAATAAATTAAAAAAAGTGAAGTTGTCTTCGTTAAGAATATTAGGGCCAACGAGAGTTAGATTGTGGGATCATTATAAAAAAGAAAAATTATTATATGCTCACAATCTTTGGAAGGTATTTAAATCCACCCACTCTTAATAATATAATAATTCCATAAAAATAGTATATTAATAATATAAAGATTTTAAAAAAACTTTAGTTTTGGATGGAAATATAAGGATTTTATAATAACTTAATATGTTTAAATATGTGTAATGAGGTTAAGTGTTCTTTAGATTATTTAAATTTATGAGAGATAATTTGTTCTAATTATTGCTCATGAATGTGGGTCAATAAGTTTGACTCAAAAGTTATGTAGTTGAATTTGTGTTATTCAGATTCAACTCATCATTATTATGTGTATAAAAGTGGCAAGCATGTGTTATGCATGTGTGGCTTTACACATGAACAAATCATTCATACTCATGTGACAAAAGCAAGTAGAGCAAATGAATGTCTAGAGAGCTACCTTCTTCACAAGGGTGAAGTGTCCTAAATGTGGCAAAGGTATTTGTTGGAGTTGTTGGGGGCATTTAATTGATTATTCTTTTCACAAGGAATGAGTTTTGATGAAGGACTAGGATGTTAGGTTGCCATGAAGTGATGGTAGTATGAGTGTTTGCTTAGATTGCTAATCTTTGTAAAGGTGTATTAGTAGTGATCCTTGTATGAATGTGTTGACATTTCATGGCCCCCTCATGGCCCATCAATAATAACCAATCTGAGAGATCTTACCAAGACCATCTTGCATGTTTTTACTTCTCTAAACCTTGCATTAACCCTCTTCGAAAATTACCTTAATCAATTCCAAGCTACCAAAATCCAAAATAACTAAGTGTCAGAATTGTTGGGGTTTCAGGATTTCACTTGCATGTTTGCTACCATGCTATCACTATTAGCCTTGAGGCCTTCCTTGTTCATTTTGTAGAATTGGCTAAGGCATTTTCCCCTTGTTGTACTTTGTTCTTTCGATCTTCATCTTGTTTCCTTATTTATTTCAAACCATTCCCATAGTACCCCCCTCTCCCCCCCCCTCTCCCAATAACCTAATCCCCAATCCTTTTGGACTTTGAGCTTTGTCTTACCTTCTTTCTCTTTATGATACGAGATAGACATTTCCCCTAAAGTCTAATGCCAAAAATCTTCCCTTCGCAAATTCATCGAAGTCCTTTTCATTAGTTTTTGACCTTGGGGTTTTCTCTTTAAGCTCTTTCCTCTTGGACATATGTTAAGCATCATTCCCGATCCCTGAACCCCAACTCATTCCTTTCACCTCACATTCTTCTGAAGCTTTTCATCAAACTCTCAGACTTTCGACATTCTTTATCCCCCTTTTCTTCAACAAGTGATAGGCAGTATGCTTGATGCCTGGCAGAGGTATTCTTGTCAGGATTTTTGGGTTGGTGTGCTTGTCTTCCTAGTTTTTCGATAAGAAATCCATGGTGAGCCCATGCTCGATGCATGAAATAAGTAGTCTTTTGGGGTTACACAAAATTTAATGTTTTACTTGGTTTGATGGTAAGATTTAGCCCAAAACTTTGATGACACTCCCAGAAGGGTGTTTTTAACCCAAAAATTCCATCAATACTTAGCAACCCCTATTAACCAATAGATATCAACTTCTAAGGCTATATGAATGAAATTTAATACATTTGAGCATGGATCTAGGACCAAAGAGGTTCCCATACCTCATTTATTATCTACAGGTGCCCCTTTTATCAAAAGTTTCATACCTATATCATAGATTTTATGGATGATCTTCATCTTTTTGGCACTCAAACTTAGGCATCATGATAGGATATGAAGATTTAGAGACATCGTATAACATCTACTTGGTTACCCAGATCGAATTAGAATGTACATGTGTTTGTACTTCATTGGTTTTGCTTGTAGATAGGTTTTTGATCCGGTCTTCCACATTTTGGCACCCCATTCTTTGCTACCTCTCGCTAGAATAAAACCCTATAGGGTCCATTTTTGTAAGGGGTTCTTCTCCTAGTTACCTATAGAGATTTACGCAAATTTTTACATCTCTACTACTATAACAAGGCTTCAAGCCTCTAAGCAATGAAAAGTTGTCTATTTTTAACCTCTTCAACTATGTTTTGTTGTACAAAACATCTTGCCTTCATTTTTTAGTATATGTTCTATATTTTTGTGTGCTTGTATGTTGTGTTAATGCCTATTTATAAGGTTAGCTATGGAATGATTCTTCCCTCTTGACATCTATCAAACCATAGCCTTCACATAAGATCATAAGGGCTAGTAGAACTGATTACTATGTGAGTTTCTTGACATATTCATTGCTTCTCTTTGATAAAATAAGCAGGAAAAAGCACATTCTAATCTTGGTGTATCACCACTCCTTTCATCTTTTGTTTCTCTTTCCCCTTTCCCTCAGCAGTTTGATAGAATAGGTTAGTCTTAGAGTTACTTAGTGTTGATTTGGGACAACACTATTGCACTTAGGTTAGAAATGAATTCAACCTTCTTTGGAGGTTTGATCTTCATTGTAGGGTCTCACACCTAAATATTAATCTCATGTTTCACTAGAATGTTGAATTGTAGGTTTACTAGGGTGCAATTCCAAGTGACAACTATTTTTTGCATGCATGACAAGATCAATTCAATGAAATTTAGTTCATCTTGTTGAGAAGGTGGTGTTTCTCTCAACATATTCATCCATTAAGAGGCACCCTAGAATTATCTATCAACTTTGCTAAGCTAACTCTACAAATCTTGGGTCCAAATTAGGCACCAAATTTCATGCCAAGGATCCATACTAAAGAATCTCCAAGAGGTTATTTCCAGTACACTCAGTTACTAATATTCACTTCAAGAAGAAGAATCATACAATCCTTATCCCCACCAAGAAAAATTTCTATAACACCATCCCCTAGAGCTTGATCAACACCTCCATTCAATAGAATATCACAACTTAAGACTCCTATCATCCATATAAGCATACTATTATTTTCAATGGGTGCACCTACAAATCAAGTAGTTGCCACCTTTAATGGCGGTAGCCCTCTTGTGCTAGTTACCCAAAGGGATAACATGCCTGTAAGGAAAGCTAGATGCGGAAGCAACTCTCCTAACGTCAAAAACTTAGGGAAGAATGCAGAGATACCTTTTAAATTTTACAATTATAGTCCAATTAAGATGCACATGAAAGAGATAACAGAAACAGAGTATTTGACAAACACATATGAACACCAGATATACGTGGGAAAACCCATATGGGAGAAAAACCCACCACACCAAGAGAAGTCACTTTGTATTACAGTAATAAAGATTACATACAGAGTTCTGACTTATCTTTCTCATGTCAGTTTACAACATCATTCACCATGAACAACCTTGTTACAAAACATTCACGTTAGAGTCTTCACATAATAGAGTTCATCCATTGATCACACAATCACACAGCAATCCGTCGATCCATCGAACCAGACATCATCTGTTATTCCAGACTATAACCATGTTGCCCTTGTTTGTCGAGCTTCCTCTCAGTAACTGCCACAATGAACTGTCTTCCAACGGTTCCCATTCGGCTCTTTTGATTGGTCGACAACAAGCCACATAGGATAGTCTTCACTCGGTCAAAATGCTTCAATCTGTGTTGGCATGTTGGTGAGACACTAACCGTGTCTCCCTGATGCCACACAGCTTAACATTCGATATCGCCAAGAGTTCACCTATCGGAAAGATGTCATACCGAGTCCAGAAGACTATCGCTAAGACTTCCTCGTGTCGCCAAGACCTCATACCGAAGTTCTTCACATGTATCGCTATCGCCAAGACTCATTGCTATCAGTGAGACGTCATACCGAAGCTCCATAAGTCACATAGACATGAGTGTTCACATCGGCAAGACAATCGTCTTTCGCTGAGAGATCATACCGAACATCTAAGGCTCTCTCCGAAGGCTTCAAAAGAAACGTTGTCGGCAAGACTTCGTTCGTTGCTGAGACTTCACACCAAGACCCCTTTCATTATCCCGATGACTTCAATGCAAAACCGTTTGGCAAGACATCACACATTGGTAAGACTTCTTACTGAGCCATCGCATGTTACTTCGAGTATATACTATCGGTGAGACAAACCAACTATCGCCAGGAGTTCATAGCGAAACCTCCATGTTACCCCGAAGACACCAAGCAAATGCTATCGGTGAGACATTCCTATCAGTAAGACTTCTTACCGAACACCCAAGACACTCCCCGAAGGCTTCAATAGAAAACGCTGTTGGCGAGACATTAGCTATCGCTGGGACTTCACACCGAAGGAAGCCTTTAAGCCAAGGGTCTCCCCGATATATGATATGAATGGCCTGTCAGCCAGAGATCTCCACTCGGCATAGGGTTACAACGACAATCACAAGTCACAGCGATAAGCTTCTTCGGCATGACTTAAACATTGTCTCGGTGACCTGTACAAATGACAAGATCTAATGTTGCTAGTCAGCCAGACCCAAAGCATGTCACACCGACTTTCCTCTCTTAGAGGTTTCAGCTTGTGGGATTGAGGCATATATTTCCAACAATCTCCCACTTGATGAAGATCACACAGGAAGCTCCAGAGCACAACAAAACTATTGAAAATCATGGGCACTAAGGCCCATTGAACTAGCACACCACCTGAACTTGTCTGTGCTCACTGGCTTCGTCAATGCATCTGCAACATTCTCTAGAGTATCAACTTTTTTCAAACTAACCTTTCCATCCTCCACCATATCTCGTACAAAGTGGTACTGTACATCTATATGTTTCGTCCTGGCATGGAAAGTAGGATTCTTTGCCAGAAAAATTGCAGTCTGACTGTCACAAAAAATAGTTATTTGCTGTGCATCAAAACCAATGTTAGAACACAAATGTTTTAACCAAACTGCTTCTTTACAAGCAAGTGTAGCTGCCATGTATTCAACCTCTGTAGTGGACAAAGCGACTACAGCCTGCCACTTACTCATCCAACTCACTGCACCACCATTCAACATGAAAATGTATCCACTGGTGGACCTCCTGTTGTCAATGTCCCCTGCCCAATTAGAATCCACATAACCTCGAATACTGAGATTCCTCTGTGATTCAACCAAGTTCCCATGGTAACACAAAGCAAACTCTGAAGTGCCCTTCAAATATCTGAAAACTCTCTTTATAGCATCCTAATGTGTCCTTCTAGGATTGGCCATAAACTGACTAAGAACTCCCACTGCTTGGGCAATGTCTGGCCTTGTACAGACCATTGCATACATAAGACTACCAACTGCACTAGCATAGGGTACACTGGTCATGTCCTCCATCTCAGTAGGAGATTTTGGACAGTCTTCAATAGATAGCTTCATTCCCTGTAAGACTGGAACAACTAGTTGCTTGCAATCATTCATGCAAAACCTCTCTAGAACAATCTTGATATACTTACTCTAATTGAGCCAAATTTTTCTACTATTCCTATCCCTAGTTATCTCCATCCCCAGAATATACCTTGCTGCACCAAGATTTTTCATTTTGAACTTAGCAAACAACTGAGACTTAAGATCATAAATCATCAACATAGAGAGCAATAAAAAGAACTTGATCACTTTTAGCTTTGCAATAGACACAATGATCAAATTTTGATCTTACAAATTCCAAAGACAATACAAAAGTATCAAATTTCTAGTATCACATTCTCGGTGACTGCTTTAACCCATACAAAGACTTTTTTAACTTGCAAACTAGTTTCTCTTTACCTATCTCCACAAAGTGCTCAGGCTGGGACATGTAAATCTCTTCTTCAAGATCACCATGAAGAAATGTTGTCTTCACATCCATCTATTCGACCTCTAAGTCATACGCTGCTGCAAGTGACAAAAGAAATCTGATAGATGTCAGCTTAGCTACAGGAGAAAAAATTTCCCCATAATCAATTCCCTCTACCTGGGAATAACCCTTCACAACCAACCTCGCCTTATATTTTTCCACGCCATCTAGACCAATCTTCTTTTTAAATACCCATTTGCAACCAACAACTTTTCTACCTTTAGGCAAAGGCACCAAACTGCAAGTGTCATTTTTTCTAATGATGCCATTTCTTCATTCATGGGTTCCAACCAAGAGTCTGAATCAGACATTCTAAATGCCTCTTTTCAGTCCTAGGCTCATCAGTGCTAGAAATTAAAGCATAGGCACAAGTAGAATCTATCAAAGAAAACCCATACCTATCAGGTTGTTTCTTTCACTGTTGACCTCCTCACTGGGCTGAGGCTGAGGTTCTTCTTCTTCTTCAGAACTTCAGAACTACTTGAGCTCTTCTTAGTTTCAGGTACATTTTGAATTTTCAATTCCTCTTTATCTAGTGTAGGAGGAATTCCAACTACATCCTTATTGTTTTCTGACTTTGTCTCTAACTTGCAGATCCAAGGTAGAAGGCTTCATCTCGAAAGATTACACTTCCTCTGTATACAACCTATATCGGGGATTCCAAAGCTTGTATCCTTTTATGCTAACACTATGGCCAATAAAGATACATTTGAGCCTTGTTCTCCAACTTAGATCTTTTCTCATACGACACATGTCCATATGCCTCACAACCAAAACACGAATATGTCTCAAAGAGGGCTGCTTACCAGACCACTTCCAAAGGTGTTTTCTCAAAAATTAGAATTTGGAGAATGATTAATCAAGTAACATCAGAAGCAACATCCTCAGCCCATAACTTCTCCTCCAAGCCACTACTCAGTACTTAGTGCTCTCTCCATCACTATCCTATTGAACCTTTCTGCAACTCCATTTTGCTATGGAGTATAAGGTGTAGTCTTATGTCTTTTAATCCCATGGTCTTTACAATACCTCTCAAATCATCGAAAAAATTCACTATATTATCAGTCCTTAAGCATTTAATTTTTCTTCCATTCCGATTTCTACAAGGTTCTTAAATTCCTTAAACTGACTAAACACTTCTGATTTAATTTTCAAAAAATAAACAAATGTTCTTCTCGAATAATCATCAATGAATGATACATAGTACCTTGAATTAGACAAAGAAGGAACATTCACTGGACCAAATACATCAAAATGAATATAATCTAGCAAACCAAAAGATTTATGAGGACTAGAATAAAATGAAACACGGTGCTATTTTCCATATATACAATGTTCACAAAATTCAAATTCGAGGTTACAATCTTCAAGCCCCTCAACCAGGTTTTTATTCTTTAAGTTTTAAAACCTTTCTCTCCAATGTGGCCTAGCCTATGATGCCAGAGCATAGTCTTTTCTGCTAGAAGTTTAACTTCCATAGAGTTTACACAATTAGGAACATTTCCCTCTATTCCTCCATGAGTAGCTTTCTGTGACTTTATAGAGACACTATTGCATTGAACAACGTGTGCATCTAGCTTGTACAAGGTACCAATACAAGCACCCCTTTCTAGCACCATTGAGCCTCTAGTAATCTTGTAGTCATTTCCAGAGAACGTGACTTGCACTCCAATATCATTCAACTTACTAACAGAAAGTAAGTTTCCGCCAGACCTGGTATATATATTACATCATTAATTCCCTTCACTCTTCCATCAGGGAATTGAATTCTAACTCTTCCACAACCAACGATATTCAAAGTTGAATCACTTTCCAAGTACACCTTTCCACCATCGTATTATTCTTCATACTTCATAAACCAGTCTCTATGAGATGTCATGTGGAAAGATGCTCTAGAATCAATCAGCCAGACATCATCTGATGCCTGCGTAGCCAAGGCTGCAATGAAGGAATCTGCATCACTATGAGAAGAATCATTGTCAGAAGAATGCTTCTTCTTCTTCTTCTCCTCTTTACAATCCTTTTGGACATGACTAGGTTGCCCACAGTTCCAGCACTTCACCTTGGACTTCTTTCTAGGAGACTTTGATCTCCCCTCTGATTTTGATTTAGACTTCTTGTCTTTCTTCTTGCCTTTCTCTCTCGACCTTCCTCTAACAACAAGGGCCTCCTTAGCCATCTCAGAAGATTTCCTTCTCATCTCTTTTGATAACAAAGAAGTAACAACATCTTCCATCTTGAAACTAGATGTTGTACTCCCAATAGCCATCACCAGGTGATCCCATGAATCTGGCAAAGAACACAATATCAGCATACAACGATCCTCTTCATCAATCTTCACACCAACAAATGTTAACTGTGCAATCAACATGTTGAATGCGTTCAAATGATCAGGAAACTTTTCCTCAGGAACAGTTTATTCACCAAAGACTTCCCCTGATAAATAGATGCCAGTCTCTTCCACAAGGAAGATGCAGTCTTCTCTTCATGGACATTGAGAAGAATGAAGTCTTCCAAATAGAGCCTTATTAGCCCCTTAGACTTTCTATCGCAAGGTCCCAATCTTCTTGCTTCATGCCTGAGGTTTAGTTCCAGACACAACAAGCCACAGATCACGATCCACTAAGAGATCCTCCATTATGAGTTTCCACAACTCAAAATTACTGCCATTGAACTTCTCTATTTCAATCTTTCCTGACATGCTAGCCATCTCAATCTGTAATTCGAATTTGAAAAAATTCTACAATACTCCCACTGAAGAAAAATTGACACAAAAAACCCAATGTACCCACAAGGATAACACAACTGGCCAGGCTCTAATACCACTTGTAAGGAAAGCTAGATGCAGAAGCAACTCTCCTAATGTCAAAAACTCAGGGAAGAATGCAGAGATACCTTTTAAATTTTACAATTACAGTCCAATTAAGATGCACATGAAAGAGATAACAAAAATAGAGTATTTGACAAAAACATATGAACACCAGATATACATGGGAAAACCCTTATGAGAGAAAAACCCACCACACCAAGAGAAGTCACTTTGTGTTACAGTAATAAAGATTACATATAGAGTTCTGACTTATCTTTTTAATGTCAGCTTACAACAACATTCACCATGAACAACCTTGTTACAAAACATTCACGTTACAGTCTTCACAAAATAGAGTTCATCCACTGATCACACAATCACACAGCAATCCGTCGATCCATCGAACCAGACATCATCTGTTATTCCAGACTATAACCATGCCGCCCCTGTCTATCGAGCTTCTTCTCAGTAACTGCCACAACGAACTATCTTCCAACGGTTCCCATTCATCTCCTTTCATTGGTCGACAACACGCCACATAGGATAGTCTTCACTCGGTCAAAAGGCTTCAATCTGTGTTGGCATGTCGGTGAGACACTAATCATGTCTCCTTGATGCCACACAGCTTAACATTCGATATCGCCAAGAGTTCACCTATCGACAAGATGTCATACCGAGTCCAAAAGGCTATCTCTAAGACTTCCTCGTGTCGCCAAGACCTCATACCGAATTTATTCACATGTATCGCTATCGCCAAGACTCATCGCTATCAGTGAGACATCATACCGAAGCTCCATGAGTCACATAGACATGAGTGTTCACATTGGCAAGACAATCGTCTTTCGCTGAGAGATCATACCAAACATCTAAGGCTCTCTCCAAAGGCTTCAAAAGAAACATTGTTGGTGAGACTTCGTTCGTCGCTGAGACTTCACACCGAGACCCCTTTCATTATCCTGATGACTTCAATGCAAAACCGTTCGACAAGACATCACACATCGGTAATACTTCTTACCGAGCCATCGCATGTTACTCCGAGTATATACTGTCGGTGAGACAAACCAACTATCACCAAGAGTTCATAGCGAAACCTCCATGTTATTCTGAAGACACCAAGCAAATGCTATCGGTGAGACATTCCTATCGGCAAGAATTCTTATCGAACACCCAAGACACTCCCCGAAGGCTTCAACAAAAAACGCTGTCGGCGAGACATTAGTATCGTTGGGACTTCACACTGAAGTAATCCTTTCGGCCAAGGGTCTTCCCGATATACGATATGAATGGCCTGTCGGCCAGAGATCTCCACTCGGCATAGGGTTACAATGACAGTCATAAGTCACAGTGATAAGCTTCTTCGGCATGACTTAAACATTGCGTCAGCAACCTATACAAACCACAAGATCCAATGCTGCTAGTCGGCCAGACCCAAAGCATGTCACACTGACTTGCCTCTCTTAGAGGTTTCAGCCTGTGGAATTGAGGCATATATTTCCAACAATGCCAATGAATACCTTAACAAGTATACCTTATTTCACTAGTGAAATAAACACTACCTCAATATAACACATTCAAAATGTAACCAATATGGCTATGCACACAATATCACATAAGATAATGTGGTTGATAGACTATTGTTCACATCCTTGAAAGGAAAATAACTATAGTGGTACAAAGGCTTGTAGGTTAACTCCATTCATAACTGTGATGCGTTAGGTAAAATTTGTGTGAACAATTTGAGGATAAAAGTGATAATATGTCCTTGGTAGAGTAGCTATCAACAATTAAGAGGGCTCCCCATGAATTCATGAGAGATTTTAACTTCAAGTTTTAGAATACTTGGGATAGAATCCTTGCCTTGGCCAAACCATCTCCCAATCATGCCTTCTTATACTACCTAAGGGATCTTAATAGTGGTGTTATTAAGATATGGTCTATGGGTGGAGTAACTTTTCCAAATGAATATGATATTGACATCAAGGAAAAAAAATGTTGGGAATAGGATGTCATTTAATTGCAATCCTAAACATTATTTCATGTATCTCCTAAGTCCTTGGAAAGTGTTCCCCAACACTAGGATTAGAAAGAGATTAAATTTGAATGAAATGAACATGTTAATTGACGTTTGTAATTAATTCAAAATGATAGGAACATGTGAGGGCATCCAAGATGAGTTCCTAAATAATAGGAGCACATGGGGCGCCCACATGGAAGGTGGAACCCACCTTGAGTTAAGTTAATGGTTTGGAGAAAAAGATAACACTTCAGTAATGCATGTAAAGATCCTAGAAGTTAGGGATTGATGTTTACATGCATGAAGTTCAGTTCAGTTTAGTTTAGATCAGTTCAGTTTAGTCCAGTCCAGTTCAGTTCAGTTCAGTTCAGTTCAATTTAGTTTAGTTTAGTTTAGTTATGGTTCAATTATCTTTAGTTGCATGTAGTTAGTTTCAGTTGAATATTAGTTGACTTCAGTTGACTTGGAATGCATGAATAATGACTTGAGTTGCATGATAGATAACATGTGATTCATTCAGTTAAGTGGGGATGATCAATCATGCATCATGTTTGCATGAATTGATGAAGAGATATGTTTCAGTTAACATAGATTGACCTAGACCCACCTTGGGCGCCCAAGTTGGCATCTTGGAGTTAACACTTTTGCATGATAAGATATTTTATAAGGCTAAGTTAAGTGGGCCCATTCTTGGGCACCAACTTTGAGGATAAGCTTAGAAGATATCTTTAGAATAAATGTTGAGTTATGAATTTAGTTTGGGAGGCCTAGATTGATGAAGGACTTGGTTTGACATTGTTTTTCATGGGAGAACTCTACTTGCAAAGAATAGGCGTGGGTTTTGTGAGATAAGCTTTGTGCTTTATAATTGTAAACTCTTTGGAGTTTACAAGACTCATTATTGCTAGAAAATCAAAATTCCTATCAAAATGGAGAGTTTATGCAAGCTCTAGTGGTTCAAGATGATACCTCAACTTCAGGACACCAATTTGATGCAAATCAAACAACTATTGTTAGACAATATCACATGTTAGGAGAATCTACATTGGTCAACTAGCTTGAGATAGATTTTTGTGGCCTAAAACAATAAAGTATTGATAATGGAATAGCTTCTACAATGGGTCAAGTATCAACCTCCCAACCACTCCAAGATACTACAAATTCTGGTACAATAGGTAGGAAAATTGTGATACAAAAAAATTAGACTATTGGTAAGGGTAACAAAGCACAAGAGCAAGTATAGATTAGCCAATAAACAAAGTTATATCATGTTGTTCCAAAAGTTCCTTCAAAGTTTTGTAATTTTATCTTCAATGTAGTTGATCAAATGAAGAAGGATAACCTAAATGTGACCATGTGGGATGATATATCTTATCTCATCTCAATGGAATTTATTGTAACAAGCTTTAGAAGGGCTCAAACAACCAAGTGATATGTTAGAAAAAGAAGGATAAACATCTCCAACCAACCTAGTACAACCCAAGGAAGAAAGGAATGAAAGTAAAATCAATAAATCAACTCCCTTTTATTTTTCCTTTATTATTGGAGATTATGTAGTTCATTATTGTATGATTGATTTGGGGGTTAGTAGTTTTGTTATGCCAAAGAAGGTAACTAATCTGCTTGGCATTAAGTATGGATTGGTGACTAAGGGAGTTGTGCAATTAGATAGAATTGTTGTTAAGACAATGGGGGTCATCAAATATTTAAAATTGAACTTACATGCATGCCCAGTTGCACCATGTTGCAACATATATTATTCATAGACCTCCTTGCTTTCTTTGCTATCTACTTATCTAGAGAATTCATGACCAAGATTGTGTTGGGAAAATGTGTCTCAACCTTGCAATTATATAAAGGTTATTGTTGATAGGATATATATATATATATTTCCTAGTTACACCGATAGGTGTAATATGCAATGGCATCAAGGGGGAGAAGTGGGATGCGTGTAAACAATTTTTTGTTAAATTTTTCAAGACACTACTAAAATGGCCGACATACATTACATAAATGATACATTGTAAATCTAGACCACTAATTATTAGGTTTTAGATCTAATGGTGGATTTTTTTTGGTCCTATCTTGCCCTAGAATATAGCTCTATTTTATGAGGGTGTTGTATTACGACTGCAGTAGAGAGAGATGGTGATGTATTCTGAGAGTCTGTTAGCAGTCATGTCGTCTCTTGATCTTTGAGCGGTGATACTCCTGTGAGAAGCTTGCTCTGCAAGTATATTGTAATCTTTGTGATTTAATGAATAATATATTGGGAAACTTTTAGAGTGTGGGGTTTTTCTCTCGAAAGGGTTTCCTGCACGTAAATCATTGTGTTGTGGTATGCATGATATTTATGTTTATTTTTATTTAAGTTTATGTAATTGTTAAAGATCTACAATTTTTTTGCATTATTCTCCTCTCAAGATTAGTGTAGGAAAGTTGTTTCGCTACCTTAGCTTCCTTACAAGTGGTATCAAAGCTGGATCACCTTTGGTTTCAGTTGTGGGCTATTTGGTTTTTTTTGAATAATCCAAATTTTAGTGGGAGCTTGTGCAAAAGATACTTTGTGATCTTGTTACAAGAATTTTCAGATGGTGAGTTCATTAGGGAGAATAGAGGTGGAGAAATTTTATAGAAATAATTTTGAGATGTGGAAACTAAAGATGGAGGATTTGTTGATAGATCAAGATCTATGGGATGTTGTTGATGAGAATGTTTCAAGGCCTACAGATCCTACTCAGGTCTCTCAATATGATGTTACGGACCATAAAGACAAGGGTCTAATCATATTTTTCTTGAAATACTTTGTTTTAATTAATGTCCATGAGGAGACCTTTGCACAAAAACTATGGAACAAGCTTGGTGAGATGTATCAGGCCAAATCTTTAGTAAATAAGATTTTCTTGAGGAAGAAATTGTATTCCTTGAGAATGGAAGAGGGCGGATGAATTAAAAACTACCTGGAATCATTCAATATGTTGGTGGCTTAGTTGATATTAGTTGGTGTCAAAATGGATGAGGAGGAAATGTGTCAGATATTTCTTTGTTCTTTGCCTGATTCATGGGATTCTCTTGTTATGGCTATTGGGAGTACTTTTGTAATTTTGAAGACTGAAGATGTGGTGAGTTCTTTGCTTTTTGAAGAGATGAGGAGGAAGGTATCCATCACTTCCAAGGAGGCCCAAAATTTTCATGGAAGACCTAAGGAAAAAATAAAGAAGAATGAGAAGCATGACACATCCAAGTTTAGGGGGAGATCTAAATCTCCTGGAAATTCCAAAGATATTTACTAGCACTACGGTAAGCCTGCACATGTTCGCAAGGAATGCAAAGAAGAAAAGACAAAATTTGATTATGATTCTAAGTATGAGAAGGAAGATGACAACACATTCATTGCAGCTTTGGCAACTCATGTAGGTAATGATGTATGGTTAATTGACTCAAGTGCATCTTTCCATATGAACTTTAATAAAGATTTGTTTTTTGAATATGAATAATTTGATGGAGGTTTAAGGTGTACTTGGGTGATGATTCTCATTTAGATATTGTTGGCTGTGGTAAAGTTAAAATCAGATTTATTGATGGTAGAATAAAAAGGATTAATGGTGTGTTGCATATCCTTGGATTAGCACAAAATTTGTTATTTGTGAGAAAACTAATAGATGCGAGTGTGCAGGTAGAAATTTTTGATGTAGGATGCAAGATGGTTAGAGGTGCTAAGGTGATTGCTAGAGGTGTCAGATATGGCACATTGCATAAGCTTGATGCATGCACTTTTGAGTACAATACTACTTATGTGAAAAGCAAGTATGTGGAAGAAGTGAGGATTTCACCTTCATCAGATGGTCATGAATTTTGGGTATCCAAGGGTGCTCTTTCTTCTGAAATAAAGTTACCTATAGATAAAACCATGTTATGGAACTAGAGACTTGGTCACATTGGAGAAAAGGGTCTAAGGACCTTGAAAAATTAAAAGTTTGTTGAAGGTTTTGTTGTGCAGTTTTTGCACACACGCCCCACTGAAAGCAGGGACCCTCTTTCTTGTTTTTCTCTTGCGTTTGATTTTTGTAGGGTCTCGACTTCATCCCCTTAAGGGATAAGTCCCTTAGTTCAAGTCTTGATTCACCCATGTTCACTGATAACTTGCATTTGAATATGCTCTCTTGCAACTTGGAGTCATTGTCCAACCCTTAGGAATTCACTCTGGGCCAGAAATTGTGAAATTTGAAAAAATTGGCTAAGTGTGGGGGATTTTCAGAGAATCCGAGCAAGCTCAGATTATTCAAACCTTAATCCATTTGGATAATCTGAGGTACCTCAGATTATCTGAAATCCACTCTGGGGTCGCGTGTCTAAAATATTCAAATGTCTTTTCGCGCATTAATTAGGGGATCATTTATTGCATTAATTCAGTATTATATTCACTTTGGCCCTCCTTTTTGGTCATTTGCATTCAAAAGAAGTTTGAAAGCGACCAGGAATTCTTTGTAGCAAATCAAAGTTTGGATTTCTCAGGAGATTTCTTGTAGAGATTGTGGTCACCATTGGATTTTGCAGCCTTCTTATTAATCTGTCGGGTTTCTTCTATAGGGTTTTGTGTTTAAAAGGTATGATCTTTGTCTGCTTTGATCCTGATCTAAGTTATGGCCTTGAGTCCATAAGTAATGAGTGAAGTTGGTGCACTTTGAGTTCACAATGGTTTATTTCTTGCATTAATTATTGTTTATGTGGCGTGTCTTAGGGTTCATTGTTGCATCATGCACTTTCTAGGGCACGAAGGTTAAATATGTGGGGTTCTCGTTTGAATGGTTTTAGAGAGTACATGTTTGAATACTTCCTCATCTTAAGTTTTGAATGATGAACCTGTGAAGGAAAGTAAATCCCTCTTTGATATTATGTTGGCTCAAACCCTAGGTAGAAGTTCTACTCCTACGAGCCACAAGCTTGAGTATTTGGATCCAAATCATTAAGACATTGCATGTAACTGTGTAAATGATGGTATGAAGATTGTTTGATTGATCAATTTTTTGGGGAAATTGGTTGAATTTCATGAATTTAACTCAAGATTTTGAAACTTAGTGTTTTTCGGTGCCCTGGCAGAATCTCGGTGAATCCGAGCTAGCTCGGATTACCCAAGCCTTAATCCGCTCGAATAATCTGAGGTGGCCCGGATTAGCTGAAGATCCCATGTTTGAATGTAGTGAACTTAAGGAATGCTGATTTTGACCTTCATTCGGTAATTTTAGGCTACCCTGGATTTTCTAAATTTCAGGGAATTCAAGGCAAGCTAAAATTTTTGATTTTCTCTGGATGTCATGCTTAATTTTGACAATTGAAGTTCATGATGATTTCGATGTTTGAATGCACTTGTTTATTGATGGTTTAAATTTTAATATCTCATGGATTTCAATTCAAATTCATAATTAAGTTGTTTGCATTCATCTGATCAAGTTCAGTAAATCCAAGCGGGGTTGGATTGACCGAACCATAATCTGGTTGGAAAATCTGAGCAAGCTCAGATTCTCTAATTTTCTATGTGATGATTTGAAAGTTCAATATAGAGGCTAATTATTGATCATGATGGTGGCTGGTGATGACTCCATGTGCTTCAAAGATAAAAATAGTTTCATTTTATTATTGCAATGTGTCATATTAGTGCTTCTCTTCTAGTAATTGTGGTCTTGTGTTAACAAATGCAGGTAGAGGAAAGTCCAGATAAGACCACAAAAATAAAGGCTGTAATTGCACAGGAGGAAGTCAGAAAGAGGCAGGAGAGAATGAAGTATGATTTCAAAGGCATCTGGCCTGAGACCAGGATTGCTTCTGCATGGTCAAGGATCACAAACACCAATATGGGTCATATTGACTATGATGACTTCCATCAAAGGGTATTTGGAAAGGCACTCACCGATCTTGCTCAAAAGATCACCCACACAGGACCAGCACAAGTAGCAGGATTTCCACCCACACAACTGTGTTCGGAGCTAGTTTTAGAGTGTGCAAAGCACTATGATTCCAGGACAAGGATCATCGTTGGGCCTCAAGGAAGAGTGATGGAAAATCTAACAAATGAATCAATTGCAGAGGTCTTCAACATTGCCTCCCATCACAAGTTGATTAAAGAGATAAACATTGGGGAGTTTACTAAATTCTATGAGGAAGATCCTAATAGAGCCTTGGAGATAATGAACAATGCTTGGATTCTAAAGCCAAAACCACACTATTCAAAATTTCCCAAGCAGCTACATAGGAGTGACTTTAAACATGAATACAATGACATCATAACTCTCCTGGGCAGAGTCATGGGAGTGGAGGAGGCACATATATTTCAACCTTGGATGTTCCACCCTATTACTCAGATTGTAGCCAACAAGCACTACCATTGGGAAAGGATCATCAAAAACAATATAGATGCCCAATTGAGGAGTGTATAGGAGACCAAAAAGTTCACTATGACTTCATATTTGGTATATATGTTGACACACAAGAAAAAATAAAAAGGTCTCAATTGTAAAGGAGTGTTGGGGCAAGATAGGAAATGGGAGGTATATCCCCAACTATAGTATAAGACATCAAATTACAGGAGGGCTAATGATGCTTTTTTCATGTACATTCCTAGATTGTTGCAAGATGCCCTTCACATGAGGATCTCTGTAGATGCAATGGATTTGATAAAGAACTACATGGCCAATGGTTCATTTAGTTCCAAAGGTTTACATAAACCCAAGTGCAAGGATCACCAGTTGTCCCTCTCAGACTACCTCGGTATCCCACTAACAAGCTCATCCTATTGGAACTAACAAAATAAATGTTTGGCTTTTAGGAAATCTTATAGAGAGGCAACATAAAGAAGAAGGGATTGGGATCAGAATTCCCATTGAGAGTAGGAGTATTGGAGGCTTTCCCTTCTATTCAAAGTGCCCAACATTCAAAGAAGGAGATGACTCAATTTGAATTGTACTCCCACACTAATAGAGGAAATTTTGATCCTTATGGGAAGGATGTGAAGTAGGCCAATAGGAATTTTAGGCACAAAGACCACATTAAAGATTACTAGGCTAATTGTAGGGATGAGTGGGAAGTTATCAGAAGAAGATTCTTAAGGCTTCCTTTAAGGCTAATTAGGTTGTACAGGGTTGTGGAAGTACTAGATCAGATGGAAGATGATGAAGCATATATCCTTTAGCACCATGACTATGAACCTTATAGAAATAGGCCACTGCCTCGAATAAATTGGTCTGAAGAGGAGATAACTGATTTAAATCAAATCACTGAGCTAATTAATAAATACTCTAGGTTGTGGGTCAAACATCAAGTACTGGAGTTAGAAGTTGAATGTGTTAAGTTCACCTATGATCTAATGGGAGACCTTGAGGCTCATGATGAGGAAACAACTGAGATCAACAATGGAGATGAGGTCATTGCACCTCATGATGAGGAGATCATATTAGAAACAATATTCATCAAGAGAAGAACTAGGATCCAAGTACAAACCAAGAGGGTTTCTTAGGCTAGCACCCATATTGAAGAAGGGGAGACCTCACAACCAGTGAGGAAGAAAAGAATAATCACCGAGAGGAAAAAGGTTGCAAAATCTAGGAAGAATGAGGCTGCTACAGATGCTCCCTCTGCTGTGAAGGTGGTAGAATTGGAAAGTTTAGGGGAAAAGCACCAAGTCTATGTGAGGAGAAATTATCCTAAGCACAAAGCTGCTCAAATAGAAGAAGTAAAGATAACAAATGAAGAGGAACCTACAGATGATGTGGAGAAGAGAGCAACTACAAGAAATAATTCTCCAATTTCTTCTTCACCTTCCTTACATCAGAACATACAAAGTGATGAGGAGGCACTTCCTAAGGAAGGAAATATATCTAACAATCCTGAGCAGTTAAATGAGGAAGATGACAAAATTTCTACCCCTGACAGTGCAGAATGGAGGATATTTGTGCAAGAAATGAAGCAATCAACCTCTGGTGCTGAAAGAAAAAATATAGAATCAGAGGTGGTTCAAGGGAAGATAAAAAAATATCCTAAGAGGGTAATAGTGGATGAGCCACAGAATAATCCTGAGGAGGAAGCTGATAAAGAGGAGGATGTTGTTGATAGTCCTGATCAGGACAAGGAAGGACAAGACAATAAACTAGAAGTTGAGAAGGATGCTGAAGTAAATGTGGTTGATAGTCCTGATAGGGAGGTGACAACTGAAACATCTACAACTCTGGAATGGCTAGAAATGAGGCTTAGCAAAAAGCCTATTATTGTGCAGGAAGAAACCCCAAGTTGGGATAAGTTGCTTGAACAATTTGGGCAACCAAAACAGAGAAAAAGAGCCAAAATGGCTTCCAAGATTGCAAGAGATGAATTTAATAATAGGGTCATTCATGTTTCTTTCCGTCCATCAAATAAGTTCAAGGATGAGGTCAAGTCTTCAGAATACAAATTACAAACAATCAACCTGGGGCCTACAACCAAGGACCAAGAAAAAGAAGAATTCTAGGAGTCCTCTTAGGCTATCTTAAGAAGATTAGATAAAGAAATAGAGGAAAAGGAGAAATTGAAAAAGCAGTTGAATGATGTGTATAAATATATGCAACATTTGATGAAGCCCCTACAAACTATGGGTAGTGAGGGAGTTATGCCTGAAGGATTGTTGCGTAAGGAGGCAATCAATGTGATTGAAAGGTTAAAGTCTTCTGTGCACTCTACACACAGTTGGCTTATGGATGTGAGCAATAGAGGAGATGAGGCAATTGAGAAAATTCTGAAGATATACACCATTGCCTCTAATTTTCTTGAGCATACTTCTCAGTTTGCTGCAGATTGCAATAAAATTGATGAATCTAGTGCTAATGAATTGAAGAAGATTTTGCAAGTACTGAAGGAAGACATGGCCAAGTTGAATATCTTCTCCCGAGATCAAGTTGGTAAGATAAAGGAGTGGGTAGAAGTATGGAATTATAGGAAGGGGATTCTCACTAAGGCATTGAAGAAAATAATGAAGCTTCAGGGAAAAATGAAGGAAATATATAATAGTTGCATCACTTTCCTTGAGATAGTCACTAGCAGAAATAAATTTGGACAAAAGAATATGAATGTTGGTAGATTGTAGGCATGGTGGCATGAAGTTTATGCTCCATCTGATGGTGCTCCAATTTCTAAGGAGAATTTGGAAGATGCGGCCATGTACATTTCAAAATTGGATAAATATCATGAGTTGCAAATTGCGTGGAATAAAGTTATGCCCCAATATTTGGAGGAATTCAAGAATCATAAAACTAGGGTGAAATTTATTCCAGTTCTAGATTTGGAAGATATGAGAGAATTATTGGAGAGGTCAAAAGAATTATTTGATAAATTAAAATCCAATCAGGAGGGAGAAAAAAAAATCAACAGCCAACTGCCTAGTTTTTTGTGCTAGACATATGACCCCGCCAGCCAGGATGAACAACCTTGAATTTTGTGCCACACAAAAATTCTATTGGAAGATCCAGGATGACCTAGAAGAAGTCTCAAATATTAAATGCAACAATTGTTATTTTATTAAAAGAATCTTCTAGGCCGACCTATTTTGGCCGACCTTTGATGTAACCCTAATTGGGCAGACCTAATGGGAGATTTCTATAAATTGGGCATCTTGCCTCATTTGTAAAGGTTAGAAATTAGATAAAGCTAAGTGATAGTGCAAAAGCTAGAGCTAGGAGTTAGTATTTTCTGAGAGAAAATGTTGCAATACTGAATACTGGAATTGTTGCAACATTGGGTGATTCAATATAAGTAAAGACATTGTTCCTTAGTGCTCTTTCTTGTGTTGATTTATCTTGCATGGTTCTTGTTATTACATCTTTTGAGATTGCTTTGAGATCATTAGATATAAGTTAGAGCTAGATTTAACACAATGGTGTTTGTGATTTAATACTTGAAGTGTTTGAGCAAATCCCTGGTCCATAGTTTTAGCAGCTTGTTGATTGTAAGTTGCTATGTAAATTTAGCCTGGACCTTAAATTTATGTGCTAAGTTCAATTGTAGGTATTTATTCATTTTAATTGCAAAATAAGGTTGATTTGAGTGAATGTATCATGATTTGAAAATATTTAATTCATTAGAAGATTGCACTATTTCTATGAGATTACAGATTAGATCTAGGTTAAGCAGGAATTAATTTTGAGGGATTGGTCCATTTTGAGTGTTTTGTCATTTGCATTGTTGGTCTTAGGAGTAATTTCAGTCTTAGAATCTCTCTAAAACCTTATCTTTTGTCATTTCTTTTAAAATCTGAGTTGGATTTAGGATTTTAAACTATCAAAATATTGCAAAATCTGATAAGTTTCAAGTTCCAGCATTTGTTTGTAAGGTCCCTTCGTGATTACCAACATTTTAACATAATTATCTAAGTTGTTTATGCATTGTCAAGACCTAACATTAGAGACCTTGGGGTTATCTCTTGAGGCTTGTTGAGAGAGATTTACCTTTCAAGAGAGATAGGATACTTGTATTATGTCTGAGTTGTTGCTGTGCAAAAAACACCATCAACAGGCTTGTCTGATTCTAATCTTGAATTTGATTTCTATGAGCATTGCATTTATGAAAAACAAAACCGCATTCAATTTTACTCGAGTTCTCATAAATCATGTGGTGTATTGGATCTTATTCATTTTGATGTGTTTGGTCTTGTAGATGTTCCTTCGATTGGTAAATCCACATAAAATGTTTCATTTATTTATGATTATAGTAGAAGGACATGGGTATATTTTCTAAAGAGTAAATATGAAGTTTTTAGTCGATTTAAAGAATTTAAAGCAATGGTTGAGTTATAGACTAGAAAGAAAATAAAATGTTTGAGGACTGATAATGGCGATGAATTTTTCTCTAATGATTTTGATATTTTTTGTAAAGATTTTGGTATTCATAGACAAAATAAAATTCCATATTCTCCACAACAAAATGAAGTTACAAAAATAATGAACATGACACTCATGGAGAAGGCTAGGAGTATTTTGAGTGGTGCTGGCCTAGAACAAAGGTTTTGGGTTGAACCAATTGCCACTGCCTGTTACCTGATAACATGTCTCCTACATCAACTCTTGTTAATAGGACACCTAAAGAGGCATGGTCAAGTCGCAAGCCTTCATTAAGACATCTTAGAGTTTTTGGTTGCAAGGCATATGCACATGTGCCAAAGGAGAAGCGAACAAAGTTGGAGAACAAGACTGCGAAATGTATCTTCATTAGATATAGTTATGGTGTGAAAGGATAAAAGCTTTGGGAACCTATTGCAAAGAAGGTAATATATAGTAGAAGCATTATTTTTTAGAGAAACTAAGCCTTCTTTTGTTACATTGCAGCCAAAACAAAGTGAATAGGAAGATGTGATTCAATTTTCCTCTACACCTGAGAAAGTTGAATCAAGGCCCAAGGATAGACAAGAAGTTGAGGAGAGCTCATCTATCCCTAGATCTTTAGAAGAGGAGGAAGAACCTCCAACTCAACTTGTTTATAGGTCTACAAGGAATAGACAACCAACTGAAAGGTATACACCTGATGATTGGAGATGTACTTTTTCTTTAAATACTAACATGGATGAACACAAATCTATAGAAGTGGCATTAAATATGAATGATGGAGAATCCCGGAACATTGCTATGGATGAAGAAATGAAATCTTTGAAAAAGAATGATACATGGGATCTTGTACCATTTCCTGAAGGACAAAAACTTGTTGGTTGCAAATGGGTGTTCAAGAAAAAGATTGGTTCAAATGGAGATATTGAGAAGTACAAAGCAAGGTTGGTAGAAAAAGGTTGCTCTCAAGTTGAGGGTGTTGATTATGGTGAGATATTCTCTCCTGATGCAAAAATGACATCCATTAGATTTTTTCTTGCTATTGTGTCTGCTTATGATTTAGAGGTTGAACAAATGGATGTGAAAACTGCTTTCCTTCATGGTGATTTGGAGGAGGATATTTATATGACACAACCAGAGGAATACGTGGTGAAAGGTAAAAGTAAGTTGGTTTGCAAATTGAAGAAATATTTATATGGGTTAAAAAAAAGTCCTAGGACGTGGTACTAGATATTTGATACATATGCATTGAGTTCGGGATTGAGCGTTCTAAATCAAATCATTGTGTTTATTATAAAACTGATGGTGATCATTTCCTTTTTATTGCATTATATGTTGATGATATGTTATTTATTGGCAAAGGGAAAGGTATAATTTCAAAATTAAAATCTCAACTTGCTGCTAAATTTGAAATGGAAGATTTTTTTGCAACTAGTCACATTCTTGGGATGGAAATTAAAAGAGATAGAGTGAACAGAAAGCTATGGCTTTCCCAAAGTAAGTATGTCAATTCAATTTTACAAAGATTTAACATGCATGATTGTAGACCATTGTGTGTTCCTGTTTCAGTTGGTGAAAATTTATCTATTTCCAATTGTCCAACATCTCCATTAGAGATGGAAGACATGAGAAGAGTGCCTTACTAGAGTGCAGTTGGAAGTTTGATGCATGCTATGGTCTATACTAGACCAGACATTACCTAAGAAATGGGAGTTCTTTCCAAATATATGTATAATCCTAGTAGAGTTCATTGCGATGCAATTAAAAGGGTCTTCAGATATTTGTGTGGTACTTTAGATTATTCCTTGTGTTATAATAGTAATGTGACTGAAGACAATATTTCCCTTGATATTCATGGTTGTGTGGATTTAGACTGGGCAGGTGATATTGATAGCAGACGATCCACTAGTGCTTATGTGTTTACATTATTCGATGGTGTAATCAATTGGATGAGTAAGCGATAGGCTGTCATTGCTTTGTCCACTACTGAAGCAAAGTATATGGAAGCTACTCATGCTTGTAAAGAAGCAATTTAGATTAAGATATTATGTTCAGATATTGGAATAAAACAATGTGTAGTGACAATTTATTGCGACAGTCATAGTGTGATATGTCTAGCCAAGAACCTGACATTTCATGCTAGGACCAAGCACATTGATGTACAATATCATTTTGTTCGAGATATGGTCAAAGATGGCAGGGTGAAGCTAGTTAAGGTAGAGACTTTCATGAATTTTTCTGATTCTTTAACTAAGTCTATGAGCACAAAGAAGTTTAGATGGTGTTTAGAGATTATGGGCCTTTCGACCCCTAGCAAGAGGCAATGTTTACTCCCTCCCGTTGCTCTTGCAAGGTGTTCAACAAGTGGGAGATTTGTTGGGAAAATGTGTCTCAACCTTGCAATTATATAAAGGTTATTGTTGATAGGATATATATATGAATACACACACACGCACACACACATATATATACATATATACATACACATATATATATACATATATACATACACACATATATATATATATATATATACATATATACATACACACACACACACACATATATATATATATATATTGTTGCAAGTATGAGCTAGTTTGGTGGTGTTGTCATTGATGTCAACACATTTCAATATGTTGCATATTGTACATGTATGGTTGAGATGCTATTGAGATATTGTGAGTACATGGAGCTATCTTATATAGCTGCAGATGTGTTGTGTTGATGAGCTTCCAAGTTCTTTTGAGAAAATTAATAAAAAAAGGAAGTCAGAAGAAGGAATGCATTCAGATTGTGCTTTGGTATGTTCTCTGGATTTCTCTTGTATTGATCCTATGCTTGTGTGGACCTGAAGGTTTGATAAAGGTATTTTAGTGGTGATATCTCCTGAGTTTTAGCTTTTGGTGTGATGGTATGTGAAATTTATGTTCACCGGTATGTGAACTATTCTAGCAGAGTTGGTATTCTGTGGACTGAGAGAAATATTGTTGCTCTACAATTTTTATCTATTTTGTTTCAGATCTTGCGGATCTGGAATATACTTTGTGAAGACTTTTCTATGCTTTGGCGAAGAGGTTTGAAGTCTGGAGATCTAGAAATCATGTTTTAGTATTTGTGTGTCCGTCTACATAGTCTGAATAGTCTGATGAAAGAAATTCAATGATTGAAGCCTATTGTTCTTGTTGCAGATATATCTAGAAGGTTCTAAGATGTATTCTCATGCTTAAGGAAGTGTTTTGTGGTGTCCGCTTGTCATCTTCTAGTTGGGAAGCATGTACATCAATGATTATTTGTGTTTTCATTAGGTTTGGCTGACCTAGTGTTTAAACTTTATTCGAGGAATAAAATTTAATTAAGAAAGCATGTAGAAGATTCAAGAATATTATTTGTGGTCTTGGTTATATGTGTTATTGGTCCACTCTTATTCCTTTCCATCGCAGGAATTTAGAGTTGCCGACCTAATTTGAATTTATGAAATGATGTATTGTGGCCAACCTTGGAGAAAGTTTCTAAGGTTGAGAATAGTATAAAAGAAGGTTGAGTTGTGATGAACGGTATGGAAGTGAGATGCAAAGTGATGAAAGTGTGCCACAAATCAAAAGAGCAAAAGTGTGTGTGAGTGAGTTGTGATAGCATTTTTTTCAGTTTGTTGAAGGCAGTGAACTAAAGGTTTCTATAATCATGTGAATGTGCTTTAATTGTAGTGGTGGATCTTTTGTTCTCTTTTGTATCTAGAGGCAGTGAGACTCTCTATTGGATAGTGAGTCCTTTGTAGGCAATGGGCCTTTGTATTTGGACAATGAGTCCTCTTTTGGGTAGTGAGCCTTTGTATTCAGTTTATAATCTTTATATTGTGAGTTAATCCTCACCGTGGTTTTTCCCTTATTGGGATTTCCACGTAAAAATATGGTGTTCATTGAGTTGATTTACTTTCTATTATCTGTGTTTCATGCTCATACTTAACAACAAAATAGTATGGTTGAAGATTTTATAAGTGATAAAGTTTTAAGTTTGAATTTGTGTGACAACTGATTCACCCCCCCTCTTAGTTGTCTTGCACCTGTTTAACAATTGGTATCAGAGCTTTTGGTTCCTTGCTATAGAGCTTAACTGCTTAAGGAAGATCCGATGGCGCACAAATTGGAGATCCCTATGTTTGATGGAATTGACTACAAAGATTGGAAGGGACAAATGAGAGGATATATTATCTCTCTTGGTTTCAAGACCTAGAAGGTTGTTGAGAATAAGTATACACTTCCATCTGCTAGTGTTAATTCTATAGATGAGATCTCTTCTTATGAAGAAAATTAGAAGGCGAAGTATGCGATTTGCAGTGGTTTATCTAAAAATGAGTGAATTAAGGTTAATTCTTTGGATACTATATATGATGTATGGAAGAAGTTGGAAGACATGTATGAAGGAAATTAAAAGTTGAAATTGACAAAGAGACTGGCGCAAAGCATAGATTTGTGAACCTGAAGATGGAAGATGGTGAAGAATTTACAAGTTTTTTTTAGAGATTTGAACTGATAGCAAATGAAGTTAGAAATCAAGGAGGAAAACTAGCAGATGGAGATATAATCAAGAAGATCTTGATCACTTTACTAGAATGTTACAGTGACACAATCTTTGTTATTGAAGAAATGTATGATCCAAAGAAGTACACTCTAGAAGAGTTGTTCGAAACCTTGCAAGCATTTGAGATAATAAAGTTTCAAAAAGATGAAAAGACAAAAGAAAAGACATAAACAATATTTAAGGCTTTGAAGGTTGAAGAACCAAATAGCGATGATGAAGAGCTGGAAGAAAACTTCACCAGGAAATTGAAGAAAGGTACAAAAAAGTATAAAGGTATATTATCCTTTAAATGCTTTAGTTGTGGTAATATTGGTCATTATGCTTCAAGATGTTTGAATAGGGCTACACATAAGAAGAACAAGGATTATAAAGATAAGGATAGGAAGGATAAGAAGTATGAGAAGTTGTACTATGTTAAGGAAGAGGCAGGTATTTATGATGATGAATCTAAAAAAGAGGTTGATGATAGTGAATGCTTATTCTTAGCTTTGGAAAGTAAATATGTATCCACTAACTCTAGAAAATATGTAAGTAAGAAGGCTCCAAAGATTAAGAAGAGTAGGATGGAAGGTACTTTGGTTACCGCTTTTCATGCAAGATAGGATGAAGACTACTGGGTAATTGATCTAGTGGATGTTCAAATCACATGACCAAAAGAGTACCAGTGGTGGTGCTTTCTTTATTGGTAGAAGACTAGTTTCATGGCTGAGTAAAAAGCAAGACTTGGTTTCTTTATCCACTGCAAAGGTAGAATATATTGCTATAGCATCTTGCTACACACAAGTTCTGTGGATGAAGCAAAATTTGAAAGACATTGGTATGGTATGTGATGAGCCTATCCCCATTTTATGTGATAATACAAGTGCAATAAATATTTTGAAGAATCCAGTTATGCATTCAAGAACAAAGCACATATCTATCAAGTATCATTTTTTGAGAGAGAAAGTGTTCGAGAATGAGGTCAGAATGGAGTATGTGACAACAAAGGACAAAATTGCAGACATATTTATTAAAGCTCTTCCAAAGGATACTTTTGAGCATCTTAGGGAGAGGTTGGGGGTCATTGGCCCTCCTAACTAGGTGCACATGAAGGTGCATCAGTCCAGTGAATTCACAGATTCTTCATTTATCTGGACTGATAGATGGGTCTACTCCGCAAGGGGAGTAGAAAAGGTTTTCATTGTTGCAGTATGAGTGTACTCCTAAGGGGGAGTAATCAGATCAGTTGTTCTTTTCCGTTGATGTCAAAGGGGGAGAAAAGGTTATGCATTGCCATCAATGACAAAGGGGGAGATTGTTGCAAGTATGAGCTAGTTTGGTGGTGTTGTCATTGATGTCAACACAGTTCAATATATTGCATATTATACATGTATGGATGAGATGTTGCTAAGATATTGTAAGTACATGGAGCTATCTTATATAGCTGTAGATGTGTTATGTTGATGAGCTTCCAAGTTCTTTTGAGAAAATTAATAAAGAAGTGAAGTCAGAAGAAGGAATGTATTCAGATTGTGCTCTAGTATGTGCTCCACATTTCTCCTATGTTGATTCTATGCTTGTGTGGACCTAAAGGTTTGATCAAGGTGATTTAGTGGTGATATCTCTTGAGTTTTAGCTTCTAGTGTGATGGTATGTGAAAGTTACGTTCATCGGTATGTATTATTCTAGCAGAGTTGGTATTTTGTGGACTGAGAGAAATATTGTTGCTTTGCAATTTTTCTCTATTTCATTTCAGATCTTGCAGATCTAGAATATGCTTTGTGAAGGTCCTTTCTATGCTTTGGCAAAGAGGTTTGAATTCTGGAGATCCAAAAATCATGTTTTAGTATTTCTGTGTGTCTGCACAGTCTGAATTGTTTGATGAAAGAAATTCAGTGATTGAAGCCTGTGGCTTTTGTTGCGGATGTATCTGGAATGTTCTGAGATGTATTCTCATGCTTAAGGAAGTGTTTTGTGGCATCCATGTGTCATATTCTAGTTGAGAAGCATGTACATCAATGATTATTTGTGTTTTCATTAGGTTTGGCCGACCTAGTGTTTACACTTTATTCGAGGAATAAAATTTAATTAAGAAAGCATGTAGAAGATTCAAGAATATTATTTGTGGTCTTGGTTATATGTTTTATTGGTCCATTAATATTCCTTTCCACTGTGGGAATTTAGAGTTTCTGACCTAATTTGAATTTATGAAATGATGTATTATGGCCGACCTTGGAGAAAGTTTCTAAGGTTGAGAATAGTATAAAATCAAGTTGAGTAGTGATGAATGGTATGATAGTGAGATGCAAAGTGACAAAAGTGTGCCACAAATCATAAGAGTAGAAGTGTGTGTGAGTGAGTTGTGATAGTAGTTTTTCAGTTTGTTGAAGGCAGTAAACTGAAGGTTTCTTTAATCTTGTGAATGTGCTTTAATTGTAGTGGTGAATCTTTTTTTCTCTTTTGTATTTGTAGGTAGTGAGCCTCTCTGTTGGATAGTGAGTCCTTTGTAGGTAGTGAGCCTTTGTATTTGGACAGTTAGTCCTCTTTTGGGCAGTGAACCCTTGGCAGTGAGCCTTTGTATTTAGTTTATAATCTTTATATTGTGAGTTAACCCTCACTGTCATTTTTCCCTTATTGGGTTATCCACATAAAAATCTGGTGTTCATTGAGTTGATTTACTTTTTTTTATTTGTGTTTCATGCTCATACTTAGCAACATAATAGTGTGGTTGAATATTTGATAAGTGATAAATTTTTAATTTTTAATTTGTGTGACAACTGATTCACCCCCCCTCTCTTAGTTGTCTTGCACCTTTTTAACAATATACATATATATACATAAATATGTATATATATATATGTGTGTGTGTGTGTGTGTGTGTATATATATATATTTCCTAGTTACACCGATAGGTGTAATATACAATGGCATCAAGGGGGAGGAGTGGGATGTGTGTAACCAATTTTTTGTTAACTTTTTTAGGAAATTACTAAAATGGCCGACATACATTAGATAAATGATACTTTATAAATCTAGACCATTAATTATTAGGTTTTAGATCTAATGGTGGATATTTTATTGGCCTATCTTTCCCTAGAATGTAACTCTATTTTATGAGGGTGTTGTATTACAACTGCGGTAGAGAGAGATGGTGATGCATTCTAAGAGTCTGTTAGCAGTCATGTTGTCTCTTGATATCTAAGTGGTGATACTATTGTGAGAAGTTTGTTCTACAAGTATATTGTAATCTTTGTGATTTACTGAATAATATATTGGGTGGCTTTTGGAGTGTGGGGTTTTTATCCCAAAAGGGTTTTCCCCATGTAAATCATTGTGTCATAGTATGCATTATATTTATGTTTATTTTTGTTTAAGTTTATGTAATTGTTAAATATCTGTAAAAGTTTTGCATTATTCTCCTCTCAAGATTAGTGTAGGAAGTTGTTTCGCTACCTTAGCTTCCTTACAAATTGGTGGGTATCTATCCTCTGATTGGTCCCACATGTTATTTAGAAAATATATGGTATAAAAGTGAACATGAAGGTAGAAACAATTTCTAAAAATCACATTGAACCTTATACTCCCAACCTTTTTAATATGAATTGAACTTAACAAAAACAAGGAGAGTAGTGTACTATTCATTAGGATGAAATTACTCTAGAAAAAGTCCATGATTGCATGCTAGATGAATGTGGGAATACATTTCATTTTAATCCATATACTAATGCATCAAATATTGGCCTAGGAACCTATTGCATTCATTTTAGGAATAGACTCCTATCCTCAATCTCATGAAAATTCAAGAAGATTTAGAAGGACTATGGATTTTATTTTATGGATCAAGAAAAAGATTAGTGTTGGTGTTGGTATAATGCTAGTATCTCCTAGAAAGGAGAAGAATTTATTCTCTTTTAGGCTTCAATTTAGTTGCACCAATAATGTGGATAAGTATGAAGCCCTTATCCAAGGTCTCCAACTTGCACAAAAAAGGAAGATCAAATTGTTCCAGGTCTTTGGAGATAGTGAGTTGTTTGTCAACCAAATCAGAACTTAGAGAATAACTAAGAATAACCTACTCAAATCCTAAAAACATGGGGTTTGGAATTTGATTGAGGGTTTTGAGGGATTTGGCATCCAAACTATCCTTAAAAGTCAAAATAAACATGTTGATAGACTTGTAGTAATTGGTGCTTAGTTTGATATACCAATACATGTTGCAAACAAGAAGGAAAAACATAGTAGGCTCATTGTAAGGCCTATTATTCCATACAACCAGGTAAATTGGTAGGTATTTGAGAATGACTAATAAATTGTCAATTTCCTACATATTCAAGCATTTTTTTTTCCAAGAACCAATCTATGTTGCAAGACCAATATGGAGAGCAAATCATGCAACTCAACACTAACAAATTTCCTAAGGGTCTCATCACCCAAGAAGGAATATTTAACATTGATGACCAATTGAAAGACAAAAGGATGAACCTATTTGCAAAGAAAGGCGACTAAGAGACAATTGTTGTGGCTGAGGGAATGCCACTAAACTTGGGAAAGGTGTGCTTTGCATTCAAAAAAAAATTGTTAAGCTTTGTCATAAATATGATGATGTAGTTGTGTGGACCTATGAAGATCTAAAAGGTTTTGAACCAAGCCTAGCCCAACATACCATTGAATTAAACCCAAATATAAAGCTTGCCATGAAAAAGAAAAGGATTGTAAATCCAAAAATCAAGCCCTTAATGAGGAAGGAGTTGACCAAACACATATAAGCTAGTATCATTTTTCCCATTAAGCACTCCTCTTGGGTGCCTAATCTTGTTATTTTGATGAAAAAGAATGGATAGATAAGACTATGTGTAGATTTTAAAGACATCAATAGAGCCTCTCCAAAAGATCAGTATCCTCTCCCCTATATGGAATAAATTCTACAAAGATTAAGTGGTTTAGAAAGGTTTTCCTTCTTGGATAGGTATTCAGGTTATAATTATATCTTTGTTCAAGAATCATACTAGAATAAAATGGAATTCACCATCAAGTGGGGTACTTACTCCTATCACAAAATATCTTTTGAGTTGACCAACATTGGTGCTACCTTCTAAAGAGAAATGGACATGACCTTTAGAGGCATGTTGTTAGAGTTTTTGCTCATCTAACTTGATATTATTGTCTTCTCTAAACATACATATTATCATTTCAAACATCTTGAACATGTAATCAAGAAATTCAAGGAGTATAGTATATCCCTAAATCCAAATAAATATGTGTTTTCAATAGACCAAGGTAAACTACCAAGACAAATAGTATCTAAATAGGTTTATCCATTGACCTAGAGAGAGAAGAGTCCATTATGTTCATTTTGCTTCCTAGTCATAAGAAAGGACTAGAAATCTTCCTCAAAAGAATCAACTTTGTAAGGAGGTTCATTCCCAACCTAGTCACCATGATAAAACCCTCACTTTTATGTTGAAGAAAATCATGTCCTTTAGCTAGACCAAGGATGGAAAGGATAGTTTCAAGGTCATCATAAAATAAATTGCCCAAGACCAACTATTACTAATCCAAATTATCGTAAGGATTTTATCATTTACACTTTTTGAGGAGAAACAAGTATTTTAGTTGTCTTAACGTAGCTAAATAATGAAAATCTAGAGTAGCTTATTTATTTTTTCAGTGAATGACTCAAATATTATGAGCTCAAGTATAGCTATATTGAAAAGTAGGTGCTAATTTTTATTAGAGAATTAAAAAATTTCAAACATATGGCATCCAATAATAAGATTCAACTAATGATCCCTCATGCTAGCATCAAAGATTTTTTTTTAGCAGAGATATCAATGAAAAAGAAGCTTGATGGATCGCAAAATTCATTGAGTACGATGTAGAAATCAAGATCACCAAGCTTGTGAGAGGAAAAGGGTTGTGTTAACAACTTGTCTTAACATTTTAGACCCCTATAGACATTTCCCTTATGTTGCAAGAGGACCAAACAACCAACATTGACACTCAAAATACCTGGGTGAATGATATGACTACCTTTTTGCAAGAAGGTAAATATCCACTAGGTCTATATAAAATAAAGAGAAATATTTTAGGCTATAGTCCATTTCCCATGACTTAGTAGAGGGTATACTTTTCAAAATGGACCTCAATGGAGTGTTAAGATACATTGGAAAAAATTGGGTTAAAAGACTGTTAGAAGAATTCCATGATGGCTCCTCGGGTCGCTATTTTTCTACAAGGACCATTGCTACTAAAATAATGATAGTTGCATATTATTTGCTAACTCTATTTAATGACACTCATAAATAGGTGAAGAACTGAAAGAAATGTGCCTTCTTTTCTAGAAAGAAAAGGTGAGCTTCCCTCCCTCTTCATCCTATTCAGGTAGGCCAAAGATTTACACAATGGGGGTTGGATTTTATTGGTACGATAAATCCACCATCTAGTGCTAGTCATAAATGGATTTTAGTATCCTCAAACTACTTCACTAGGTGGATGAAGGTAGTTGTATTAAATGATTCCACTAAGGCTTCAGTTTTGGAATTCCTTGAAGGAATTATGACCAAGTGTGGTACCCCTTCCACCACCATTTTTGATAATTCCAAGGTATTTTTTGGCACCCAAAATAGTGTTTGGATAGTTAAGCATGGTATATATTTAAAAAAACTCATCAAATTATTATCCTCAGGGTAATGGCTTAGCTGATTCTTCCAACAAAAACCTCATCAAAATAATTAAAAGGACTATTGAAGATAATAAGATGTCTTGGCATATCAAGCTAGAAACAACCATTCGAGCTAACAAGATCACTCCCAAGAGAGATATTAGCAATTCTCCTTTCATGTTGGTTTATGGAAGGGAGGAAAGGATACCATTATCACTAGAGTTGTCTTCTCTTAATTTAACACAATAACTAGAATTGGCAAGAAATGATGCCATGATAGTGAGGTTGGTTGAGCTAATGGAGTTATAAGAAATTAGGAACAAGGCTATACATGCTGTTGAGGATCATCAAGTATAACTCAAGAATATTTTTGATAGAAAGGCTATTAATAGAGTTTTTAAAGGAGACTTCCAGTGCTAAAGTGTGATGCCAAGAAAGCCAAAGAAAAAAGAAATACCAAATTTGATGTCATCTAGAGTGGTCCATATATCATCATTTGCTATAAGGAGGACAATTTATTTCAACTTTCAAGGCTATATGGTGAGAATCTTCCTACCCCAATGAATGGGATACACTTTAAGCATTATTTTTTAGGATTATTATGTAATTATATATCTATATATATGTGTTACCAAAAAGTGTATACTTTGCTTGATATGGGAATAGTTAATAGAAAATTGGACTTAATGAGGCCTTGATTTAGTGTTGTGAGGTGTTTTACACATCCACACTAAGTCTTGGACCCTTGCAAACTCAATAAATTGCATTTAATGATATATTGTAAAGGTGTTGTAAGGTGTTGTAACACATCTTTACACTTTTCTTGGATCATAATGTTATAATTAACCTAAATAACCTTACCAAGACCTATTTCAAAGTGTTGTAAAGTCTTGTAACAAAATTTCACACTTTTCTAGGCTTGTCATCAATATTTACACCTTTCTTATGCTTTAAATGGCCCCTTTATGCACTTACAAGCCTTAATTAAGTGTCTTGTTAAAGAACTTGATAAAACAACATTTAATACATCTTAATCTCCAACATCCACTAAAAATTTCCTAGGTGGACTAAGTCGCCACATTGGGCGACTTCTACTGTCCCATTTGGCTCAAAAATAAAAATAAATTCAAATTTCTTTTGGGTTTTAATTCTTTAAGACCTAAGGTCAGCCTGTGATGAGGTATTTTTGGGAATTAAGGCATAATTGTGTATAAATAAGGGTTTTTCCCCTCTTTTTTCCATCTCCTAACTCATCTTAAGTCATAAATTTTTATCATTCATCACTCATCATGTTCTCAAGTCAAGCAAGCTAGGGTTTTATCATTGCAAGACATCAAGATAGCTTCCTAAGACATTCAAGGGTAGATTCTTCAACTATTGTTGCAGAAATTCAAGATCTATCACCATGGCAAGGAACTAACTCCATTTTTTCATTCTTATTATCTCATTTATTCATTTTGGTTTAATTACCTAAAAAAGGGGTTTGACCAAGGCAAACCCCCATGCCCTAACATTCAACATTTCTCCTTCTTGTCTTGTGTGCTTACAGATTTAGGCACTTTAAGGGTTTGAAGAATATTGAAGATTAGGTTGAAGATTCATTAAAGACATCTCCTTGTTGACCAAGTCAAAGTATCAATAAAAATTCACCTCCAGGCTTGAAAATTAGAGTTTCAAAAGTGGATGCATGTGGGAAACCAAAGTGTAGACCTTGGGCATCTGTTTCCACTTCTGAATTTTTAGAAATTCAGAAGTGGACTAAGTCGCCACTAGTGGCGACTCAGTTCCATTGAACTTTTTTTTCAGAAATTTTTGTAGATTTGTGTACCCATTTGGTTGAAATGGGCTCCAAAGCAGTTTCCCCGATCTAGGACTAAGTCACCCAGCTTGGCGTAAGTGTCCCAATTGGCAAAAAAGTCATATTTTTCAAGATTTCTCAGGTCTCTACAATCTCCATTTTTCTCTTCACCAGTTTCCAGGTGCACACATTCTATTTCATATCTTTCTATCTAGTTTTGTTTGCATTTCTAGGTCATTTATAACATGTTTGCATACAACACTGTGCTTACCAACACTTCACATTTCTTAGGTTTAGCATCAATAAATCATTTCCTTTTCAGTTTTTTACATTAGGACATCATATTTAGATACATTTCATCCATTTAACATTAATATTGATTGTATACATTTTCCTTTTGGACCCAATTCCTCTCATTTTAGGTGAAAAACCCTACAAGTGCAAGAGAGCATTTGGTTTGCCAAAATCATCATTTACATTTTGGTGAACCTGAATTTAGAGCACTTTTCTTTTTTGATTTGGATTCCTTCATCATAGATCTAGCTCACATTGACCTTGCATTAGGATTTGCATGCTAGGTTTCAAATTTTGCATCCATAAAAGTGCATTTAGGTTGCATTTTTGACATCTAAAATCATTAATTTTTTTTTGTAAATTTGCATTTTCATCTTAGGTCTGCATCATACCACATCTAAAACATCAAAATCCATTAAAAATTCCTCAAAAATTTGCAAAAAACCCTAACTGGGACTAATTCGCCAGTCTGGGAGACTTAGTCCCAGTCCAGATTTTTCAGTGTCTGATACAACATCAAAAAACTCATTTTTGTGCTTCCTAAGCCTCCTAGTATCATATATTATAAGTCTGGAAACTTTCGGTAACATTTTTTTATACATTTAGGTCAAAAACATCAATTTAGGGTAGTTATTTTTCAAATCATTGAAAATCTTTGAAATTTTGCATTTGTATCTTAGGATTGCATTATAGAGTACTAAGACCGTCAAAACCCATCAAAAAAATTTGAAAAATCTCAAAAAAATCCCTATTAGGACTAAGTCACCACCTTGGGCGAATTAGTCCCTGTTCACCCTTGAAACAACCTTTTATAGTGCTAAAAACCCTATTTCTAAGCTTCTATTTGGTGCCATTACCTATCTGTGTCAATTGGCTGAGTTTCTGTAACTTGCATTTGATTAGATCTAGCCTAAATTAGCTCATTTCATGCATTTCTTACTTTCACTTTTGCATTTACAACATTTCATTTTTAGGTTGTTGCATTGTGTAAACATAAAATTAGCTTACTTAAAAACTAAAAAATTGCATTTCCTTTTAAGTCATTGCATTGAACTTTCTTTTTTCATCATAGCATGTTTTATTTCAAAAGATGTGGCTTTGATTTCGTTAATAGTGGATTGTATAAGTACAACATTCCCTCTTATGAATTCACTTTTGATTACCACAATGAGGACTTTAAGAAACATGATCAAACCATTGGTACAATCCTTAATCTTACATTGCCCATTAGTGAGAATGGTAGTGTCGAAAATTATCATAATCAGAATTGTTCTTCTCTTGATACCTCTCCTATTAGTGACTAAGGTATCTTGGTGCAAGAAGTTACAAACCTTGAGGGTCTTGATTTTCCATTTCCTCATTCCCCGTTGGAAGATGTTAGATAACAAGAACATGAGATCATAGATACATTTCTAAATATCACCTTACCAAGTCTCCATGGTCATGATAATCAAACTTGTCCATCTCCTAATATCCCTCCTCAATGTAAAGAGGATAGGTTGGTGTTAGAAGACATCCCTATTAAGAGTCATGAGAATCTTGACCCTCCCTTCCCTAATGCTCCTACCGTTTGGGACAATCTATTTGAAAATCATCATGGTCCTTCTCTTGATGCCTCCCCTACTTGTGATGAAGCTCCTTTACAAACTTCAAACTTGGATGACCATATTGCAAGCTCTCCTATTAGGGTAGATAATATGGAACAAGAGAATGAAAGCTTAGAGACAACAAAAAATCAAATAGAGTCTTCCCCTACCCTCCCCACTATCAATAATCAAACATATTCAACCATTAATAACTCCCTTATTTGTGATGAAGTTATTTTGGAAGAACCAAGCCTTACTTTTCAATAACATGTGGTTTGTAGTTCTCCTAAAAAATCTTCTCCTAGGGAGAATATCATGATACAAGACAAGGATAACATTGACAATAATGATATTATTCCCTTAGATGAAGATGATGAGTCCATGTTAGACTCTCATTCGCCAAGGGATGTTAATATCATTCAACCTCAATTCATCCTTTATCCCCCTTCACACAAACAACAAACTCAAAAACAACCTGAACTCATCCTTTATCCACCATCACACCAATCTTCAACTTAACCCAAAGTCAAATTCACCCTCTACCCAGCTCAGCATAATTTATCGCAGCAACTGATCCATACTACCATTTCTCATACGTATAACACTAGAAAAAATCCATCCCTACAACAACCAACCTCGACTTCCTTACCATTACCTAATTTTCCTCCTCCTCCTTGCTTAAGGGAGTATGATCTCGTCGAACAACTTAAGAGCACTCCCACAAAGATATCCCTTTGGGACCCTCTTCAAAACTCACCTATCTATCACACTATGCTTGAAATGACTTTACAACAAGTTCCTATCCCTTCTAATGCGCAACCAAATGACATAGGCTCCATAATTCAAGGATTAAATGCTGACATTGTTTTCCACCAAAGTGAACCCCCCCTTTGGAAGTGCAAAAACAAAATGATGCTTTCATGTTCATATATCAATACAAAACAAAAGGGACAAAGTGAACCCTTGTTGACATTGGCTCAGGGGTTAATGTGTGTAGTATGAGCCTTCTAGATAGGCTTGGAATTGATCAATTGAACATTCAACCTAATTCTTTATCTATTAAGGGATTTGACAATGTCAAAACGAAACCACTTGTAGTGATCATTATACCTCTTACAGCTGGACTGGCCACATTGAATACACTAATCCATGTTATGCCTCATGAACTTTCATGCAATATTATTTTAGATAGACCATGGATTCATGTAATGAATGGTGTGCCTTCCACTCTTCATCAAAAAATGAAATACATCTACAACAACAAAGTGCACATCCTTGAAGCTGACCCCACTCCCAATAGTCATTTGAACATTGAGAAAAACAACACATCAATATCCACTACACACATGGAACTTGTACAACCAAAAAACAAAGAACAACACTCCAAGTTATTCGGTGATGATTGGGGTCCCTTAGACTTCACACCAACACTCATGGACAAATACTAGATCATAAACAAAGATTCAACTAAGGGACATGAAAATTAGTCATGTCAACACACAACTCAGCAAACCCTTCGAAAGCATCCACCTCAACCACTTTATACCAAAACATAATAGATTACACAAAAAATTTTGATGAACACAATAATGAACAACCACCCAATTCCAAATCAATGAAAAAGATTTATGGAAAAGGTTATGAGCTTATGAAACAACTTGGATATAGTGGAAAAGGATGTGGTGCTAGAGAACAAGGTATCCATGTCCCCATCAATCCTAACACACAACAAACAACTCATGGTCTTGGTTATTATCCTATAATAGAGATCGCCAAACCTTCACTCACCATCAACAATCTCACAACACATACTCCTACATTATTCTTAACTACACACCCTGACACTAGTGGTCTTGAAAATCATCCTTTACAAAATATGAAACAAACAAATACACCTTCGCTTAATGTCAATGTCATCTCGCAAAACAATCATGATTTGAATTCGTTAGATTTTATATCCTCCTATAATGGAGAAAATAAAATCTCGCAATCTAAAAAGTCTTGCATAGATATGACAACCACTACTAAGCAAGTGGTATCTTTGTCACATATCACCATACCACCTTCTACCATTGATCAAGAGGGTATCTTGTCGAGACTCCGCCAAGATCACTTGATCACCATCCCTCCTAGAACTCAATAGAAATTCTCTTACAAGACTTCATTTTTCACCTATCATAGAGTTCATGGTCACTCCACTAATGAATGTAAAGCTTTGAGTCATAAAATACAACATTTTCAGGAGTTTGGTATGCTTCCCTTTGTGGGGGAACCTAATTCCTCTACTTGATATTGATTTTCACTCTAGCATGCATCATTTTGGCTCACCCTTATCCTACACTAAGTGGGGTCAAGGGGGTTCGATAGCCTTGTCCTTGTATGTCACTTGTGGTTGCCTCCTTTGGTTAGTCGTTAACCTTTCATGAATACAAAAGAGCAAGCTTGGGATGTGGACGACATGCCTTAAGTTGGCTCGCATATGACATACTATCCTTCTCATGATGTAGCTTCTTGAAAACATATGACTTGGTATAGGGCTTTTTGAGTAAGCTCTCATGTCTTCCTTCTTCTACTTTAAATCAATTGCTCACAGTACTGGTGTTAGCAATCGCTTTAAAGTGGGGGCATACATTGACATTCATATTTCATTGGGAAATTTCTTTCTTCTTGTGATGCATCCTTTTCTTGGTGGTGTCATTGGAATTGATTCCCTCCAAGAGCATGATACTTCTTTGACACATACTCTCTTGGAGACATTAAGCACAATGTCCCCTAGGATGAGACGTTGCACGAATTAAGAAAAATCCCTTTAACATTCCTTACACTATCTTGCATTAACAATGTTTATAAGTGTCAAGCATACAAAGTTTTTCTTACCTCATGGAGCTTGAAAATCATTTTCATTGTGGCACCTTATTAAATTTATCAGGAGGTATAACTTTGATATGGTTGAGCGGGAAGCCAATTTCAAGGCACAACTTTCCCCATAGCCACCTTTCGGGATTTCTCACCCCGTGGACAACCAAAAGTTTTGTGGCCCCAGAGTGAGTATACTTGGGATTTCTCACCTAACGGAAAACCATAAGTTTCATTGGCCTAGAGTGAGTACACATTTTCAAACAAACAAGCCTAGATCTAATTCATAACGTGTTGGACAAATGGTCAAAGCTTGATCCATCCCATTTTCATTTCCTTCTAGTTATTGCCACTGTAAGATCATGTATCGTGTCTTGCTGCAAATCATTCACCTTGCATGTGTCTTTTCATACTTGTTCGCTTGAATTAGGATATTGGATCTTGGGGGCTTGCACAATCTCCTTTGATCTTTGTAATTCTTTGTCATCCACATTGGTACAATTAGACTTCGTTGAATGGCTACTTTAGCGAGAGTTTGAAGCAATTTCATCCTCTCACTAAAGTGGGGGCTTAATGTGTTACCAAAAAATGTATACTTTGCTTGATATGGGAATAGTTAATGACAAATTGGACTTAATGAGGCCTTCATTTAGTGTTGTGAGGTGTTTTACACATCCACACTAAGTCTTGGACCCTTGCAAACTCAATAAATTGCATTTAATGATATCTTGTAAAGGTGTTGTAACACATCTTGACACTTTTCTAGGATCATAATGTTATAATTCACCTAAATAACCTTACCAAGAACTATTTCAAAGTGTTTTAAAGTCTTGTACCAAACTTTCACACTTTCCTAGGCTTGTCATCAATATTTACACCTTTCTTATGCTTTAAATGGCCCCTTTATGCTCTTACAGGCCTTAATTAAGTGTCTTGTTGAAGAAGAACCCAATAAACAACATTTAATACATCTTAATCTCCAACATCCACTCAAAATTTCTCAAGTGGATTAAGTCACCACCTTGGGTGACTTAGTCCCATTTAGCTCAAAAATCAAAATAAATTCAAATTTCTTTTGGGTTTTTATTCTTTAAGACCTAAGGTTGGCCTGTGATGAGGTATTTTTGGGAATTAAGCAATAATTGTATAAAAATAAGGGTTTTTCCCCTCATTTTTCCTTCTCCTAACTCATATTAATTCATAACTCTTTATCATTAATCACTCATCATGTTCTCGAGTCAAGCAAGCTAGGGTTTTATCATTGCAAGACATCAAGATAGCTTCCTAAGACACTCAAGGGTAGATTCTTCAACTATTGCTATAGAAATTCAAGATATATCACCATTGAAAGGCACTAACTCCATTGTTTCATGATTCATTATCTCATTTCTTCATTTTGGTTTAATTACCTAAAAAAGGGGTTTGACCAAGGCAAACCCCCATGCCCTAACTTTCAACTTTTTTCCTTCTTGTCTTGTGTGCTTGCAGATTTAGGAACTTTAAGGGTTTGAAGATAATTGAAGATTAGGTTGAAGATTCATTGAAGAAATCTCCTTATTGACCAAGTTAAGGTATCAGTAAAAAGTCACCTCCAGGCTCGAAAATTAGAGTTTCATAAGCGGATACCTATGGGAAACTAGAGTGTAGACCTTGGGCATCCATTTCTACTTCTGAATTTTTAGAAATTTAGAAGTGAATTAAGTTGCCACTAGTCGTAACTTAGTCCCAATGAACTTTTTTTTCAGAAATTTTTGTAGATTTGGATACCTATTTGGCTGAAACGGGCTCCGGAGCAGTTTCCCTGATCTAGGACTAAGTCGCACAACTTGGCGTAAGTGTCCCAGTTGGCTCAAAAGTCAATTTTTTTAGAATTTAAAAGGTCTCTGTAATCTCCATTCTTCTCTTCATCAGTTTCCAGGTGCATACATTCTATTTCATAACTTTCTATCTAGTTTTGTTTGCATTTCTAGGTCATTTATAACATGTTTCCATACAACACTGTGTTTTCCAGCACTTCACATTTCTTAGGTTTAGCATCAGTAAATCATTTCCTTTTCAATTTGTTGCATTAGGAAATCATATTTAGATACATTGCATCCCTTTCACATTAATCTTGAGTGTAGACATTTTCATTTTGGACCCAATTCCTCTCCTAGGTGAAAAACCCTAGAAGTGCAAGAGAGCATTTGGTTTGCCAAAATCATCGTTTACAATATATAAGTTAGTATAGTTGTTATTGATTCCATAATTAGAATATATGCATTGATTTTCTATTATTACCCTAATTAGACTATATTCCCTAATATGAAAAATGCAAGATCCTGACAATACATAGAGTAAAACAATAGTTTTAGGCAAATTGGGAAGTGTAGAGGACTGTGTACCTACCCAAAAATAATGGATTTAGCCAATGTAGGAGGAAATAGTCACCAAGGGGTGTATAATTCCTTGATAAGGTGTGCTGATCAAATTTTGGGGTCCTTTGATGACAGATCCAAGCTTTTGATTTCCATCTACAAAGTTATCAAAATATTGTTGGATAATTCTATATAGGCCAGTTTATGTGGCTTGACAAGATTTAGGGCTTTGAATGCAACAATGAACAAATTTTCTTCAATATTTATTCAATCCTATTCAAACCTATAACCTGCATGTTCAAAGAGACGAAAAGTGTTGGGCCATTTAGGGGCTTAACTCAGTTAAACCCCATGTAAGTGCTTCCACTTCAATAATGGAAAATTTCAATGATAAATGGATAATTAAAATGAAGGAATGATAAAACCAAAAGGTGTTGCAACTCACCACCCTTCAATGAATTCCTTGAAGGAATGAATTCATGCACATCACCTCAAGATCTTGATCGTTCTTTCTTGAATTCTTTGGAGACCTAAAAAGTGTTAGCCTTAACAAAACAATGATAACATGAACACACAAAGAATTCAACATGATGTATCTTGAATTGCTACAATAATGCTCTAAAATGTTACTCTTGACTTACTCTTGAATGATCTTGACAATAGTTTTTGCTCACGAATGCTTGTTAGATTTCAAATGATGTAATAATTGGGTATTTATAGGCATTTCTCTAATTTCTTGAGAATTAAATCTCAATAGTCGACATTTGAAATTTGAATATTGAATGTTAAAATGGCCACTCTAACATATTAAAAATTGGTCCTCGACAAAATAGGGGGACCCATACACCCATGGGCATATGTGGTCTTGGCCCTATTTTCTAGGACACAATGTATCAGGGAGTAAAACATTAATTGATTGCATTTGTTCAATGCTTGCAAATTCTCAAAAAGCAGCACAAATGGGCTATATAATGCATAATTTTAGGAAATTAGGGACTCAATTAGGCTAAATAATTTAGGGGGGACAAAACATAGTGGAAAAATATTTGAGGGTGACAATTTACGATGCTATAGTTACTACAAATGATCAAAGCAAGACACAAAATGATGGTTTTATCCAAGTTCAAAAGAAGAATAGAAGATAAAAAAGACAAGGATACAACACTAGGTTTAATTATTCTTTTTCCGGTTATTGTTTTAATTGCAATAATTTTGGTCATAGGGTTGTGGACTATAGAAAATCTTGGGTAAGAAGAAATAACTTTGTTAGTAGTAATGCATTTGTACCTCTGTACAATTTTAATATTATTTGCTACAAATGCAACAACTTTGGACACATTGCTAGGAACTGTAGAAGCAATTTTCTGAGTCCTCTATCAAAAATAGGAAGAAAAGGATTAGAAAGGAGTCACAAATCAGATAAAGTCAGGAAGAATGTTATGGAAGAGAAAAATTAAGAGAAGTCAATGATTTCTCAAACTACTCTACATGCTTAGAAAGTGAAGAATCTGTGGATCATATATAGTGAATGTTCTATCCACATGACTAGAGATAAAATTAAGTTCATGAATTTTAATAAATTTGAAGGAGATTTTGTGACTCTTGGAAATAATTATATTTCCAAAATCACAAGTAAGCATACTTTGTGTAGAGAAGGGGAATTCACTACTTATGAGTCTCTTTATTCTCAGGAGATTCCCAAGGGGTGAACTACCCTAAACTACCTCAAGGAACAAAGTGAGAGTTCTAGAATAAAAAAGAGTAGGTCACAGAGATTTTTTGGACAAAATTATACTCTTGGCTAAAGGACGACAACGTGGTGCAAGGATGACAGCGTGACGCGCTGACATCCTAAAGGCACGATGATGTCTCGTACGGACTAGAAAGCAAGAATATCATAGAAAATAGCAAAGCAACTACTAGCAATCTAACTACTGAGAACTTCCAGAATACAGGAAAATAACAAAATACACTAAGACCGAAGTAAAGTAAATGGTAAAGTAAGATAAGCTAAGAGAATAATAAATAGAAAATTCTCATAGCGATCCAAGTAATGAAGCCTCTAGCACATGAATATCTTCAATAGCTGCATGCGTAAGATCTAGAGAAAATGTTGGGGATGTATAGGGGTTTTCCTTAGTCAAACCCTCATTTTGGTGTTCCCACCTCCATGGAAAGCTAGATAGATAGAGAGAAATAGTAGATAGAAATGGAATGAATGCAAGAGTGATAAAAGCAATCCCTACTTGAGGATGAGAACTCGTATCATAGAATATAGGTGATAAAAGCAATCCCTGCTTGAGGAGAAACCATATCACAAAATGGAGATGCAATAGGTAGGGAATGTGTCAAATCCCAAGATGCTGACAAGCACAAGGTGAGGGAGATAGAGCTACAAGGCTTAAGGAAGCCAAATGGAGAGAGAAATAGAGCTGCAAGAGCCAAGAGTGTTGCAAAGGGTGTTGTGAGAGCTTTAGAGAATGTTGTTGTAGCAAGTTGTATGGAGCTGTGCCAAAAAGATGGGAGAATGTGTTAAGATAGAAGCCAAGAAGGAGAAGAAGGCCCAAAATGGGTTGAAAAGACAACTTTTAAAGAGGGAAAAGAAGCTTCCCGAGCGGTTACAAGGCATCCCAGACCGTTACCACCAAAAAAGCTTGTTGACAAGTGGAAAACATGCACTAAAATAGTTGTTTGAATGTTGAAATGTCACAGGATGCTAGCATGGAGCATGGATGTCTGCATGGCATGTTGGTGTCTAGACACATCACACTACAAAATGATAAGAACAAGAAAAGTACAAGGTTTGACACAAAGCTAATGAGTGAAGGTAGTTGCTAAAAAGGGGATTTGAGCATCCTGAGAGGGAAAAAGGCTGATGCAAGGGCTGAAATGAGACTGCACAAGTTCTAAGGGAGTGGACACTAAAGTGGATGCAAATATGTATGTGAAATTGCAAGGGGTGCAATTTTACGACATTCCATTTTTCCCCCACTTTAGCGGGCATATGAATCTACACTAATATGCATGCTAAAGGAAATCTATTAAACATAAATAACATCATGATGCCAAAAGGATACTATAGAGGAAGCAGACAACTCTTCGAACCAAGGAAGCATGCCCCTAGGTTGAAGACCTGCAAAAAAAATGCATTAGACAAGGAAGACCTGCACAAGATAGTGTTAGAACATAAAAAGCCATTACACCATGAGGTTAGAACATAAAAACACACAAATAGACACACAAAAAACTAAAGGATTTGAGTCAACAAATTGAAAGAGACCTCGATGTAAAAGGTTGTCTCAGTACTATGTGTCATCCCCAAATTAAGAAATAACACACTTAAAATTCTAAAATAGAGAGAAGAATGTAAGGATTGATCGCTTGAAGAGAAGAATACACCCAAAAGTCAGGGAAGCAACCAATATCGAAGAGAGAAAGAGCATATACTTAGGATGAAGAAGATGCAAATATTTGATCCGGTATATACAATTGATAAGAAAGAGAATTTAATAGAGGGAAAGGAACCAAAATTCCAAGAGAGATGGCTCTGCAGGTCCTCAGACTCAAAGAGAGCTAAACAAATACGCTACAGATCCATAGAACTACAAAAGGTGAACAAAAGGATCTGTAGGTACTCTCTCCTATAGAGTTGAACAAATTGTACCGGAGGCCCGTAGACCAACAGTGAATAGATCCCATAGGATGTAAGCACTTCACAAGCCCTCAGACATGCAAAGAAGCCCAATGTGAGGGGAATCCATAAAGTCAGATGGGTCCTTACAAGTACTCGATCCTACAAGGCTGATTGAAAAGCAACTTCACAGTCGTACCTGCAAAGCGACATGTTAATCCATAGACTAAACATGTTAGGTAAGCTTGATGCAAAGGGGCTCTACAGGTTCTCGTTCCTGTAGAGCAAGACTGATCAGAGAAGTCTATGTCTACCACAAGCTGCATTGCAAGATAGTCACAAAAAAGATAGGTCTAGTCAAGTTGCCCCCAAGCTAGATGCCATAGATTTCATTCGAGAGAAAAGATTTCAAAGGGGTCCCTTGGGAACCCTTCAAAAGAAAAAGGGGTCCACTCAAGGGTATTTGCAAGATCATCATGGAAAAAATAGGCCCTTAAGTGGCAAAAAATTTAGAAAAATCAAAGTTAAGCAACTTGACATAAAAATTTGAATATGTTATCTATATTATTTCAAAAATATGTAAGAATAGAATCTGTAGAAAATTGAATGTAGTTTCTAAACTACTAGGTTTATTTAAAAAATAAAATTATTTGGTGAAAATTTGAAATTTCAATGCAGTAGTACTTAAATTTCAGGAAAAAAATAAGTAGGTGTTGTCTGACCACCCTAACCACAATAAAATGATAATATTTTTTTATAAGATTTTAGATATAAGTAGAGGACTCATGTTCGAATGTGATGCATGAAAATAATTAATTATGATTTTTTTATTACAACTTTAAAAATATAAAACTTGTATGTCGACCACCTTAACTTGGTCAAACTTCATGAAATTCATTTTTTTTAATCCTATAGTATGTGAAGCATAGAATGTAACATGTTTTGGATTAAAAATGTGATACCATTTGAAAGCTATAGATGTTTTTCAATCAACCTATCAATCAAGACTTTAGTTGTAATTCAAATAGAAAATGAATAATAATTATTTATTAAATTCAAATTAAAGCATAATTTATATTGGTGGAAAGTGAGAATCTCCTTTAAAACCCTTTTGTTTCATTAATTTTGGGTTAAAAAAGTTGTCAGCCACATACCCTACACATACCCATCATATCGCCACTTTTTGGCCCATCATGATTCTGCACATACCCTTAAGGGACACTTCATTTGAAAGGAATAGAGAAGAGAGGGGGTCCTTAAGTAGGAAACACATCCCTAGAACAAGTTATCATTGCCTCCAATGTACAGGGGAGGAGAACCATGCAAGATACTTAGAGTATACAGGATAGAGGTAGACCTCAATATCACTTGTTAGTTGAAGAAGAGGTAGGTGCATCAACAAATAAATGAGTGATGGCACCCAAATCAAGAATTTGATGTATCTTATCCTTCAAGGCATTACATTCACTAGTGGAATGGCCAAGCACTTGATGGTATGCATAGAAAGAATGTTTTTCTTTATCATGCTTATGAGTTTTCTTACATTTAAGAGAAGGAAGAGTAATCAAGTGGGCTTTGACAAACCTCAACAAAATATGCTCTTGCTTAGATAAAGAATGAGGAGCAAGAAGCAACCCTTTCTCTTGTGAAGAAGAGTTTGACTGCTCACAAGAGGAAGACATGAAGATAGAAGACAATGGAGGATCTTCATAGAGAGAATTATTCCAACAATGGGGATCACACTCTTCTAGGGGATCACTATCAGCCTTCTTGATAGGATTGCTAGCATAAGCATGATCATCTTCCTCAAAAGGAGGAGGATCAACATTGAGGACATTACAAATCTTGTTCACACTATCCCAAGATATAGAAGAATAATTATCTTTGATAGTGGGTGTGGATGTTGTTATTGGAAGTATTAAGTGGATCAGGTCGACTTTATGTTCCCCAATGAAGGAGTATGTAAAGTCTAAGGAACCCCAATCATCACCAAGACATGCATTCTTCTGAGAAGTAGAAAGAGTAGACTTAAGATTTTTTTCTTCAGAAGGATCTTCTTCAGGGACATTTATCTCAAGAGTATCCTTTGTAGTAGGTACTGCTAGAGTAAACATCCACACATTGGAAGACACTGAAGGAATCAGAGTAGGAACAACTGAAACCAGACCGACAACTGCCATCTCACATAAGTGCATAGCCTCATGGTCAGCCTTGACTGTGACTACTCGAATGTTACAAATGAACTTAATATATTTATGCAAGGTAGATGGGACTGTACCCATAGCATGAATCCACGGTCTACCAAGAAGAATTTTATATGGTAATTTTTCTAACATATACAAGGGTGGGTACAGTAATGGGTCCCAACCTCAAAGGCAAGACTACCATGCCTAGGGCTTGTTGACCGACATTATCAAACCCACAAATAACAACAGAAGAGGCATTAAGAGAAGATGAATCAATATTAATCTTAGGGAATAGATCAATGCTACATACATTGAGTGTTGAACCAACGTCAACAAGAGTACATCTAATGCCAATGTTGTTAATGTGGAATATAATCATTAGAGGGTCCGCCTGCCTCTGTACTTCCGAAGGTGGGAGTTCTTGAGGATAGAATGTAATATTCGGTGAATCTGTAGGAATATGAGCTCTCAATGCATCAACATCTTCCGACCTAGCGGAAGAATGTAAGAGGATATTTTAAAAAGGCTTTCTGAAGCATACCTTGGTAAACTGGAGTAGACTGAAGCAAGTCCCACAATGAGATCTTAGTCTGAGTAACTAGAAGTTTCTCAACAAGATCGTAATCATTAGGTGCTTTAGTTGTAGGTTTAGGTGCTTGAGGAAGGCTTGGTTGATTAACATTTTTTTTATTCTTTCTAGTCTTATAAGTATGGGCTACCATTCTATAAGAGGGAGCCTTACAAAGATCAAAAGAATCATCATCAAATGGAACACCATTAATAGAAAAAATATTTTTAGGAGAAGGAATAGCTAGGGTCAGATAAATAAAAGGTATCTTAGGCCTTTGAGGGGAAACAAATACATAGATTATATTTACAGACTCATCACAACTAGTGGAATAATTATTCAAAGAAATATTCTCAACATCAATCCAGGGAGGATCAAATGTGGAAGGAGATTCATCATTCCCTAATGCATCATCTCTAGAAGAGAGTGAATTGGAATGAAGAGAAGGTAGAGTAATGTTAAGGAAAGTATCAATGATTTCATCTTCTTGCAAAAAAATATCCTTTGACACAAGAGGAATCTTATTAGAAGGATCAAAGATACCAAGTGACATGGGTAAAACCAAGTCACCATCACATGCATGAAATGGAACATCATTAACACTTTGAATATAATTAGATACTGAACTCATCAAAGAAGATATTAAATTCATTTTGAAAATGATAAGATAACTATAATAACTAGTGAATAAACCAGTTAGCTGATCCAGAGTAGTCTAGAGGTGACAGAACTGAGAAAAACCAAAAATCCATATTTTCAATTTTTTTTGGTATTTTCTAGGTTCTAGTAATTTTCATTTTCAGAGGTCTTTAGAGCAGAATTTGGGGTTGAAACTTGCGTCAGTCCCTAAAATTCAATAGTTGAAGGCATGGTATTTTAGGGATTGAATTATTCCTCTTGAAGACCTTTCCAATGGTGTAAAAGGTTCTGAATTCCGAGCACCGAGTCAAAATTTATGACCCCACCAAGTTGGGGTAAATAAATTCCTAGTTTTTTGAAAAATACTATGGTTCACTTTGGGTTCATCAAAATGTAGAGAAGGGGGATTTAATACTCATTATTCTCTTTATTCTCAAGAGATTCCCAAGGGGTGAACTTCCCTAAACTACCTTAGGGAACAAAGTGAGAGTTATAAAATCAAAAAAAGTAGGTCACAAAGATTTTTTGGACAAAATGACAGGCTCTCGACTAAAGGATGATAGCACAAAGCAAGAATGGAAACACAACTTGCTGGCATCCTAGAGGTGTACTAATGTCTTGCGGACCTAAAAGCAAGAATATCACAAAAAAATATCAAAGTGACTAATAGCAATCTAATTACTGAGAACTTCCAAAATATAAGAAAATAACAGAATACACTAAGACTGAAGTAAAGTAAATGGTAAAGTAAGATAAGCTAAGAGAATAAGAAATAGAAAATGCTCACAATGATCCAAGTAATGAAGCCTCTAGCATGTGAATATCTTCAATACCTAAATGCATAATATCTAGAGAAAATGTTGGGGCTATATAGGGGTTTTCCTTAGTCAAACCCCCATTTCAGTGTTCCCACCTCCATGGACAACCAAATAGATAGAGAGAAATAATAGATAGAAATGGAATGAATGCAAGAGTGATAAAATAAATCCCGGATTAAGGAGGAGAACCCATATCATAGAATATAGGTGATAAAATCAATCCCTGCTTGAGGAGGAGAACCTATATCAAACAATGGAGATGCAATAGGTAGGAGATGTGTGAAATCCCAAGATGCTCACAAGAACAAGCTGAGGGAGATAGAGTTGCAAGGCTAAGGAAGCCAAATGGAGAGAGAAATAGAGTTGTAAGAGCCAAGATTGTTGCAAAGGGTGTTGTTGCAAAGGGTGTTGTTGTAGCAAGTTGTATGGAACTATTCTAGCAAGATAGCAAGATGGGAGAATGTGTCAAGAAAAAATCCAAGAAGGAGAAGAAGGCCCAAAATGGGTTGAAAAGACAACTTTTAAATAGGGAAAAGAAGATTCCCCAGTGGTTACAAGGCATCCCAGACTATTACCACCAACAAAACTTGCTGACAAGTGGAAAACATGCACATAAACAACCATTTGAACGTTGAAATGTCGTAGGATGCTAGCACTATTGGATGTTGTGGTTGTGTTGCTGATATGTGGTTGTCATTGATGTCAACACTATTGGCATTAATGTCTTAGAGGTTGTATATGTTGAGGATATTGAGAAAATTGTAATGAAATAAGTTGCAGGTTGTCAGTGTGAAGTGAAGTTCATTTTGTTGGTTAGTTCAATATGTTGATGATAAAAGGTTGTGGATTAAAGGGTTTCTTGTTGAGAATATCTAGTTTATCCATGTTAATTTTCAGAGATCCACATGAAGATTTGTATTCTGATAGTTTTTATGTTGCTTCAATTGATGTTCTTAAATGAAGATGATGTGATTTTAGAAAGTTCAATTGTTGCAGATGCTTATCTAGTGATTCATGATGTTTTTGGATGTTTCTAGATCATGCTCCATCTATGTTGCACATCTGCATTGATCTTTGTGCTCGCGATTCGATATTTTATCTTGCGTGTTCATTTTTTTCATGTTCTTGGACGACAGGGTATTGTAATGTGTTGTGGATCTTCGAGGATTAATTTTTGAAGGTGGTTCATGTTTGAGAATTTTATTTTGGGTCTTCATTATGTTGTGGCTAACCTTGGTTGATTCGCATTAATAATCTTTAATGTTTTGTGCTGACAGTTTGTATTCATTTTATTATTTCATTGAGGCTGACATGTAGCGATGTAATTTCTTGTTGCAGATATATATAAGCAATTGCTTTATCATTTGAAGGCACGAGTATGAAAAGTGTACGAGTCCTATGTGTGAATATTTTTTAGATATTTTGAAGGTAGAAGCAGAGTGTGAAGAAGAGTGAAGAAGAGTGAAGAAGTGTTCATGTGCTTAACCAGAACTATAATCAGGCATTAGCAAATGTTATCTTTCTTAGTTCAAATCTTGTGGATGTAATTCATATCTTTGTAAGATAGTGTGTCTTCCTTTTGTAATTGAGCAATGAGCTCTAGGCAGTGAGCCTAAATGCATGTGCATTCCCCATTCATATTTCTTTATACTTTTAATAGGGTATAATCTCGTGGACTGACCTCCACCGTGGTTTTTCCCCTAATAGGGTTTCCACATAAAAAATCTTGGTGTTATCTGCGTTTTTGATGTGTTGTTGATTTATGATTTCATGGTTATTGATCAGATCTCAGAATAAGGTTAATAAGCTGAATAAGTTTGAAATTTTGTGACAACTGATTCACTCCCCTCTCAGTTGCCTACCCTTGTGTTGCCAACAATTGGTATTAGAGCAGGTTCCTTGGAAGAAGTTTAACAACTTGAGGTGATCCAGGATGGCGACATACAAGAAGGATAGTTTGATATTTGATGGAACAAATTATTCTCTATGGAAGACTCGAATGGAGTGCCATTTGAGATGCATTGGTGAACCCTATTGGAGAATTGCAAGCAATAGATATGTTATTCCTTAGAATGGTCCTACTACTACTGCTAAGATTAGAGATGCTGAACATAATATTAGGGATAAGGAAGCATTGTTGAGCGCTTTGACTAATTCTGAGATGACAAATGTTATGGATCTAAGACTGCTTATGAGATTTGGAAAAAGTTGGAAACTTTGTATGAAGGTGATGCTAATGTGAAGATTGCTAAGTTACAAAGTCTAAAAGGGAAATATGAAATGTTGAGAATGGTTGATGATGAGAACATTACTACTTTCATGCAAAGAGTGAATGAACTTGTGTGTGGTATCAAATGTGCTGGTGGATAGTTGGAAGAATCAAAGATTGTTGTTAAAGTGCTTAGATCCTTTCCTGTTACATACAAAGTCAAAGGTATTGCTATTGAAGAGCTCCAGACTATAACAAATGTAACCAGAGACATGTTGATTGGTAAGCTTACTGCTTTTGAGTTGAGTGAATTTGGTGATGCTCTTCCTAAGATAGAATCTGCATTCAAGGCTACTACCTCTGGTAGAGATAAATAGAGATATCATCTAGGAGAAAGTTCATCTAGAAAGGTATTCAAGTATGAGGAGGAAATGAGAGAGATTGAAGAAGAGAAGAGAAATCTAGAGGAGCTTGAAGCACTTATTGTCAAGAGAGAAGCCAGAGGAGAAGGTAAGTATAAATGGAAATTTCCTATTAAATGTTTTTCTTGCAATGAGATAGGTCATTTTGCATCAAGGTGTCTAGAAAGAGTCCCTAAGCAAAGACATAACAAGCCTAGATTTCAAAGAAAGTGTTATTATGTTGCTGATGAAGGTGTGACAGATGATGAATTTGATAAAGGAAATGCAAGTGAAGATAAATGGGTATTTATTGCTATCAAGGAAAATGATCTAGTCCCTATTGAATCTATTAGTTGCTCTAATAAGGAGAAAGCTTTAGCGGCCAAAGTTGAAGAGAAAAATGAATGGGTGATTGACAATGGATGCTCCTGTAGACACTTAAAAATGACCTAGGCCTACAAGCTCTGTTTTTACCACTTTCGTCCTAGCATAATTATAACATTTAATTATGTCCTTGGTCCACATTCGACTATTGATTAAATAATTCATAATTATTTAATTAATTCATGTCCTTTTATTCTTCATGATTATTAAATAAATAAATCTTATTTATTTATCAAATGTCATTAATTGTCTTAGTCTTCCCTTAATTAAATAAATTTCTTAATTTATTTAATTACCTTTTTGCATTTATGTCTTCTTGATTATTAAATAGATGAATTTATTTATTTATTTAATATGTCACTAATCCTCATAATTAAATGAATTTATTAATTTATTTAATTAATTAATCTTATCTTCTAAATTAAATAATTATCTTTAAATATTTAATTGTCAAAATTAATATTCATCTCATTTTAAATAAATGAAATTATTTAAAATGTCATCACATTCTTAACTGATAGCCCATTTTGGTAAATAATCTAAAAATCGATTATTTATTATTTCACAAAATCCATATTTGGAATTAATTTAATTCAAATTGGTAACTTTCCTCCAAAAATCAAGTAATCGGGCAGATTATTGATTTTCCAAATTTGATCTTCAATTCAACTCTTATCTTCTTGATTTTTTGAATCTCACAAATCAGGCAGTCTTATCTTCTTGATTTTTGAAAATCTTTATTTTCTAATTAATTATCGCATTTATTCTCCACCGCCGATCCGATATTCTCATATGACATCTCAACCACTTGTCTAAGGATTCTGCCCTAACCCTGATTAGGGATTATCAAATTTAATCTTGTCCTCTGATTTTGGGTCTCTATCAAAAGTCAATCTCATCCGTCCATTCAAAATGGCATTTTCTATAAAATGCTATTTTCCTCTCATTTTTAGATTACGCACTGACATACTTAGATTTTTCATAGAGATTGTTGCATTATTGGCATATTTCATTAAGTTTTAATCATATTGTCATAGGCTTAGACATTTTAGAAGAAAATCCTTCAAAGCTTGTGTAGGACTTTGTCAAGGATTGCTCGCACATTCAATCTGAGGGCAACACAAATCAGCAAGTTAGAAGGTGTAATGGAGATCAACCATGGAGAATGAAAACATTGGGTGAGATTGTTCCATTTCATGTGTTTTCATTTATTGTTCCTTTGCACTTCATTATTTCTTTGGGTTTATTCTTTCAATTCATTTGATAAATCAAACTTGAAATTAACCCTTAGTTACAACTCCCATCACATGATAGGTGATAAAAGCAAGTTTGTGAGTCTGGAAAAGTATGACGGTGGTGTGGTAAGATTTGGTGATGACAAAGCTGGTGTAATCCATGGCAGAGAATCCATTTCTCTTGATGGTAAGAATAATACTGATGATGTTCTTTATGTGGAAGGTTTAAAGAATAATCTCTTAAGTGTCAGACAAATGGTTGACAAGGGATACAATCTTCAATTCAAGAATGCAAAGTGTAGAATAGTGGGAAGTTCTAGAAATGTGATTGCTTCAGGTACAAAAATAAAAGGTAACATATTTCACCTAAATGCTGCTAGTAAAAGTTGATTGATTGCTCAAGTTGATGAAATTTGGTTGTGGCATAGGAGAATGTGTCATGTAAACTTTGATAACATTATCAAGATAATTTCTACTCAGGCGGTGAGAGATCTTCCTAAGTTGGTAAAGCCTACTAATACTATATGCAAGGAATGCCAGTTAGGGAAATAAACTAGAATTTCATTTTAGAGTAAAATACATTGTTCAAAAGAAGTGTTGGAACTTGTTCATACTAATTTGTGTGATCCTTCTAGAATTAGAAGTTTACAAGGAGACAGGTACTTCATGTTACTTATTGATGATTACTCTAGATTGATGTGGGTTACTTTCTTAAGGGAGAAATCTAAAGCTTTGGAGAAATTAAAGACTTTTAAGGTTATGGTTGAGACAAAGACAAATCTGAAGATTAAATGTATGAGATTAGATAGAGGTGGTGAATTCACTTCTCATGAGTTTAATTCCTTTTGTGAAGTTCATGGAATAAAGAGACAATTATCTACCCTGCGGACCCCTCAACAAAATGGAGTTGTGGAAAGGAAAAACAAGATAGTTCAAGATGCTACTAGGACTATGATGCTAGAAGGAAATGTCCCTCATATCTATTGGATAGAAGCTGTGAGTACTGTTGTTTACATCCTCAACTAGGTACAAGTCAAAGGTGATACTAGTAAGACCCTTTTTGAGCTATGGATTGGTCATAAGCCTACTATTAGATATTTTAAAATATTTGGGAGTAAATGTTATATCAAAAGAGATGAAGAGAGGAAATTTTGATGCTGGGAGTGATGAAAGAATCTTTCTTGGTTATTCTACTAAGAGTAAGGCCTACTGGTACTACAACAAGAGATTGAGGAAAGTTATTGAAAGTGCAAATGCCAAGGTTGATGAAGACATAGCTAGACCATCCAGAACCTGTGGATATGATTTAGATGATCAGAATAACAATTCACTCATAGGAAAGAAAGTTCAGACTCAAAATCAAGTTCAGATCATTCTGGTGAATCAAGAAAATCAAGAGGAAGGAACTAGTGAAAGTGTAGAGGAGAGATCACAAGAGCTAGAAGTTCATGAACATCCTAAGACTCCAAGGTATGTAAGACTAAATCATTTAGAAGATCAGATTATAGGTGATAAGAAAAAAGGTGTTCAGAATAATAGAAAGATTGCAGAAGAATATTGTCTGATTTCAAAGACTGAGCCTAATAATGTGAATGAAGCATGCAAAGATGAACATTGGGTGGAAGCAATGAAAGAAGAGCTACAACAAATTGAGAAGAATAATACATGGATTCTTGTTCCTAGACCTAAGGAAAAAATTGTAATTGGAACTAAATGGGTCTTTAGAAACAAGATGAATGAGCAAGGTGAAGTTGTGAGAAACAAAGCAAGATTGGTGTGTAAAGGATATTCACAGATGGAAGGAATTGACTTTGAAGAAACTTTTTCCCCTGTTGCTAGGATTGAAGCTGTGAAATTATTTTTTGCTTATGCTGCTTACAAAAACTACAAGGTTTATCATATGGATGTCAAGTCAGCATTTCTAAATGGTGAATTAGAAGAAAAGGTGTATGTTGAGCAACCTGATGGATTTCAATTAAATGATCAGGGAGATATGGTTTGTTGGTTGAAGAAAGCATTGTATGCTAGATTGGAAAAGTATTTGTTGAAGCTTAGATTCAATAAAGGTAGTGCTGATAGTAATTTGTATTTCAAGATTGATCATGATAAAGATCTTATTGTTGAAGTCTTTATTGATGATATCATTTTTAGAGGAAATGATAGTTTGTGCATGAAGTTTGCTGATGAGATGCAAAATGAGTTTGAGATGTCTATGATTAGTGAGATGAAATTATTTTTGGGATTACAAATTAGTTAGTTAAATAAGGGATCTTCATATCTTAGTCCAAGTATGTGAAAGAATTGCTAAAGAAGTTTGGTATGGAAGATTCAAAGCTAGTTGGTACACATATGGTGACTGGATGTAAGTTGACACAAGATGATGATTCTCCGAAAGAAAATCAAACTAGTTACAAATTGATGATTGGTGGATTTCTCTACTTGACTCAAACTAGACCATATATCATGAATTTTGTATGCATTGTTGCAAGATTTCAAGTTGATCCTAAGGAATCTCATGTAATTGTTGTGAAAAAGGATTTTTAGATACTTGAAGGGAACAGTTGATTTTGGCCTATGGTATCCTAAATATGATCTTACTTTGAGTGCTTTTACTGATGTTGATTGGGCAGGTGATGTGGATGATAGAAATAGTACTAGTGGTGGTGCATTTTTCTTGGGTAAGAAGTTGATTTCATGGTTAAGTAAGAAGCATAATGCTATTTCTTTGTCTACTGTAGAGGCATAATACATTGTTGCTTCTAACAATTATACTCAAGTACTGTGGATGAAGTAGATGTTGAAAGATGTCATAGTTGTGTATGATGAGCCCATTGCTATATTCTGTGATAACTCAAGTGCAATTAACATTTCTAGGAATTCAGTGCTGCATTCAAAGACCAAGCATATATCTATCAAGTTTCACTTTTTGAGAGAGAAGGTGAGTGAAAAGGAAGTCAGATTGGAGTATGTGCCTACTAAGGAACAGATTATAGAAATCTTTACAAAGTCGTTGCCTAAGGATACTTTTTAGTATCTCAAAGGGAAGCTAGGGGTGATCACCCCTCCTAATTAGAACTAAGATGCATTAACTTGCATCAATCCATGCATTTCATAGTCATATCTTGATCTAGATTGATGTTGTGGTGGCTACTACTTAGGGGGAGTAGTCAGATGTTCAAATATGTGGTTAAGAGCTTGTGTGGTGAAAAGATATCTTTTCCATTGATGTCAAAGGGGGAGAAGAGTCATGTGAAAAACTATGAATTATCTGAGGAAGAAGAGTCATGTGAAAGAAATTTTTTTGAGGAGAAAAGAGTTAGAACCTAAGGGGGAGTAAGTGTTGAAGATAGTTGCGTTGATGGTGTTTTTCAAATCATGTGTTGCCATCAATTCCAAAGGGGGAGATTGTAGGATGTTGTGGTTGTGTTGCTGAAATGTGGTTGTCATTGATGTCAACACTATTGGCATTAATGTCTTAGAGGTTGTATATGCCGAGGGTATTGAGAAAATTGTAATGAAATAAGTTGTAGGTTGTCAGTGTGAAGTGAAGTTCAGACTATTGGTTAGTTCAGAATTTTGATGATTAGAGGTTGTGGATTAAAGGGTTTCTTGTTGATTATATCTAGTTTATCCACGTTAATTTTCAGAGATCCGCGTGAAGATTTGTATTCTGACAGTTTTTTTGTTGCTTCAGTTGATGTTCCTAAATGAAGATGGTGTGATTTTAGCAAGTTCAATTGTTGCGGATGCTTCTCTGGTGATTCATGATGTTTGTGGATGTTTCTAGATCATGCTCTATCTATGTTGCATATCCTCATTGATCATTGTGCTCATGATTCGATATTTTCTCTTGTGTGTTCATGTTTTTCATGTTCTTGGCCAACAAGGTGTTGTAACGTGTTGTGGATCTTTGAGGATTAATTTTTTAAGGTGGTTCGTGTTTGAGAATTTTATTCTAGGTCTTCACTATGTTGTGGCCGACCTTGCTTGATTCACATTAATAATATTTAATGTTTTGGGCCGACAGTTTGTATTCATTTTATTATTTCATTGAGACTGACATGTAGCGATGTAATTTATTGTTGCGGATATATATAAGTGATTTCTTTATCATTTGAAGGCACAAGTATGAAAAGTGTGTGAGTCCTGTGTGAGAATATTGTTCAGATCTTTCGAAGGAAAAAGTAGAGTGTGAAGAAGAGTGAAGAAGAGTGAAGAAGTGTTTATGTGCTTAACCAGAACTATAATCAGGCACTAGCAGATGCTATCTTTCTCAATTCAAATCTTGTGGATGTAATTCATATCTTTTTAAGACAGTGAGTCTTCCTTTTGTAATTGAGCAATGAGCTCTAGGCAGTGTGCTTGAATGCATGTACATTCCCCATTCATATTTCTTTATACTTTTAATAGGGTATAATCTTGTGGACTGACCTCCACTGTGGTTTTTACCCTAACAGGGTTTCCACATAAAAAATCTTGGTGTTATCTGTGTTTACGATGTGTTGTTGATTTATGATTTCATGGTTATTGATTAGATTTGAGAATAAGGTTAATAAGTTGAATAGTTTTGAAATGCTGTGACAATTGATTCACCCCCATCTTAGTTGTCTGCCCGTTTGTTTCCAACAAGCATGACACGCTAGTGTCCAAACACATCATGCTACAAAATGATAAGAACAGGAAAAGTACAAGGTTTGACACAAAGCTAACGTGCAAAGGTAGTTATTGAAAAGGAGATTTGAGCATCCTAAGAGGGAAAAAGGATGATACAAGGGTTGAAATGAGCCTACACAAGTTCTAAGGGAGTGGACACTAAAGCAGATGGAAAGATGTATGTGAAATTGCAAGGGGTGCAATTTTATGACATTACACTTTGATTCTTGATGGTGGTAGTAAAAAAACTCATGATGTTTTGTATGTTGAAGGACTAAAGCATAATATTTTATGTGTAAGTCAGATGTGTGATAAAGGCTATAAGCTATCTTTTAGTGCTAAGGGTTGTGAAATCAATAAATCAAGTACAAGAGAATTAATTACGGAAGGAAGCAAGACAAAAAGTGGCATATATCATCTTAGCGAGCTAAATGGACAAAAATTCCTTACTATACAAAGAGAAGAAATTTGGCTTTGGAAGAGAAGGTTGGGACACATTAATTTTGATGACATTGTGAATATTAGCTCAAGAGAATGGTCCATGATATGCCAAAGATTAAGAAGCCTCAATCTACTAGCTACAAACCATGTCATGAAGGAAACAAACTAAGAGTAGATTTCCTACTAAGGAGTATTCTACAACAAAGCCATTAGATTTGATTCATGCAAATCTGTGCAGACCTATGAGGATAAAGATTCTACAAGGAGATAGGTATTTAATGATGCTTATTGATGATTACACTCGATTGACTTGGATTAATTTTCTAAATGAGAATTTAGAAGCATTTGCGAAGTTTAAAACATTCAAGGCACTAGTTGAGAATGAAACCAAAAGAAAAATTAAATTTTTGAGGTTATATAGAGGTGGAGAATTCAATTCTAGTTGGTATGGTGAATTATGTGAAGAACATGGGATCTAGAGGAATTTTTTTGCTCCTAGGACTCTGTAGCAAAATAGATTTGCAAAAAAGAAGAACCAAACTATATAGGAGATGGAAAGAATAGTGTTGAGTCAATAAAATCTACCGGATATGTACTGAAGATAAGTAGTTCAAACTATGCCATATATTTTGAACAGAGCTCAAATAAGACCAAATACTAATAAAACAACATATAAGTTGTGGAGAGGAAGACTGACTTTAGTATGTCATTTCAAGGTGTTTGGAAGGAAATGCTATATCAAAAGGGATGAAGAACATTTGGGAAAGTTTGATTCTAGATCTGATGAAGGTATTTTATTTGTTACTTTATGACAAGTAAAGCATATAAGTTTCACAACAAAAGGCTAAAGAATATTGTGGAAAGTGCCAACGTAAGAGTTGATGAAACAATTCAATTTACTAGTACTCTAAAAGTAGAAGATGATGAAGAACCAATCCACAAAAGTTATGAAGCTTCATAATTTGTTATAAATACTCTGATAATGTTCAGAAGAATCATTTTGAAGATCAGATTATAGGAGATAAGGATAGTGGGGTTTAGACTTAGAGGAGAATTGAGAAGGAAAATAATCAAGTACATTTTGTATTACTATCAAAGATAGATCTTAAGTCATATAAAGAATCAAGAAAAGATAAAGGTTGGATAGAAGCCATGGAGGAAGAATTAAAACAAATCAAGAAAATGAAACTTGGGAACTAGTCCCAAGACCTAAAGGTGAGAATTTCACTGATACCAACTGGGCTTTTAGAAACAAGCTAAATAAAGATGGAGAAGTGATCTAGAATAAGTCTAGACTTGTGTGTAAAGGATATTCTTAGGTTGAAGGTGTTGAATTTGAAGAAACATTTGTTCCAGTAGAAAGACTGGAAGCTATCATAATGTTTTTAGCTCTATCAACATTCAAGAATTTCAATGTATACCAGATGGATGTTAAGTCAACCTTTTTGAATGGACATCTAGAAGAAGAGGTCTACATTGAACAAACAGAAGGGTTCCAAAGCTCAAAAAAATTGGATTATGTGTGTAGATTGAAGAAGCACCTTTATGGACTCAAACAAGCTTCTAGAGCTTGGTATTCAAGGTTGGATGGGTACTTGCAATAGAAAGGGTTCCAGAGAGAAAGTTCAGATAGTAATTTGTACATAAAAATAAAAGGTGATCAACTATCGATTGTTGTGATTTATGTTGAGGACATTATCTTTGGTGGAAGTAGTGAAGACATGTGCAAGGTGTTTTAGAATGCAATGAAGAATGGGTTTGAAATTTCAATGCTTGGTGAATTATCTTTCTTTCTTGGTTTACAATTTGCATAATTATACAAAGGAATATTCATTTATCATAACAAGTGCAAAAAGAAGATGTTAAGCAAGCTTAGGATGGAAGATTACAAAATGGTGGGTACACCAATGGTTATAGGATGTAAGTTGAGTAAAGATGATGAATCTACTTTGGTAGATCAAACCTTGTATAGATCCATGATTGGTAGTTTTGTTGTATGTGACAACATCTAGACTAGATATAATGTAGGCAGTTGGAATGGTAGCTAGGTTCTAAGTGGCCCCTAAATAAAATAATGTCAAAGCTATGAAGAAAATATTCAAATATTTGAAGGCTATAATGGATTTTGGCTTGTGGTATCCAAAGAGTAAAATTTTCACTTTGATTGCATACATAGATGCAAATTGGGTAGGAAACATACATGTGAAAAAGAGTACAAGTGGTGGAGCTTTTTTTCTTGGTGATAGTTTGGTGTCCTGGTTGAGAAAGAAACATGACTCAATTTCATTATCTACAACAAAAGTGGAATACATTGTTGCAACTTCATGTTGCACTCAATTACTATGGATGAAGCAAAACCTGAAGGAGATGAAGATTTTGTTTGATGAACCTATTGCTATACTTTGTGATAATACCAGTGCCATAAACATTTCAAAGAATCTACTAATGCACTCAAGGACAAAACACATTGCAATCAAGTATCATTTTATGAGAGAGAAGGTTGTAGAAAAGTAGGTAAAATTGGAGTATGTTGAGAATAAGGAGAAAGTAGCAAACATTTTCACAAAACTGCTTCCTAAGGAGGCTTTTGAATTTCTCCAAAAGAAGCTAGGAGTTTTTGCTCCCTCCTCTTCAATCAAGAGGAAATATAGGTTGAGGGGGAGCTTGGTCTCCCTATCACAAGAAAGCTTGGTGGTATTGCTGAACATTTTTCAAAATTTGTGTCATATGGAATCAGGGGGAGTTGTCATGAAGAAGCTCCAAAGAATGCTCTGCATTCCTCTACATTTGAAGGTTTGGTCCTATGGTTTGGAAGTGTGGAAAAGGCAAGTGAGATGTAGGTATGTTCCTATTTTTTCAGAACATATAAGCTACTACAGATGTTTGCAGGGTTGGAAAAATGAAGATTGTGTTGCTGTGGTCAAGGAGGTTCGAAGAAATTCTTTGCATTTCTTTGCATTTAAAGTTGTGGTCTTGTAGCTTCAAGGATGAGTTTATATGGGGATAAAAGAAATTGATTGTTTATCTTTACCATTGATGTCAAAGGGGGAGAAAGTGGAAATAAAAATAATATATATGCTAAAGGGAGACTTGTCTTCATGTGTGGTTGGCCAGTTTTATGGGTGGCCCACCATTTTTTTGTTTGTGATCAATTATAAAGGGGAAATTATTGAATAGAGTGTTTGAAAAATGTGTCTCAATCTTGTAATTAAATAAGATACTATTAATACATATCAACAATGGTGGGTGTTGGGGGATTCCCCCCACAAGGGGTTTAGGGGGATCATCCCCCTAGTAGGGGTTCGGGGGCTGTGTGCCCCGGTAGGGGCTTGGGGGTAGGGCCCCCAAAAGGAAAATTTTATTTATATTTTATTATTGTAAATATGGACCATTCATCATTAGGTCTCAAATATAATGATTGATATTTTGTTGGCTTGACTTGCTATAGAAGGAAACCCTATTTTATGAGGGAATTGTATTATGGTTGTGTTATGATGTATTATGAGAGTTTTATAGTAGTCATGCTGCATCTAGATCTTTGGTTGGTGACAGTCCTATGAGAATCTTTCTCTGCAAGTATATTGTAATATTTGTGATTTGTGAATAATATATTGGGTGTCTGTGTAAATCACTTTGTTGTCGTATGTATGACATTTATGCCTATTTCTGTTTAATTTTCTGTAATAGTTAAAGATCTGTAAAGTTTTGTATTATCCTCCTCTCAAGATTAGTGTAGGAAGTTGTTCTACTACCTTAGCTTTTTGACAAGTGGTATCAAAGCCTAAACACCTTTGGTTTTAGTTGTGGGTTGTTGGGTTTTTTGAACTAATCCAAATTTGAGTAGGAGATTGTACAAAACATACTTTGTGATCTTGTTGCACAAATTCTCAGATGGAAAGTTCATCAGGGAGAATAGAGGTGGATAAATTTTCTAGAAATAATTTTGTAATGTGGAAGTTGAATATGGAAGATATGTTGATAGATCAAGATCTATGGGATGTTGTTGATGAGAAGGTTTCAAGGCTTTTAGATCCTACTTTGGCTAATCAATAAGATGTTATGGACCATAAATCCAAGGGTATAATCAGATTGTGCTTGGTAGAATCTATCTTAATCAATGTCCATGAAGAGACCTCTACACAGAAACTATGGAAGAAGCTTGGTAAGATGTATCAAGCCAAATATTTAGTGAACAATATTTTCTTGAGGAATAAATTATATTCCTTGAGAATGGAAGAGGCTGGATGAATTACAGACCACCTAGAAGCATTCCATATGTTGGTGGCTCAATTGGAATCATTTGGTGTTAAAATGGATGAAGAGGAGAAATTTTAGGTCTTGATTTGTTCCTTGCCTGATTCGTGGGATTCTCTTGTAATGGTTATTGGGAGTAATTATGTTATATTAAAGACTAAAGATGTGGCGGGTTCTTTTCTTTCTGAAAAGATGAGGAGGAAGGTACCATTAGTGCAAAGGAGGCCTTGAATTTTCATGGAAGACCTAAGCAAAAGTGCAAGAAGAATAAGAAGCATGATAAATCCAAGTCTAAGGGGAGATCCAAATCTCCTAGAAAGTCCAAAGTTGTTTGTTGGAACTATGGTAAGCCTGGACATATTCATAAGAAATGCAAATAAGAAAAGAAGAAGAAAAAGAAGAGATTCGATTATGATTTTGAGTTTGAGAAGGAAGATGGTGATGCATTCATTGCAGCTTTGGAAACTCATGTAGGTAATGATGTATGGTTAATTGAATCAGGTGCATCTTTCCATATGACCTTTAATAGAGATTGGTTTTCTAAATATGAAGAATTTGATGGAGGTAAGTGTTGAACACCTGAAATGCTAAACGAGGGGTGAATCAGTATTCCTTTAAACTAATTAAACATAATTCATCCAATTACCAACATACATTTAACTGCAATGATGAATGAAAGCATGAAAAAATCCACAAAATCACATGACACATGAACACCAGTATTTTTACATGGAAAAACCAAAAAGGGAAAAACCACGGTGAGGGTTAGCTCACAATATATTATATTCAGATATAGTATATTATAGAAAGGCTCACTAGTAGGTGGACTCACTGTCCAAGTGAACTCACTGCTCATAGAGAATGAGAAAGAAGAAAGAAGGGATGGCTACACAACCTATTTGAATTAATATAGTTGCATCTACCATATGTTAGATTAGAGTTCCAATGAGGCACAAAAATAATCTTCACACAGATCTAAATCAATGCTCTGCTATGCTCTGTTAGCCCAATTTTAAGCATGACAAATTTTGAAATTTTTCTTTGTTATCTAGCTCCTTGAAACAGTGCATCTGTAGATTCATGGTTGCAACATTGAATTTAAATATTATGCAAAAGGGATTCTTTGGAAGATACAAGCTATCGTTTCAAAGAGTGATAAGAAATATTATACAAAGTAATGATGGTAATAGCCTTTACGACATTTTTCATGCCCGTTTGAATGATTCAGTGTTATGCTATGAATGCTTTGATGGCTGTGGGAAATATTTATTTTCTGGCAATTGATCAAGGGTATCACGGCTATAGTAGGATTAAACATGATTTTGTTTGGAAAGTGCATCCTTTGATGGTTTGATAACCATTACTAGCACTAGAATGTTCTCTACAGATATAAGCTAAGACGGGAGTTTAATACCGAAGGCATATGAGGTAAATGTTTCAATAACATTTGGCATTCTCGAACAATTTTAGAACCTTCCTTCAACCCTAAATGTTTTTTTTTGAAATCACATATGAGCCCGATGTAGGCCCCAGCTGTGATAAAGGTATAAACAAGGACCAATGTTTTAAAAGAAAAATTATTAGCATTTTTAGAAGTTCTAAAACTAGTATTAGGCCCGATAATAGTTATGAAACCACTATAGGGATCGACAAGCTTGAACATGGGCTAATTTGACATGTCGAATGAAGAGATTTTGATCATTCTCTTTGGAAGATGCATACAACATAGTAAGGCTGGTCTTCCAATCAAATATTAAATCATCGGCATCAAAATCATATGCACAGGTTAATATGATAAAGACTAGCTCACTATAATAGAAGAAACTTGGGTTGTGGTTAAGGCATTCGACACCACATTGAAGTCATTTGGGAATTGTACCGAATGCATTAAAGGCCATAGTGAGATCTATGCACGTATGGATCCTAAAGATCACATAATTGTATCCAATGCAAATGGAAGGATTTTATATTGTGTTAGTTCTTCAAATTTTGAGGATGGTCCATTTGAGATGACAAAGCTATGGCGTCCTGCTTCATCTATTTTTAAAGGATGATGAAAATTGCTTGTATTTTTCAGATTCTGAGAATCATACAATTAGGATGGCAATGTATCTTTGAACATTTCAATCTACTAGGAAACAAAAAAAGCATCAGAGAAACAAAGGAGCTTATATGTCCATTGGATGATTCAGATATTAGTAACAAAATGGCCTAAAAATGATGGCACTGGAAACAATTCAAATGAAAGGCAAGATAATGACATCAATGAGTATGCAATGGTTAAAGAAACAATTGTTTTAAATGAGACAATTGGAGTTGTTATTGGTTTTCTTTCAGATTCAAAGGTTCATGATATAAAGGGGGATCTTTTTCTGCTATTCTCAGAACAAGGGAAGCAGGGGCAGTATTATTTTCTTTTCACACAGTTTTGTTATGTAATCAGAGAGGCTTTGAACTCATATTTTGGAGGAATAAAGAAACTATTTTTGGGTTTGTGCACTCATTAATTTTCTCTTTTGATTGCATATGTCTTTGTTCCTTTGTAATCATTCTCCAAAGTTCTATCTGTTGTAGCAAATTGCGTATGTGATTGTTGATGAAGTTTTGAATTCAGAACAACCCGTCTGTTGAAGGGAATTTGTTGTCTTTTCTTTTCATTGTTTCTCATCCGTGGTTGTTGGGTAAATGGAATTTGTGTCATTTTTTTGCATTCACTTAATCCTAAATTTAATTCTTCGCATCTATTTCATGGTCATGGGTAGGTGTCAGTTTACCTTTTCTGTTTTCTGGTGAAAAGCATACCCAGTATGTTCTATTCATTGCAAATCATTTAAAGGTAGTTGTGCCTTGTAAAATAAGCAGAGAGAGCTTGCAAATATCATTGCAATTGACTTAGTTGTTAGTACTATTTTTTCTTCTTGCTGGGCATTTTGAGTCATTTTCTTTCATTCATTTTCGAAGGACAAATCTATTTACTAACATGCTCACAAACAGCTGAACTCTTATTATGTTTGAATTGCACACATGTAGGTAGCATACCATATATGTCATATGTCTTCCATTACTCACATAAAATCTACTCACTCTATCCCTTCATCATCCAAAACTCTGAAGTTAATCTCTTATATATATCCATATCAAGTGTAACTTAAATTAGGTCGACCTAATTAGAAGTAACACACAAAATTAAGCATGTCATCCTCAAAAATGTTTTATCCACAGCTCGTACCATATTTCAAAATTTAAATCACCTTGAGATAGGTTAGGATGGACCTAATATAGATCCCATATAAGATAAAGTTACTTGATTATCCTCCACAAAGCATCAAATGTGTTAGGTTGGCCCAAAATAAGACCTAAACACAAAACCTTTAGTTGCACATACAATTTGCCACATGTGTGACTTAGAAACTCAATATTTATTTGAATTCCCACTTAGATGACATCTAATAGCTTATCCTCATCATCATAGACCAAAATAATTATATGCGAAGAAATGCAGAATCTCCCACACTGATACATTGTACAAGGAATAACTACAACATACAAGGCTAAACTTTGTCTTTCATAATACTTCATAGAATGTCACAAAATATTGAAATTATATGTATCTAATGATATCAAAACTATATTTAGAATTATAGAGTGATATCTCAACTTGTGGCGGAGTGCGGACCCAAAAATTGACGCACTGAACCACAATACTGTCAGAAGGAATACTTTGCCAAATTCTTGTATAACCATATTTTTCAGATCAACTTGTTTTGTCCAAATGTCTTCAAGAATGCTTCCAATCCATGTTAGAATGATCATAACAATTTTTACATCAATGAAAACACTAGATCATACAATATATGCACCTCATGCTCATGTTGCCAAATAGTATCAACAATGACAAACTTCCAACAATATTTCCCTTGCTTCCAACAATCTCCCCCTTTGTCATTGATGGAAACATGCATATCATAAACATTTTCCAAAAGCATATATCCCCCACTTACACATATCTCTCCCCAAATTTCTTTCCCAATATTCTTTCTAAAAATCTCTCCAAGTGTTCTCTAAATGTTTTTCCTAATATCTCTCCCCTTTGACATCAATGACAAAAGGGTGTACAATTTTTTTTTGTATACTCCCCCTTAGATATATATGTGAGAAAAAGTAATTGGAAGAGTGCACTAACTCCCCCTTAGGGAGTTAACCAAAAAAATCTATACCTTCTACATATAAGCAAAAAGAACCTTCAAATTTGAAAAATGCTTAAGAGTGAAAATTGTCATCCTAAAGATGTTGACCCTTGAATCTTCTACAAGATGACTTGCCAAGTGGATCTACCTTCTTTGTTGCTACAAGTATTTTTTATTGTGACTCAAGCTTTATCAAGATTTATTTTCCTTCTTCCGGAGTTTAGGGGTTAAGATTTATCTATGAAATCCTATATGTGCTGGCAAGGGCACTTGAGACAGGTATATGCTTCATTTTAACCAAGTCCCTTAGCTTCTCAAACTGTTTGATTATTTCTTCCTTTTGGATCTACAAGGTAAAGTATTCTTCATGTAAGGTCACTAGGGTATTCCAGGTCTAATCATCTCTATCTTGTATCGGGTCATAAGTGTTTAATGCACAACTTATTTGTGTCTCAATTATAGTCATAGCATCCTTTATGCTCTGTGTGAGATCAATCCACTTCATATAAAAACATAAATAGGTTCATTGATTCCTCTTCACAGGAATGAAAATCCTTCAAACTCTCTTCCACTTTGTTGTGTGTAGATGCACACTTCTCTATAATGTCCAATAACTTCTTTTCTACAAGCCATGCTTCAACTTCTATTTCAACTTGTTCTCTTAGTCTAGAGGCATATTCCTTGATGATCTCCATTAGCTTGTGTTGTATTAAAAAAATCACTAATCTCATGCTCATGTTGAGAATCATCTATATGCATATCTCCTTCAACATTTAAATCTTCTTTAGAGGTCACAGTGATACCAGTTTCCTTTTTCCTTATGGATTTATGCTTGATTCTTCTTAAAATTTTTTGTTCTTATACTCTGATGGCATGGACTATCAGAGGGGATTTCTCCCTTATCAAAGGACCACCTATGGATTTCCTTATTTTACCAGCTACAAGTAGAGATGCAATAACTAATATCCTAGACCTATTGGAGGTTTCTTCTATATTCATGTCATCTCTAGCACTCTTTATAGCTATTCTAACTATGTCTTTTGAGATGCCAAACTCTTTGGAATATGATTCTACCTCAGCATCAACCTGTTTTTTTATCTATGATTTCTTAAATTGCTAAGAAAATTCCATTGTATTTTTTGTATAGTTTCCATACCTTGGTCTACTGGGATCCTTGGGACTATTTAGCAACACTTCAACACAACCAATAGCTACTTCTTATGTCACTTCATAGCCAAGCTCTCGGACCCAAATAGTTTTGGGTTCAACTACTTCCATTATGCAATAATTAGTAGAGAGAAAAAAGGTAATGCCATTCATGTATTTTCTTACAACATCTCTTAGAATTATCTATCTCATGTTAATGTTCATTCTTCTTATGTAGAGGAATCACCCTGAGCATCTATATCTCCAATATTACTCAAGTAGTCTCTTATTTGATGAGAAACAAGCTTTTCACTCGACCCATTAACCTTTCCAACTATCAGAACTTCCTTCATAAAATAAAAAACCAAACATACAACCAATGTGCCATACCTAAATACATACTTTTTCTTCTTAATTTCCTTCAGGTTCTCCATCAATTATTGCCAAAGAAATTCACAGATGTCATATTCACCATTGTTCTCAATCAATCCACTACCACATGAATTGTGATGATAGAGACCGAACTGTCTCCATAAACCATATGTCCAATAACCATAGTTGTGTATTGAATTGTCATATTTCTAATAGGGTTTATTGTAGTGCCCGTTTTCAACATTATGTCTTTATTCTTGGAAAATTTCTAGACTAGAATCGGTATGATGGACCATAAACTAGTGATTTCTCTAATCACTTCCTTGGTAATCATGTGAGTGCCACCAATCCACATAAACTAATCCTGAATTCTACTTAATACTATTCCAATGCACTTCTTTTCATAGCTAAAGTTTGGAAACCAGTGTCACACATCTAATTTCTTCTCAGTCAGTATATTGTATTCTAGTTTCAAGGTGTAGTATTCTCCAACTAACTCATCTACCCATAGATTGAATAATTTTTTGTAGGGTTGTTCTTCCATATTTCCATGAATATAAGCCATAATATCTTTATTAGGTAGAATCCCAAGAGGTATATACGAAAATGCGCCTAGGGAACCATCTTCTAAAACTTTGGCAGAATATCTTTTAAATTTGGGTTGCAGTCTTTGAGAAAAATATACAACTTTTGGTGTCTCCATTGCATTCAAATTGCCTTTAACTGATAATTCCAAAAAGTTAGAATGTGCAAGAATTGCTAAATACCTTTTTCTCTTGCTTGAAAAAGTAGGGTTTTGAAATTCTACAACTTGGAGATACTTCAGACCCTTAAAAATCACTTCTTTCTCCTCTACACTTCTTCAAGCACATTCAATGAAATGAATTTTTCTTATCAAATATGCTATTTAACTCTCTAATTTGACCCATTTCAACAATAAATTCTAGAAACACAAAGCTAATAACCCTAAAACCTTATATGCACAGTCAACTTTCCAAGCTCCGCAAAATGCCACATTAGTATATTTTCTTCCGCAATTTTCTTCCACAAATTAAGAATTTCATTCTCAATGACGTATCTTTGTGCTATATTTCAAGCACCTCTTTTCTAGTAGGGGACAAAGGATATTCATTAAAGCTCCCCCTAATCCATAGCTCTAGGCTTAGTTATCGAAGGAAACATCTACACTAGAGATTAGTATAGACTCTCCCTTATCCTCAGTCTCTTCTTTATTTCTCCAAATCTTTTACGTTTCCTTCTTTACTTCATCTAGATCAATCTTTTTGATTGGTTTATTCTTCTTTATCAGATTGTCCTTCCTTGTGTTTCTGCTTTTGAATTTTTTTGCAATATGTGTTGTTCTTCTATAATTGTTGCATATGATATTCATTTGAGCATTTTCCTTTCATTCATTTTGGATTTTCATTAGTTATCCTTGTGTCCAAATCCATAGCATGTATAACAATATCCATTGAAAGAATGAATCATTCTATCATTTTTATATACATTCATCATTTGACTTTTGCATTCACTTGCTCTATGTACAAATTTCTTGCATGTAAAGCATTGACCAGTAAAAGATGGAACATTTTAATTCATTCTGCTTCTATATTCATTTTCTTTATGTCCAAATTTATTAATATCATTGAAAGATGGGTACCTTTGAGCATTTGGTTGTCTGATAGGATGTCTTCTAGCATTGTTTCCTTGATTTGAGAGCATACCATTGTTCTTACTGTCTTTATTCTTCTTTGCATTTTGATTTTCTTTTGAGCTTTCTCCTTTTTCAATTCCTAGACCACCTTTATCTTTTGATGTTTTCTATCCTCCAATTAACTCGTCAATCATTGTAGAGCTTGTCTTAAATCTATCTTCATGACTTCTTTTCTTCTCCAAATCTAATCTCAGATTTACCACTTCTTGTTCAAGCCTCATGCATTCATTAGATTTTCCTTCCACCATTGCACTTAGAAATTCCTCAATCTTTTTCTTTTCTTCCACTTGCACTTTCAATCTGGTGATGTTCTCATTTGCTTGTTTCAATTGTTCATTTAATTCCTTATGCCTTTCTCTAAATTTCCTGATATGCTCTCTTAGTTATTTGATGCACTCATTTTCCTCTTTAAGATTTTCCTTCAGATCTCTATTTTCATCTTCAACTTTGTTAAGATCTTCAAGAGAAACTTTGAGTTCTTCTTTGTTAATCATACAGTCTTTTTTTATGTATTCAATAGCAAGAATCTCTTCTAGAGGAATAGGATACTTTCTATTAGCCATGTGTTCAAACTCCAAGATCTTCCCAAAGCAGTCAAGCTCCTTCCATGGATCCAAGCTCGAATACCAATTGTTGAACACTTGAAATACTGAGAGGGGGGGTGAATCAATATTCCTTTAAACCAATCAAACATAAGCCATCCAATTACCAACATACATTAACTGCAATGATGAATGAAAGCATGAAAAAATACACAAAATCACATGACACATGAACACCAATATTTTTACATGGAAAACCCAAAAACAAAAAAACCACAGTGAGGGTTAGCTCACAATATATTATATTTGGATATAGTATATTATAGAAAGGCTCATTGCCAAGTGAGCTCACTACTCACAGAGAATGAGAAAGAAGAAAAAAGGGGTGGCTACACAGCCTATTTGAATTTATATAGTAGCATTTATCATATGCTAGATTACAGTTCTAATGAGGCATAAAAAATAATTTTCACACAGATCTGAATCAATGCTCTGCTCTGCTCTGCTCACAAACTAATCAACTTTGATTATGCTCACATCACACACATGTAGGTAGAATACCATACATGTCATATGTATTTCATTAATCACATATAATCTACTCACTCTATCCCTTCATCATCCAAAACTTTGAAGTTAATCTCTTATATATATCCATATCAAGTGTAACTTCAATTAGGTCAACCTTAATTAGAAGTAACACACAAAATTAAACATGTCATCCTCAAATTTTTTTAATCCAAATCTCATACCATAATTCAAAATTTAAATCACCTTGAGATAGGTCGAGATGGACCTAATATAGATTCCACATAAGATAAAGTTACTTGCTTGTCCTCCACAAAGCATCAAACATGTTAGATCAGCCCAAAATAAGACCTCAACACAAAACCTTCAGATGTACATACAGTTCGCCATGTAAATGCCTTAAAAACCCGATCTTTCTTTGAATTCCCACTTAGTTGACATCTAATAGCTTATCCTCATCATTGCAAAACAAAATAATTATCCACGAAGAAATGTAGAATCTCCCACACTTATACATTGTACAAGGCGTAACTGCAACATACACGGTTGAACTCTGTTATTCATATCTTTCAAAATACTTCACAAAATGTCACAAAATATTGAATGTAGATGCATCTGATGATCTCAAAACTATAGTTAGAATTGTAGAGTGATATCTCAACTTGTAGTGGAGTGCAGACCCAAAAAATAACACACCGAACCACAATATTATCAGAAGGAATACTTAGCCAAATTCTTGTATAACCATATTTTTCAGATCAACTTGTTCTATCCAAATGTCTTCAAGAATGCTTATGATCCATGCTAGAATGATCATAACAATTTTGAAATCAATGACAAAACTAGATCATACAATATATGCACCTCATGCTCATGTTTCCAAAATAGTATCAACAATGACAAACTTCCAATAGTCTTTCCCTTGCTTCCAACAATAAGGTGTACTTGGGTGATGATTCGTATTTAAATATTGTTGGTCACGATAAAGTTAAAATCAATTTTCTCGATGTTGGAATAAAAAGGATTAATGTTGCATTGCACATCCCTAGATTAGCACAAAAAAAATTATCTGTGAGAAAACTGTTGGGCTCAAGGAACACTGAGAGGGGGGGTGAATCAATGTTCAGCAAAATTTAAATTTCAATCCAGATGTTAAACCATTCATAGCATTTAAACAGAAGTAAAGATGCAATCACATGAATGAAACAATCAAAACACCATAACACCAATATTTACGTGGAAACCCCGTTAGGAGAAAAACCATGGTGGAGATTAATCCACAATTTATACTCTGTTAAAAGTATGAAGAAAAGGGGAATGTGCATGCATTCAGGTACACTGCCTAGAGCTTACTGCTCAAAATAAGGAAGGCTTGCTACCTTAAAAAAGTGTTTGTGATTACAACAAAAAGTTAAAATGAGAAGAAAGCATCTATAAATTCCTAGTTTCAGTTCCGGTGAAGCTCATGTATCAAATTCTGGACCTTCTGTCAGACTCTGTACTTAGCTTTGCTTTGCCTTAATTCGCTTCACAAAATCCTCTTATGCACAAGAAAAATTCACTCAACTGATCTTCTGATATTCACAGACACATCTTCTCTACTCTATACACACACTCACACCTCAAAATAAATTACACGAACTCGCATATATATCCGCTAGCAAGAATTCAATTGCTATATGTCAGCTTCAAATAAAATACAAATATTCTCCATATGTTGGCTCAAATCATGAACAATTTATAATGTGCACCCACCATAGTCGACCACGACATAGCTAGGACCCAAAAGAAAATGCTCAAACATAGAAACATTTAAAAATTTATCCCTTATACATTTGTGACATGCTACACTCATTAAGTCGACCACCAATGAGTTAATAAAAAGAAAATCATCCTGTCAGGTCTCCTAACTTGTAGATCGATTAATACAACAACACAAAACTTAACAATAAGATAACATAGATGCATAACAGTCTATCCCAGGGATCCAAAACTCAAAATGATGATCTAGTGAAGCATACAGATCGACATACTGACCAGATACCCTATTCTTCATTCTTTCTGTCGGTAATACTTTGTTTACTACTTTTCCTACCAGTATGAGAAATTTGATCCGCAGACCAGAATAATGACTTTAGTTGTCATAACTGACAACACTAGAAGCCATATTCCAACAATCTCCCCCTTTGGCATTGATGGCAAAACTTAGTGAAAAATGACTAAGTGTTGAAACCAGAGATACACTGCCAAAACTCAAAATTTCAAAACACTGCTCCCCCTTTGAATGTCAAGGAATTTTTCACTACACTCTCTCCCCCTTTGACATCAATGAAAAAAATATTTGGGTCTCCCTTCTTGCTAACTCAAAAATTTGATCAAAATTTTGAAGAATTACAACTGTTGCACAGTCAGAAAATTATCTTGTACTTATCTTTCATTTCTAGAAGAAACTTCTTCCAAGCTTCTACTATAATTCTGATGATTAAGATCAAGCTGTTGTTTTCTGATGTTCGGTTGATAATTTGTATGAGAGATTCCAGAATTTTAATCACTTCTTCTAACTCCTCTCCTTTCCTCAGAACCTCAATTAGATACTCCAATCTGCATTTATTTAAATCCTTTACTTTCCAAAAATTTTCCACAAGGGTGTTTCTAGTAAAGTGAACTTTTGCATGCTCAGACTGTAACTCATGAATCCTTTTCTTCACTACACCATCCTGGTCCTAAAACATGATATAATCTTGAGCAATTTTGTTTAAATCACTTTCAATCTGCTCTAGCTTATCTTTGTATTTCCCAACTACATGAGGTCAGCGAAGACAATAGTTGTAGATGTTATTTGTTGAGTTTATGCACTGCCTCAACACATTCATTTGTCTTTTTAATTTGGTGAGAGATAGCCTAAAATTCTCCTTCAAATGTAGAATTATTTCTTCCTCTTTCTTGTCCTGAGACTCAAAGGCCATAGTTTCCTTGATACATTCAATCATCTCTTTAGGGAGCACATTTTGTAGACTTTCCAATCCAATGTTATTGTGCACAAAATAACTGCCTAGAGTGCTCTCAATCAAATCCTTCTCATATGAGGGTCTTTCTAACCAAATATCAACAATATTTTGCATTCCATCTTTCTCCTGAACAATCTATAGTATCTTTGTTTTGAATAAAGCACCTTCTTGTTCACTTTCTTTTGCCATTATTACATCCAATTCAACTAATTTTGGTTCATCCCTTGGAGTGTACTCATCAAAATCTTCATCTGGTATATCCACAATTTCTTGTTCTTTTCCTTTTCCTTCAAGTTTTGGAGACTTGTGTGCTAGAGGAGTGTCATCAACAAACTCTAGAGCTCTTTTCCAATTCCTCTCCATCTCACCGGAAGAGGATCCAACTTCAAGTGTTTTTACCGAAATGGAAATGCTAGTTTCTCCAAACTTCCTTAGTAGCTCTTTAAAGAAATTTGCATACTCTTTCTCACAATTTTCCAAAGTATTAGAATGTTAAAAATTTTGCTTACAAATCGGTTCATTCTCCTTCCATACCACATTATCATTTTGAGGCAAGCAATTCAAAAAATACATCATGATACATATGACAAAGTACCAAACCTGAAGGGGTAATCTGCTTCCATTGTCAGTTGCAAATTCTCCATCAATTATTCTTTTAGCAAACTACACAAGTTGAAGTCTTGATCCTCCATTATCATTTTATGAGAAATGTAAACTACGCCTGTTGAGATTGCGCCTTCCCTATTTTTGAAGAAAATTCTATATGAAATTCCATGCGCAATGTACCTTGTTATTGGATCTTTGATTGTCGAAATTACCAGATCCCTTTCCTCTCCTATCACTTTGGTTAGGGTTTTGAATTTTCTGTTATGAATCGAATTCTTTTTTGGAATATCCCTAACATTGCATAATCTAGTTAAATTCCTAATCACTTCTTTCAAAATGAGATAGGGTTTATCCAAAATTAGAATGTCATTATTTAATCTGTTCATGATAAACCTAACAACTTCCATGTTGAAAAAATAAGGAAACTCATTCCAAATGTCCAAACTTTTATGTTTCGCACATTCAAGCCACCTTAATTCATCGACTGGCAACAAATTCCTCACATCCTTGATCTTTCTATTGCTATATTCATCCAAATTCACAATTCCTTTGATTTTCTTCATTATTCTTTCCATAGCGAACAAGTTTTTCTACCGAGCGCAAAATTTACCAAGAATGCTACAAGCAACTAAAATACTTGATGAATTTTCCACCGAATTGACTTGATTCCTTCAAAATTTTGCTGCAAAGGTTCTCCTTCTATTCTTCTTCAATGCAAGATGACAAGTGAGGGTTCCAAATACCCTTTTATAACTCACGCACCTAACCTTTTTCTGCATTAAATTTTTTTCCCTGGGAGTTCCGGTTACTCTATTTTCTTAGACAACAAGAGAAGAATCCATTTGCGAGCCTTCTAGATCAAAAATTTCTACACAAGTGGTCACAGATACATTTGTAGACTAATATAACAACTAATGACAATTACCTACATTATGGTGCCGACTACCGATAGGGGTACAAAGAATTTTTCTTGAAAAACTCCCCCTAGGCCGATGGCCTTAGATCAATTTTTGAAGGAATTACCGAAGCCTGCTTCGAGTGTGGGCTTATTTCCTTCATCAGATTCACTCTTCTTCACCCATGTTTTCTTCAACTGATCTCTTATTTCTTCCATAGTCACTTTCCCTTTTCCTTTATCATCTTTCTGTGAAATTCTTCCTTCGTATACCGGACCTCTTCTATCCTTGTTTTTGTTTCTGCAGGATCTTGCAATGTGACAAAATCCATTACAGTTGTAGCACACGATATTTCTTTCTCTAGACTATTCTTTCCATTGATTTCCCTTTGATTTGTATTGATTAGCAACATGCCCAAATCTTCCACAGGTATAGCATTTAACATTCCTTACACTGATAGACATACTTTTGCATTCAATTGACTTATGACCAAACTTATTGCAACTAAAACATTGATTGGGAAATGATGGACTGCTTGAATTTATTTTACTTCTACACTGAGAAGCCATATGACCAAATTTATTACAAGCAAAGCAGTAACCATTAAAATTTTGAGCATTGGGTTGTCTTACTAGATATCTTTTTCCTTTGTTCATCTGATTTCTTTGTCTGGAATCCTTGTGTTTAGATCCAGAGCTTTCTCCTTTCTCATAGCCAAGACCTCGCCTATCATTTGCATCCTTCTATCCTTTAGTCAGCTCATCAAGCTTAGCAGAACTGATCCTAAACTTCTCCTTGTATTCATTTGCGATAGTGAGTTCATCTCTAAGAATAAATATCTATCTTTCAAGCTCTTGTTCATTATTCTTGGACTATTGCAGTTCAATCTCTAGCTGAATGAATCCACTCTTAACTCTGCTACATTCCTCAGATTTTTCTTTTAAGGATTGGGCCAGATTCTCCTCATTCTTCTTCTTTTCTTCAATCTCCTTAGTTAGCTTCATCGCCATAGATTCCATCTCAAGCTTTAGAGTAGCATTATTCCTAGCAAGTCTTCACATTCTTCAGTTATTTCTTTTATGGTTTGATTCAAGTGGACATCTTCCAAACTTTTATTTTCTTTCTGCTTCAGCTAATCACAAAGTTCCTTCCTCTTTTCTCTTGACTCATTGATTTTATCCTTCAATGATTGAATGATTTTTTTGGCATCCACAAGATTTGCTTTTAATTCCATGACTTTTGCTTTAGACTGATCAAGATCATCAAGTGCCACCATAAGCTATTGTTGAAGACCACTAGACTCCATTGTAATCCAAGATCCACCTCAAGTTGTTAAACTTTCTACAGAGGAACCTTGCTCTGATACCAATTGTTGGACTCAAGGAACACTAAGAGGGGGTGTGAATCAGTGTTCAACAAAATTTAAATTTCAATCCAAATGTTAAACCATTCACAAAATTTAAACAAAAGTAAAGATGCAAGCACATGAAGGAAACAATCAAAACACCATAATGCCAAGATTTATGTGGAAACCCTGTTAGGGGAAAAACCATGGTGGAGATTAATCCACAATTTATACTCTGTTAAAAGTATGAAGAAAAGGGGAATGCGCATGCATTCAGGCACACTACCTAGAGCTCACTACTCAAAATGAGGAAGGCTCAGTACCTTACAAAAGTATTTGTGATTACAACAAAAATTTGAACTGAGAAGATAGAATCTACAAATGTCTGGTTTTAGTTTCGGTGAAGCTCATGTATCAAATTTTAGACCTTCTGTCAGACTTTGCACTTAGCTCTGCTCTGCCTTAATTCGCTTCAAAAAATCCTCTTTTGCACAAGGAAAATTCACTCAACTGATCTTCTAATATTTGCACACACATTTGCTCTGCTCTATACACACACTCACACCTCAAAATGAATTACTTGAACTCACATATATATCCACTAACAAGAATTCAATTGCTATATGTCAGCTTCAAATAAAATACAAATATTCTCCATATGTCGGCTCAAATCATGAACAATTTATAATGCGCACCCACCAGAGTCATCCACGACATAGCTAGGACCCAAAACAAAATGCTTGAACATAGAAACATTTAAACAATTATCCCTTATACATCCGCGACACGCTACACTCATTAAGTCAGCCACCAATGAGTTAATAAATAGAAAATCATCCTGTTGGATCTCCTAACTCGTACATCGATTAATGCAACAACACAAAAATTAACAATAAGATAACATAGATGCATAACAATCTATCTCGGGGATCCACAACTCAAAATGATGATCTGGTGAAGCATACAGATTGACATACTGACCGGATACCCTGTTCTTCATTCTTTCTACTAGTAATACTCTGTTTACTACTTTACCTGCCAGTATGAGAAAATTCTAATCTGTGGACCAAAATAATGACTTCAGTTGCACTCAATGACAACACTAGAATCCATATGCCAAAAAAAACTAATAGATGCAGGTGTGCAGGTAGTATTTTTTGATACAAGATGTAAGATGATTAGAGGTGCTATGGTGATTGCTAGAGGCATCATATATGGAACATTTTATAAGCTTCATACATGCACTATTGAGTGCAATAGTACTTATGTGAAAATCAAGTCTATGGAAGAGGTGATGGTTTCACCTTCAATAGATGGTCATGGCTTATGGGTACCCAAGGGTGCTCTTTCTTCTGAATCAAAGTTACCCACAGAGAAAACATAGATGTTATGGAACTAGAGACTTGGCTACATTAGAGAAAAAGATTTGTAGACCTTGAAAAATAAAAACCTTGTTGAAGGGTTGTCTTATTGTAATCTTGAATTTGATTTTTGTGAGCATTACATTTATGGAAAATAAAACTACACTCATTTTTACTTGAGTTCTCATAAATCTTGCGGTGTATTGGATCTTATTCATTCTGATGTGTTTGGTCATGTAGATGTTCCTTCAATTGGTAAATCTACATATTATGTTTCATTTATTGATGATTACAGTAGGACATGGATATATTTTTTGAAGAGTAGGTTTGAAGTTTTCAATCAATTTAAAGAATTTAAAGCAATAGTTGAGTTGTATATTGGAAAGAGAATAAAATGTTTGAGGAATGATACTGGCGATGATTTTTTATCTACTTATTTTAATAGATACTATAAAGATTGTGGTATTCATAGATAAAAGAAAACAAAGGTTTTGGGATGAAGTTGTTGCCACTACTTGTTACCTGGTTAACAAGTCTCCTACACCATCTCGTGTTGATAAGACACCTATAGAGGCATGGTCGGGCCACAATCCTTCATTAAGACATATTAGAGTTTTTGGTTGCAAGGAATATGCACATGTGCCAAAGGAGAAGCGAACAAAGTTGGAGAATAAGGCTACAAAATATATATTCATCAGATACAATTATGGTGTGAAAGGATACAAGCTTTGGGATCATGTTACACAGAAGGTAGTATATAGTAGAAATGTTATTTTTAGAGAAACTATGCCTTCTTTTGTTACATTGCAGCTAAAACAAAGTAACTGGGAATATGTGATTCAACTTCCTTTTACACTCGAGAAATTTGAGTCGAGGCCCATGGATAGACAAGAAGTAGAGGAGAGCTCATCTTGCTTTAAATTTTTAGAAGAGGAGGAAGAACCTCCAACTCAACTTGTTTGTAGGTCTACAAGGCATAAAAACCACCTGAAAGGTATTCACCTGATGATTGGAGATGTATTTTGTTTTGAATACCAATATGGGTGAACCCAAAACGGTAGAAGAGGCATTAGGTATGAATGATGTAGAATCCTAGAAGATTGCTACAGATGAAGAAATGACAGATTTGAAAAAGAATGATACATGGGATCTTGTACCATTTCTCGAAGGAAGAAAACTTATTGATTGCAAATGGGTGTTCAAAAAAAATATTGGTTTAGATGGAGGTATTCAGAAGTACAAGGCAAGGCTGGTTGAAAATGGTTACTCTCAAGTTTAGGGTGTTGATTATGGTAAGATATTTTCTCCTATTTCAAAAATGGCATCCATTAGATTCTTGCTTTCTATTGATGTTGCCTATGATTTAGAGGTTGAGAAAATAGATGTGAAAACTACTTTCCTTCATGGTGACTTGGAGGAGGATATTTATATGACATAGCCAGAGCACTACATGGTGAAAGGTAAAAGTAAATTGGTTTGTAGATTGAAGAAATATTTGTATGGCCTAAAACAGAGTCCTAGCATGTAGTACCAAAAATTTGATACATATGTGTTGAGTTTAGGATTTGAGCATTCTAAATCAGATCATTATGTTTATTATAAAATTTATGGTGATCATTTCCTATTTATTACATTATATGTTGATAATATGTTATTTATTGGTAGAGGGAAAGGTATGATTTCAGAACTAGAATCTCAACTTGCTGCTAAATTTGAAATGAAAGATCTTGGTGAAGCTAAAACATTCTTGGGATGGAAATCAAAAGAGATAGAGTAAATAGAAAGTTATGGCTTGGCCAAAGTAAGTATGCCAATTCATTTTTACAAAGGTTTGAAATGCAAGATTGTAGACCATTGTGTGTTCTTGTTTCAACTAGAAAAAAGTAAGTTATTTCAGATTTTCCAACATCCCTATAAGAGATAGAAGACATGAGCAAAGTACCTTACCAGAGTGCAGTTGGAAGTTTGATGTAATCTATAGTGTTTACAAGACCAGACATTTCCCAAGAAGTGGGATTTATTTCCAGATATATGTTTAATCTTGGTATAGTTCATTGAGATATATTAAAACAGTCTTCAGATATTTGTGCAGTACCTCAAAATATTCCTTATGTTATCGTATTAATATGATTGAAGATAAGATTTCCCTTGATATTCACATGTGGTTATTTGGATTCAGACTAGGCAGGTGATGTTGAAAGTAGATGATCCATCAGTACTTATGTGTTTACTTTATTTGGTGGTACAATTAGTTGGATGAGTAAGCAACTAGCTATGGTTTCTTTGTCCACTATTGAAGCTAAGTATATGGCAACTAATCATGCTTGTAAATAATCCATTTGGCTTAAGAGACCATTTTTAGATATTAGAATAAAACAAGGTACAATGACAATTTATTGTGATAGTCAGTATGCGATATGTCTAGCTAAGAACCTAACTTTTCATGCCAAGACCAAGCACATTGATGTACAATATCATTTTATTAGAGATATGGTCAAAGATGGCAAGGTGAAGTTGGTTAAGATAGAGACTTTGATGCATGTTGTTGATTCTTTAACTAAGCCCATGAGTGCAGAGAATTTCAGATGGTGTTAAGATTCACTAGGCCTTCCAACCCCTAGCAATCAAGAGATGATGTTTATACACCCTCCCATTTTTTTGTAAGGTGTTCGACAAGTGGGAGATTTGTTGGGAAAATGTATCTCAACCTTGCAATTACATAAGGTACTATTGATATGTTAGTGACGGGGGGGGCACAAGTGGGTTCCCCTCCGCGACAAGTCAAAGGGGATCATTCCCCAGGGGTTCAAGGGCCACATGCCCGACAAGGGCTCAGGAGAAATACCCTTGAAAGGAAATTTTTATTTATATTTTATTATTGTAAATTTAGACCATTCATCATTAGGTCTCAGATTTGATGGTCAAAATTTTGTTGGGTTGACTTGCCCTAGAAGGAAAACCTACTTTATGAGGGCATTGTATTACGACTGTGTATTATGATGTATTCTGAGAGTTTGATAGCAATCATGTTTCCTCTAGATCTCTAGTTGGTGATACTCCTATGAGAATCTTTCTCATCAAGTATATTGTAATCTTTGTGATTTTTGAATAATATATTGGGTGAATTTTGGAGTGTGGGTTTTTTCTCCTAAAAGGGTTTTCCCCATGTAAATCACGGTGTTGTGTTATGCATGATATTTATATTTCTTTATGTTTAAGTTTCTATAATTGTTAAAGATCTATAAAGTTTTGCATTATGCTCCTCTCAAGATTAGTGTGGGAAGTTGTTTTGGTACCTTAGCTTCCTAACACAAAGGTTGTCATTGATGTCAAAGAATATATGGTTAGAGGTGGAAATATCTTTCAGGAATTCAATGTGATACCTTTCTATGTTGGTAACTATACTATCATATAATTTTGAGTTGCAGATATTTACAAAAAGATATGTTACTATCTATATTGGAGTTTTTTTGGTCTAGACATATGTTGTATATTAAGAGTTATGTGTATTCTTGCAATATCATGCATTCATCTATTCATTATAATAGAAGTAATCTAGAAGGTTGTACTAGAATGTTTTAGTTCAATGTTGGTTCAATGTTTCTTAGGTTTCATTCATGGAGGTGTTGTGGGCTTTGCAGTTTTAGTGGAGATTATGTCTACACATTGTTGGATGAATGAAGAATAGCATCTTATTATACATATTTTGTGTTTTCATTGATGTCACCATGTTATATGAGCTACAATTGCAAGTTCAACTTCAAGTTTGATTTGATATTATGAACTAATATGCAGTCATTATCCTTTGGTATTTTGGTCTGCAATCCTCTACTAATGATTATCTTTGCTTACGATTTTGGGAAATGGATTTTGGATGTTGGAAGCTTGTAAGTTCAGAATATCATGTGCATAGGTGCTCGTATGGCAAGTTGGAATTACTCTGTTGTTTATTTTTTCTATTAGGTCTATCTCTGGCCGACCTAATGTATTATTGATGTTGTAATGGATTAATCTTTGTATTGCAGATGTATGTGTGACCTATCTTTGGTCCATGCCAACATGTTGTAGCATGCTACATGCTTGAATTGTTTTTAGAAATATTTTGTACATACTTGAAGCCAACAATTATCTTTTTGATGAATAAGGGTTGCATCTAACTAGGCCAACCTAATTGATGCTTGCAAATGAATCAACTATATGTATTGGATAGTTTTGAGATTTTTGGTGTGAAGTATGAATTGAAATGTGTAAAGATAGAAGATGATGAAGTGCGTAAATTTAGTTTATTGAGCATCAAAATAATTGAATCAACACTTGTTAGGTGTAACTTTATCAGTTCATTTTTTGGTTGTAAGCTATTTTGTTACTGTATCTTTTGTAGGCAGTGAGTCTAGGCAGTGAGCCACCCTTTTGTAATATCTTATAACCAGTTATACTATATTGTGAGCTAACCCTAATCGTGGTTTTTCCCATTTTGGGTTTTCCACGTAAAAATCTTGGTGTTCATGTGTTGTGTGCTTTCATGTTCTGTTAATGCTCTTGCTTATTTTTACTATTATATGCATTAGAGTAATTGGATGGTGTTTGTTCAATAAGTTTAAGAAGATACCGATTCACCCCCCTCTTAGTATCTTGGGTGTTCAACAATTGGTATCAGAGCATGGTTCCTCTGAAGAAGCCTAATAGCTTGAGGAAGATCTTGAAGATTGAACAAATGGATGGTAAAGAAGAACTTCGGGCTACTCTTGAAGATCTTGACAAGGCTGAAAGTGAAAATAGAGATTTGAAAGAAAGTCTTGATGATGCAAATGAATGCATCCAGAAATTGAAAGAGAAATTGAAGAAATTCAAATAAAGACATAGAGAAGTGAGTAAGCAATTAAAACAAGCAAATGAAGAGGTTACCGGATTGAAGTTCCAAGTGGAGGAAAAGAAGAGAATTGAAGATTGTATGAATACAGTGGTGCAAAGCAAGACCAATGAATGCACAAGACTTGAACAAGAAGTGGTAAACCTGAAAGTGGATCTAGAGAAAGAAAAACTATGTGAAGATAATTTATGTAGACATAAAAAATATACTGATTGACATCGTGCATCTGATCCTGACTTACTAACATTGTTTCTTCCTAAATCATCCCTCAGTCTAACCATTTAATCAAATTCCCCTATCTGATTAAATTCATCAATATTCGTCCCTTAATTAAATAAATTATTTTATCTAATTAAGTCGATTCCTTCTGTTAATTAAATCAATCCATCTGATCTAATTATCCCTATTTAATTAAATAATCAATTTATTTGATTAAATCTTTAAAGTCTATCCATTAAATTAAATAAATTAAAACCTTATTTGATTTAATCTAACATCATCCCTTTTAATTAAATAAATCAAAATCCTTATTTAATTAGCCTCTTATCATATTCCTAACTTATTTGATTTAAATAAATCCATAAATCTAAGTCAAAATAAGTCACATCATCTAATCTCCTGTTGAATTAATTAACCCTTGATTAATTTAACCTCATCCCGTGTCATATCCTCTAGATAATGCAAGTTGCACATGAAAATAGATTTAATTCATTTATTAAATCTCTATTTTCCTCACAAGGCATCTTTTGGAATATTCCCTGAATTTGAATTCAAAAATTCCAAGTCAACATGTACATCCAACAAGGCATTTAAAACCTCTTACATGTCCTTTGCCTTGAGCCAAGTGGCATTTATTGCATTTTCCCTTCCCTCTTACATGTCATTTCAATAAATTTGAATTTCAAATATTGGCATTTATTGGCACAAACCCCAAATCTTGCACAACCATCATCCATTCATAGCTTAACAAGTGGCACCATATCATTGGATGAATGTTAGTCCCACATTGCTCAAATTTGGACATTCATCCATCTTGAAATCTTATAAATGAAGAGCTCCTCTCCTCATTTCATCATCCACAATCCAAGTAAAGTTACCATGCTAAAATACTTAGCCATTCTCATCCATCATTTGAATTCTAGCTAGGATTTTTGCAGATTTGGCTTGGAGTTCTCATCTTTCATCAAAAGTGGATCAATATCATCTTCAACACATCAAGATTTCATCATAGGAATTGGGAAAGGGCCAATTTTCACATCAAATTGGCACCAATTCCCCCATGGGATCAAGTGTTTGCTTCTCTAATTAGGATTCAAATCTAATTTTATCTTTTATATTGTGTTCTTCATCAATTTCTTTCCTATTTTGAGTTTGCAAATGGATTTCATGGGGAATCCTTCTTTTAACTTGTAATTCCTTGTCTAACTCGTTTATTCATGTTGTTTTGCAGGTACTAGGAAAAGGGTTCGCATATTTGGCACTAGGAGGGCTTGACATCATTATTTCTAACAATTTCTTGAAATTTTTGCTTTTTCTTGACACACAGGAAATTCCAACACGGGCTCGTCAGTGTCATTGTTTTTGGCACCGTGAGCTCGTCAGCGTCGTTGTTTTAGCACCGCGGGCTCATCAGCATCGCTATATAGCACCACATAAACATAAACTACGCCGCTAGACTCATCCTGCCAAGAAAATTCAAATTTTAAACTCCGCTGCTAGACTCGCCGACCTGCAGAAAATTTCAACAAAATATTAAATAGCGATGCTTTCAAAAACTGTCACACTGGGCGAAAAGTGCGACGCAATCGTGCTCTCTGTCCCGACACAGAGCACCACTAACTGGTAAGCGGCACTGCGAGAGCGACGCTAGAAGACAGTAAAAGGGAAAATTTAATTTTTTAGCACGTGTTTTTAATTTATGATTTATCTATCTTCTGTTTTCTAGTTTCTTAACTTCTGTGTTTTTCCAGAATCTGACTTTTATTCTTCTTTGTAGATTGGAAAACGAAAACAAAGGAAGGAAGAGCATGGTGATGATATTTTGTCCAATCAAAGTTTTTTTTAACACTTCTCTAAGAATTTTTCATCTTCTTCTTTCTTAGAACACTAGCTTTCATTTGGGTTTAAAAAGAGTTCTTTTTGTTTATTTCTTGCAAAAGGATTAAAAAAATATTAGGATCAACAACCTACTAGATTTTGTTTGTGGGATTAACAAATTGAACAAATGTCCTTTCACTTGTGATTTGGTGCTCTAAAATGAACTCACATATTGCTTTGAGGATCTAAAAAGAACAAGTGTAGCTTTGTTTTCGTGAGGGATTACTTGGACTAAAGGCATTGAAAAAGGACGTATGCGCTTCTCTCATGCTTTATAGCGATCTTGAGAATCAAAAGGCCTTTTTCATGACTTTGGGTTAAGATAAAGCAATCACCTCCACACTTCGATTTGGGCTTAAAATTGAACAAAATCTTTTGCGAGTGTGAGTGGGGGCTTTGTTGCGTACATTCTCTCTCCTTATTGCCAACAAGGATTGATTGAGTTATGAATATTGTTCTTCATTCGCTATTGTTTATCCTAGAGGGCCTTCCTTGGGGAAAAAGTACTCACCCAAGGGAACGACTCAACCGGTAACACTCTAAAGCTAAGATTATTTCCATTCGGGATATAAATGTGGATATTGGACGAAATGCCAATATCACGTGGTTGATTCTAACAAGATGGATCCGAAAGGTGACTCTTGCCGTATGGTTCAATCTCCATGAACGGAAAGTCCTTACTAAAACCCATGTGCTAGAATTTTCCAAAATCCTTAATCTATTTGTTGGTGCAAGAAGGGTCGTTCTGAAGCCACCCCACACTTTTACGGTCTTCTAGTAGAAATGAAAAGCATGCCATGGGAGTTTCATGGGTGTTGATGCTTGGATGCCCTATATAAGTGAGTGTCATGGAGGGCAGCCAATGGGGTCAAGCATCTAACCATTCGCTAGAGATAAGCATAGTTGGACTTGTCCAAGTGGGAATCCAACAAATATTGTCTTACACATCCATAGGATTGTACTTATTCTTGGGTTACAAAATGCATTGCTTGATCGAAAACATCTCAAAAACAAACACTTAACATCATCCAAATTTCAAACCCTTTGGAGGACAAATACAATTGACTCAATCCATATGTTATTGCTTTCCCTTGGGATTCACATCCTTAGAGGTTTCTAAGCATTGGATTATATCTCAATTTGTCTTCTTAAGTAAACAATAGGAAACCCTTGCCTTAAGTTCATTGAATTTCCACATAACATATCTTGTGGGGTTTGAGGAAATTAAGACATTGGACATCTTAGTTGGAAAACCTAATTGAAGAAAGTGTTTTTGGTAAAATAAAGACATTAAGAAAAGCTAAGCAAACTGAACTCTCATATGTGATTGAAGACTCACAATCTCAAAAGCAAAAAATCATTGATTGGAAATCCGAAAATGAATGTTCAAATGAAATCATTTCTTGATTACAAAGGTCATTAGGAAGCATTTGCATGCTCTTCAATACCTAGGTCTAGGCAAACAAAGTGTCCTTTTTAGGTTCATCTTAGGATCAAAACACATCAAAATATTTTTCATCCATCCTCCCAAAACATTAAAGCAAAATCCATCTCATCATCACCTTTTGGAGAATCTTGAAATCATCCTTGATACTAGGCTTTGTGGCAAAATAAAAATCATCAATATCATTGAGAACGAAATCCTTGAAAACATTAGCAAAAAACACCTTTGGCTAGGTATGTGTAGATGCATCCTTTTGCATATACTTAATCAAATTTATCAAAATCATCATGTCTAGCTTAGTGTATGTAGATGAATCCTTCTTCATATGCTTAGTGAAACAATCATCTTGTTTGAATAGGTGTGGGTAGATGCATCCTTCTCCTCACACATATCCAAATTATCATCCTTTGAACAAAGCTATCCCTTAGATCATCATCAAACATCTTAGGGTCTTTTTGTTCAAAATCAAAATCAAAATCCAAATCAAAATCCAAATCAAAATCAAGGACAAAATCTCAAAATCTCAAAATCCAAAATCAAGAATCAAAACCCGCAAGTCCTAAAAAGCCTAGTGTCTCATTCAAGATTTATCAAAATCCAAAACATCCATATCATCCATCCCTAAACATCATCATCATATCATCACCTTTGATCCTCAAGGCATCCTAAAAACTTTATACTTTGGGACATAAAATAACGATCGATCCAAGGAATCAAGAGATTCATCTCCCGTATTCTCAAAGATTGATCCTTTTTTTACGGTTCTAACTAGATCTCAATACAAGAAGAGTATGGAAGCCAACAAAGAAACACCCGCTTCAAGCGATCTTAGCCAAACAAATGCAGAAATGAATCTAGGAGAATCAAGTAATCCATTGACCCTCTCATCATTGCAAAATCCACAAGAAGAAAATCAAGGAGAGGATCTTACCTTTGGAATGTCTCGCGAGGAAATGACGGAAATGCTTCAAAATCTGGAGAATCATAAAATCATCAACATCATGATGAGACTCAACCCTTTGTTGTACATGCTTGAACTAGCAAAACAAGGGGCCAAGTTGCCTTTGGATTTTGATGTAATTACTATAGTGGAGACATCCATTCCACCTATCTCATCCACCATCCCCATTTCATCTACACCTCCAGCCCAAAACATCATGCAAAACATTCCGCAAATCACAACATCGTTTGCTCCAACTGAACCCAATGTTAACAAGGGAAACACATTTCTTAATGCTCTTCAATCACACCCCCTTGGTAATAATCAAAACTTGGATGCAAACACCACATTGGAACAAAGCATACCCCAAAACCCATTACACAAAAATGTTCCTCTCACATTCCATCACGATCCATCATCATCATTCTTTCACGCAACTCCTTAAACACCTCTTCTCACAAATTCACAAGAAGAGGGAGATACGTTCGGACTAGGGGGCTTATTCGACACCACGACATTTTCACAACTCACGCCCCTCACCTTTCCACCGCTTCCGCCATTACCATTATCATCTACACCACTCCTCGGTTTAGGGTTTCCTCCCCTACTAGGTATCAATCAAACCTACATCCCAACCATCAATCAAAGCATTGCACAAAACACACAAAATCTGTCATTGATATCGCAAAAACAAATGACAAACACACAAGCAATAGCAATATCATCAAACACACCCCTAACATCACAAAGCATGGTCTCTCAAGGACCAATCACATCAATACCACTATCCAACACCCAAAAAATCAGCACAACATCATCATCTACCACCATTCCAAATCCACCACCACCTCCACCACCACCAACGTTCACCACATCAAGCCAATACAACGCAGCATTGCAAGCTGCTTTTCAAAGAGGATACCAACAAGTTCAAAAAAAAAAAGTCATGCAACAAGCCGCTCAAGCCACACAAGCTGCTCAAGCTATACAAGCCACATTACAAGGGCAACAAGCACAACAAGCCCAAGCATTATTGCAACAGCAACAACAACAAGCTGCCCAAGCCGCGCAAGCATTGCAAGCACAAAGGGTCGCTCAAGCAAAACTATTATTGCAGCAACAAGCCGCACAAGCACAAGCAGCACAAGCTATATATCAAGCACAACAAGAACAAGCACAAGCACAACTTCTTGCACAAGCAGCGCAAGTGGAAGCATACCAGCAAGCACTAAAGCAATGCCAAGCACAACAAGAGCGAAAAAATTGGCAGCCCAACAACAAGCGTTGTGGGAACAACAACAAGCACAACAACAAGCATTGTTGGAGCAGCAACAAGTGCAACAACAAGCACAAATCTTAGCGCAACAACAACAAGATCAACAACAAGCATTGTTCATACAAAATCAAGTAGAAGCCTACTTTTCCTGCCAAAACATACATATACCATCGAACAACACACCAAACAATCCACCCATCCAACCCACGATTCAAACACCTCAAAACACTTTCATCCCACCCCCTGATCCACAAAGTGATGTGACGACATAACTCAGGTTGCTCTCGCAACAAGTGCTCGACCTTCAATCAAGGTGAACAACCAAAACACCAAGCAACTTGTGTCCCTATCCATTTGATAGGAGCCTAGAAATGAAACCATTCCCCAAGGGATTTGAAATCCCAAAATTTGACAAATATCGAGGGATGGGAAACCCTGAAGATCACATCAGGGAATTCCAGGTTCATTGCATGGAGGCCGCATATGATGATACTTATCTGATGCGGCTATTTCCTAGAAGCTTGGTAGGCCCCGCTATAGAATGGTTCTCTCGCTTACCTTTAGGCATCAAAACATTCCAAGAAATCAGGGATGCATTCATTAGGAACTACGCATGTAATATTGCAATGTATGTCAGTCTCGAAGAACTATACACTCTAAAACAAGGAAAGAATGAATCTTTTGCTTCATTCCTTCAACGATGGTGATCCAAGGCCAATCGAAGCAAGTGGACCATGCCAGAAGAACAACAAGTTCGCACCATCATCACCAACCTTGAAAGTCACTTAGCATTTCATCTCAAGGTTTAGGGCATTACCACATATGAGCAATTGATCTCCAAGGCGCTCAACATCGAAAGAGCCCTTGTGACTCAACCTGCAGAATCAACATCATATCACAAACTGTAAAACAACCGCCCATCATCCAATTAAAATGATAAACCTTGCACATGGGCAAGGAACAAGAACTTTACTAATGATGGTGTCGTAGATTCCAAGGTGGTCATTAGTGGTCCATGCCAAAACACACCCACACCGCAAATCCAAAATCAACGCCAAAACTCTCATCACACAACATTTCAACTGAACAACAATCCTACCATCAATAACCTCAATGATCAAAGAGGACCACCCCAATGCAAAATTTATCCCAAATGAAAATACGCTATCTTGGGGGAACCACTGGAGGACATAATGAAAAAGTTGATCGACCAAAAACTCATCAAGCCTCCTACATTCGAGAACTACCAAGAACCCAATGTCAAACCCCCTTGGTATAACAAAAATCAACTTTGTGAATTTCATAAAATCAAAGGTCACACCACAAACAATTGCATGAGACTCAAAAATATCATCCAAGATCTCATTGACAAGAAAATCATAAATGTGGAACCACCTACTGGAAATTAGGATCTAAAAATCTACATGAATCCGATGCTGAATCATGGCAACAAAGGGAATAAAAATGATAAAGGGAAGGGTAGTGTAAATCATGTGTATGAAACAGTCGTTGCCTCCCTAAATGAAGATTGCATGGTCATCACCATCAAGGGCGCTCATGCCAAATATTGTTGAGTCACCACAAGAGGCGGCAAAGTCACCATTGCAGGATCATCCCAACCTAATAGAATCCCTTCATCTAGAGCTATTTCACATAGCTACAATGTTGTAGAACAACTCAAGAGAACACCAGCACACATCTCCATCATAGAGTTATTAAAAATCTCATCAGCGCATAAAAATATTCTTGAGGAAGCATTAGCCTCATCCACTATCCCCGCAGATCTCGATGCGGACCAATTCCAAGATATGGTCGGAAATATCATAACGCCTAATCTCCTTACATTATCTGACCAAGATTTCCCCGCCCAAGCATCTCAACACTGTGCACTTCACTTAGAAGCCATTTTCAACAAGAGAAAAATCAAAAGGGTCTTGGTGGATGGAGGTGTAGGTTTGAACATCTGTTCTCTTAGCCTCATCAAGCAGTTGAAAATATCAGAAGATTCCATTGACAAAGGTAAGGGCATCACAATAAGAGCATATGATGACCAACAAAGAGTGTCTCAGGGCACAATCAAACTCCCTATTCAAGTAGGCCAATGCTTATGGAAATAACCTGTCAGGTCTTGGACCTCGAATTGCCATATAATATTCTCCTGGGATGCCCATGGATCCATGCGATGAAAGCCGTAGCATCAACCTTCCACCAATGTGTGAAATTTACACATAATGGACAAGAGGTTACCATCCACGGAGATCCCAAACCATTTTCATATTGCAAAAATCTTAAGGCCAAGTATTACAAAATCCCCCAAGTGCCAAATAATGATGAGGGCCCATCCACATCATACATCGACCCCGCCACTCTCACATCCATTTCTGCGACAGAGACACCCGCCATCCCCACCATCTCTGATATCAAGCTCATCATCCAGGAGGACGGTTGTGGAAGCTACAAACTCCCTAACAATGCCTTTGTGATAGGAGAGTTACCACAATCTCGTAGATCACGAGGACACCCACAAGAAAATCAAACTTCCACATCACAAACCTATCCTGAAAACTATCTCAAATTCACAAGATGGGGAGACCTTGGTCATGAGGTTATTGAAGTAGATCCATCTCACATGTTGTATCAAGATGAAAGATCGGAAGCTAATTTACCAATGGACAAAAGAAGCAAGGGCCTACAAATGATGCTTGCAATGGGCTATGACAGAAATCAAAGACTGGGAAAAAATGACAATGGGCTCATAATGCCTATCATGCCAGAGACGCGACCCATAACAAATCTTGGTCTTGGACGTACCCCTTCGAGCATAACCATACGTGGCTGAAGTCCTCCAGTTAGAACGGCTAATGTTTCTCCTCTGCCAGTACTAGTACAAGTACAAGTACAAGTACACTCACCAATAGCCATAGGTAGAGAAACACATAATTTTATAACTAAGCCCTATATTAGTAGTGATGATGAAGACACCATATCCAATCTACCTAGGTTATTTGAGGACACCACCCTATGTATGATTAGCACCCTCTCCTTTGAACCAGACCAACAGAATCATGAGATCCGCCTAGCGTACCCCCAACTGATCGACTATGACCAACGAGGACCACCAGTTCTCGATACATTCAAAAATGATAAAGCACTCTCAGAATTCATGGGATTGAGAGATAACATTCCAAATGGAGATCACAAGGAAGGGTTTATAATAGAGTTGGACACACATTCCTATTACGAGGAAACGATTGAATCCTTCAGTCGCAAAAGTGAGAAACTAAGAATCATATCCAAGTCCTTGAGTGAAAACCACACTGTGGCACTCTTTGACAAGAAAAAAGTAAAAAGAAAGGACGTATCCAATGGTGAAAACCTCTCTGAGGCACCCGAGGATGAAGGATTCAATCTTCCTCTAAGAGCTATTCATCAATAGAAGTCAGCAGTCTTGGCCGAAAAATGCAATCTTGTCAACCTAGGAACCGAGGAGGCCCCGCATATCACATTCTATGTGGAATCACTAATATCAGAAGAGCAAGAACTCCTAGCAGCATTCCTAAAGGAAAGGCAAATAAACTTTGCATGGAGTTACGCTGACATGCCAGGGCTAGATCCAGAGATAGTGGTCCATCATTTAGCAGTGTATCCAGAAGCAAAACCGGTCAAACAAAAGCTTTGGAAAATGCATGCTCAAATCACTCTGTTAGTCAAAATGGAGCTCAAAAAGTTGTTAGATGTAGGATTTATCCGACCAATCGATTATCCAGAATGTGTGTCAAATTTAGTACCTGTTTCTAAACCTGACGGAGCTATTAGAATCTGTACGGACTTTAGATATTTGAACAAGGCATGTCCCAAGGATGATTTTCCGCTTCCCAACATCGACATGATAGTAGACATGACAGAAGGGCATGAGATGCTATCACTAATGGACGGATTTTCAGGATACAACCATATCATGATAGCAATAGAGGATCAACACAAGACGGCTTTCGCTTGTCCATGGGGGACCTACTACTAGAACATGATGCCATTCGGCCTAAAGAATGCAGGAGCAACCTATCAAAGGGCCATGACACTAATATTCCACAACATGATTCATAAAATAGTCGAAGACTATGTCGACAACATTCTAGCTAAGTCAAGGAAAAGACAAGATCATATAGCAACCCTAAGTGTTATCTTTGACAGACTGGAGGAATACAAAGACTAAATCCCAAGAAGTGTGTCTTCAACGTACAATTAGGTAAATTGCTAGGGTACATAGTCTCCATGAGGGGTATCGAGGTGGATCCAGAAAAGTAAAATCAATCCTCCAGATGGAAGCACCAAAGACATTAAAACAACTGAGAGGCCTCCAAGGCTGACTTCATTCCATCTGACGATTTATAGCACAACTGGAAGACAAGCAGAATCCATATTCTCACCTACTCCACAAGGGGGTAGCATACAAATGGGATACAAAATGCGAAGAAGCATTTAACAAAATCAAGGAATACCTACTGACACCACCAGTGTTAATGCCACCTATCCTGAGAAATCCATTAATCTTATATGTGTCAGCAACAGCAGCAGCCCTTGGAGCTCTTCTAGCTCAGCATGATGAAGACGGAACAGAAAGGGCCATCTACTATATCAGTAGGACAATGGTTGATCATGAGCTAAATTACTCATTCATCGAGAAATCTTGCCTCGCAGTAGTGTTTGCATCCTAAAAATTTAGACATTACATGTTGGTACACAAGATAAGGCTCATTGCCAAAATTGACCCCCTCAAGTATCTACTATCAAAGGCAATGCTCACAGGCAGAATGGAAAAGTGGGTAATGATATTATCAGAGTATGACATCAAGTATGTAGAGCGGAAAGCCATTAAGGGACAAGTTATTACGAATCAACTAGCAAAAGCACCTATTTATTCTGAGAACCCTCTTATCTCAGAATTCCCAGATGAATCCATCTTTAACCTCAATGTAACTGACCATTGGAAACTATACTTCAATGGTTCATACACACAACATGGATCAGGAGCTGGTGTCTTCTTCATCACCCCACAAGGGGATTCCATACCAAAGTCATACAAACTGGAATTTCCTTGCACTAACAACATAGCGGAATACGAGGCTTTGACTATAGGCCTCAGGATAGTAGGGCAATGGAATATCATAGCTCTCAAGGTGTACGGGGACTCTCAGTTGATCATAAATCAGGTTAATAATGAATATCAGACTAAGGATGATAAGCTCACTCCATACAAGAAATTGGTGGATACTCTATAGGAATCCTTCATTGACATAACATTTGAGCAGATTCCGAGAACCAACAATAGAGCAGCAGACACCATGGCTACAATTGGGTTCCTATTAGACATCCCTCATAACATGCTAAAATATGAATTTTTGATCGAGTAGCTTCTCATTCCCACATTCGAGGTACCGGAATCAGAATATGTGTGTGAAATCGTTGGTCCTGGTGATCCTTGGTACCATGACATCTACACATATCTTTGCATAGGATTCATACCCGCTGACCTCCCATCAAGCCTAAAACAAACCTTTATCAAAAAGGCATCTAGATTTGTCATCCTAGGTGATACCTTATACCGTAGAAGCATAGATAGTACCTTGCTACGTTGTTTAAATGATAAGGAGGCACTAACTGCTCTAACCGAGGTTCATAATGGTATTTGTGGCTCACACTCGAGTGGAATGACCATCGCCAAGAAATTGCTGAGGATGGGGTATTATTGGCCCACAATGGAAAGAGAAGCACATGATCATGCTAAATGGTGTTTACAATGTCAGTAGCATGGGGAACTCATCCATGCTCCAGCTCAAGAGCTTCACCTGATCTTCACACCATGGCCCTTTTCGTAGTGGGGACTCGATCTCATTAGCAAAATCTCACCCACCTCATCCAATGGCCATAAGTTCATCATAACTACAACTGAGTACTTTACAAAGTGAGTGGAAGCCATACCCATGACGTATATCACTAGGAAGCAGATCTCAAAATTTATCCTGAACTATCTCATTTGTCGTTACGGTGTCCCACAAGCCATTATCTCAAATAATGGGACACCATTCAAGAACCAGGAGGTTCACGACTTGTGCGAGAAATTCAAAATCCAGCATCGCTTCTCCACCCCGTACTATCCCCAAGGCAATGGCCAAGTAGAAGCCACAAATAAAACCATCCTTAAAATCCTCAAGAAAATAGTCAATGACATAGGTCGTGACTGGCACTTGCAGCTTAATCCTACCCTCTGGGCTTATCGAACCAGCATCCACACACCCACTGATGCCACCCCCTTCTCCTTGGTCTACGGATCAGAAGTCGTACTCCCCATTGAGATCGAGCTCCCATCCCTTAGAATATCATTGCAAAATCTCATCACTAATGAGGACTACCGGGTGTCAAGATTAAACGAGCTAGAGTTACTAGATGAGAGACGCATAAATGCTTTGAATCATCTGCAAGTCTATCAAAATAGACTCAAATGAAGCTACAACAAGAAAATCAGAAGTAGGACTTTCCAAGTCGGAGAACTGGTCTTAAAAGAAAATCAGAAGAATGTCCCAAACCCAAGCAGCAAAGGAAAGTTCGAACCTAATTGGTTAGGACCGTTTGTCATAACAACAAGTTATAAATCAAGGGCATATCAGCTATCAACACCCGAAGGGGAACCCCTGCAGGAGCCAATGAATAGCTCCCATCTCAAAAAGTTTTATGCCTAAATCTTCCAAGGTATAGAACCAAAAAATCCAAAAAAAAATCAGAAAAAGTCCTGAAAAAATGGTTACTTTGGCGAAAACCTGGCAAATAGGCATCTTGGTAACAAGGAAAAAAATCAAAAATCAAAAAAATCAAAAAGAAAAAATCCAAAATCGAGAAAAGGATAAAAATTAGATTCCCTCTAGGTGAAAACCACTTGATTGGCACTTTGGCAAGTACCTCGGTGAAACACGGCAAGCGGTAGCCTTGCATTAAATAAGCACTTTCCATCCACGGGATCTTTATGGCTTGATGCATCATCCATCCATTTCACTTCCATCATCCATAGCATTCAGTCTCCATCCATCACTCATCCACTTGCATCAGCACCATAAGCTTAGTCACGTGTTCATATCATGATCCCTCCTAGTACTACTCAACCCATCCTCAAGGTTAGTTTGTTCTGTCTTTATCGGAGTAGTCTATTGCATCACGCTGGGGGCACATTCTCATCAGATCGGATTCGTGTATGATCTTCAAATCAAAAAATCAAAAAATCCAAAAACATCAGAAAATCAGAAAATCCAAAAACATCGAAAAAGCACAAAATCCAAAAACATCAAAACATATCAAAAGTCAAAAACAGAGTCGTCTTGTCGAACTACGTCGTCTCAGAGCTTGAACATAGGCAAGGTTGATCTTTGATCATCCCTCGAGACATTTAGGTTAGTCCTACAGGAGTCTGTCATAATAAACTGACATCTCATCATGTATATCTCCATCTGTAAATCGGTCAAGTCGTCAATCGAACTACGTGGTCTCTGTGTGTATAACGTAGGCAAGGCTAATTTGTTGATCAGCCCTCGAGGCCCCTAGGATAGGTCTTTAGGTTAGTTTCTTGGTCAAAATCTTAGAAAATCCCAAAAACATTTGAAAAATCAAAAAATCAACACATTTGTAAAACCTTGAGAGACACCAAAAATAGCCTCAGAACATTGCAAAACATCAAAAACATCCAAATATTTGAAAAAATCTATCTGCCTCATCTCGCTTGCACTCGCAATAATCACCATCCATAATAACTTGATCATCATCGTCAACCTTTGGTGAAACAGTTGGAAACAAGTCTAGCAGTTTAAATGCAGAACTCAAAATGTCAAGTCTTAAGTCTAAGTCAGTGAGTAAGCAAGTTGGTTATCTCTTCGTATTGGTAACTCATCATCTGAATTTGTCCCATATCAATCATCCCTTATAAACAAAATGGTGTGCCACCATCCACTAACATGTCCTAGGATGAATCCTTCCTACAATGGGCATCATCTTTTGGCAATAAGTTTCGGTTATCATCTTAGAAAACATATCCTCTTTCCATTAGCGGTATTGAAGAGCATCAGTTTGTTTGTTTACTTGGTCTTTATCTTTTGACTTATCTTATTTTGCGCTCATTCCAAGGACATCTTGATGATATCCCAAAATAGCGGATTTAGAGAAATAGGAATGGGGCAATTATCATTATCTTTTGTTTGTTGTGCTTGTTGGACGTTCTTGCAATATAACCTCAGCGAATACTTGCTTTGTTAGGTATGTATGGAAGAGGTCTAGGGCAACTTGTTGACTATTACAGGGATAGGTTTACCTTTCCGTGTTTTGGTCTGAGGTGTCTAAAACTTCTGAAGTGCATCCTAGCAAGGTTTCCGTATGTTAGGTGTGAACAAGAATATTCCTATCTGATTGTCGAGTCAAATTCCATCATACTGGGTACAATGCCATCCTAGTTTTCTATACCTTGATGCATTGTACCACGTGTGTTATCAAACATAAGAAAATTTGGCCCTTTGAAAATCCCAATTCCTTGGCAAGTAATCATCATCATCATCATCATCTGCATTTGTGTCATCTTGCATCTTGTTGAAATAACTTCGTCTCTCCTTACTGACCGTGCTAACAAGGTACTATGACAGTTGGTCATCATCACCATCATCATCATCGATCCTGCATCCACAAATCATTAGCATATGGCATAAGCATATCATATAGAAATCATATGCATTGCACAAGCATATCATATAGGAAACATCACATTTTAATCATCATATAAACAGGCTATCATGAACATCCATAAATAGGTGCATCCATGTCATTGCATTTCACCCATTACACTACATCTCATGGCATTATATTGATCATTGCATAAACACTCATTTGCATTTCATTCATATCTACCATCTAAATCATCACATAGCATCTATAAAAGCGTTCCATAAATCATAACGCATACTGCCTGGTCCCTCTTAGCCCATGCCTGGTCCCTCTCGGCCGTCACTGCCTAAACCTGTGCCTATAACTGTAAAATCAAGGCATCCCATGCGTTTTCCTGCTCTGCTGGTTGTACCCGTGGCTGCGCATGAGGCTGGTCCTCATGCTCAGCTCGTGGTGGTGGGACTGGTGGATCCTGCTGCTGGTGCTACATATGGACATCCTCATGACCTGGTGGAACTGGGGGCACCAATGGCAGATCTCGTCGAATCTCAACCCTCGGTCCTCTCACTCGTCCTCTCCCTCTACCTCTGCCTCTGACCCTATGTGCCTCTGGACCCTCACTTGGAACAGTCAACCAGAGAGAAGGTCTAAACCAATCTTTGTAGGCCTGTGTGGTGCCCGAATCTGCCAAGCCCTGATCATAAGCCCACGGTCGGGCTACCAAATGTTGAAAGCTGTCAACTACCTCTGCAGTAGGAATACCAGGCCCCCATGACACCTATGTCATGCCACGTGCAAAGACGACTACATAGCTATCGTCTGGCCGATCCTGTGGCTCTCCAAACTAACGTTGTACGTGCCTGGGAAGATACCGCTTGATCATGGTGTGCTCCTGCCCCTGCATGTATCGATCCTAGCGGCAGTAGAAGAGTTGATCTGCAGCGTCGGCCCATCTGGGCCGACCAAGATATGGTCTCCAAGTAAACACAAGCATCTCATCTAGGACCCGCCTCCAGTAGGGGATCCCATGCTCACCAGTGTGTGTGAAGGACACACCACCTCTGTATAATGTCACGAGGGCATCCTCTGCCCCCATCAAAACTGAAATGACTTGTGGACATAGCACAAAAATGTGCTCCCATGCCCAAACATGAAGAAGCGTCACCCTAGCTCCTAGCGCTCTGCCATCCATGTAGACATACTCATGGAGATCCCTGTAAAGTGAAGCCAGAAGGACGGGTCCCCATGCAAACTGAACTGGCCTGTCCCAGACCATCCTCTCCCAGCAGTATCCTAGCCTGGACTAAAATATCGCCCTCGTCTATCTGGGGCAACCAAAACTGAAATGATCGCCACAACTGCCCAGTGGAAGGAAGGTGCTATAACTCTGTACTGCTCCAGCTCGATCTAACCCTCGCACTAAATAATATCTCGTGTGGCGAGGACTTGGGTGCAGTACTCGCGTCCCTCCTCCATATCGTAGATCACCTGGCGGCCATGAATGGGCAATCGAAGAATGTGCCAAACGTCCTCCAGAGTGACGGTTGCCTCACCAGTGGGAAGATGAAACGACGATGTCTCGCTGTGCCACCTCTCAGCCAGCGCTGATAGCATCCCGAGGTGTGTGCGCATGGGCACTACATATGCAATGTGCCATAAACCAGTGGCCTCTAGTTGGTCCTGGTCTCTATCGCTAAAGTCCCGAAGGACGCTCGCCAAATCTCGTGACTGGTGCTCCTGAGAATAAAGCTCCCTAGGCCCGTCCTGCATCAAGGAAAGTTGGCATGTTAAATTTTTTTGAAAAAATCTTGACCTAATGCTCCAAACTCGTTCCCAGCGGCACAGTTTGTGATGGCGTCACAGTTTGAGTTTCCTCAAACTCTGACGCTGGACCCTAAATTAAGCCAAAAAGCGCCGCCATGGCGCACTTTAACCCCCAACTTTGCAATTTGCATGAAAAAGGCGCTGCTGCGGCACACTTTTCCTAAACTAGCCCGCCGAGTCCGAGCTGAGCCCGAGCCCAGCGGTGGAGTTCCTAAACTCCAAACTGCACCGTTGCAGCGCTAAATAGCACCGCTGCGACACAAAAAGGCAATTAGCAGTGCACTTTAAACACTGAGCGACGCTATAATAGTGCCACTGAAGGCGAGCTCTCTTTTAAACATGTAATAAATGCATTAAATGAAAAAATTAAGCTTCGGTAAGGATCACATACCGTTGCCTCGATGCTAGGTGGTGGCTGCTAGGTCCGAACTCGGTCAGAAATGTGTAGAGGAAGTTGTCGTTGTGCCATATCGTTGGATGGTCTGAGCTCGAATCTCAAGGTTTGCTAGCGGAGTTGTATGAAAATGACTTGAAAGTGACCCCTCGAGCCCCTTTTAAGCCTAAAAATTAGGGTTTTTTGACCCTCTAGGGCTGTCATACTAGGGTTTCGGCTCCCCGAACCTATTTTCGTCCATTTGAGGCTTGATTTTCATCGTTTTATTGCATTTAGATACGTTTTTAGCCTCTCGAACCCCTTTCGGACTTGTCGGGCACTTTGTTACCTTTTTTTGAGAGATTACCCAAAAAATTAAAATTTTCGTCCAATCTCTCGAGGGGGCATTATATTGGCATATTTCTCTCGCTAGGTAGCAGTGGGGCAAGCTTTAAATATCAAAAAAATTTGGCTTTGATCGAGATCATTTATTCTTTGAACCAACGCAACAAGTGCATTGCTTCAAAGAGGGGAAAAATGTAGACATTGAAAATATACCGATTGACATCGTGCATCTGATCCTGACTTACTAACATTATTTCTTTCTAAATCATCCCTTGGTCTAACCATTTAATCAAATTCCCCTATCTGATTAAATTCATCAATATTCGTCCCTTAATTAAATAAATCATTTTATCTGATTAAGTCGATTCCTTCTGTTAATTAAATCAATCCATTTGATCTAATTATCCCTATTTAATTAAATAATCAATTTATTTGATTAAATCTCTAAAGTCTATCCATTAAATTAAATAAATTAAAACCTTATTTGATTTAATCTAACATCATCCCTTTTAATTAAATAAATCAAAATCCTTATTTAATTAGCCTCTCATCATATTCCTCTCTTATTTGATTTAAATAAATCCATAAATCTAAGTCAAAATAAGTCACATCATCTAATTTCCTGTTAAATTAATTAACCCTTGATTAATTTAACCTCATCCCATGTCACATCCTCTAGATAATGCAAGTTGCACATGAAAATAGATTTAATTCATTTATTAAATCTCTATTTTCCTCACAAGGCATCTTTTGGAATATTCCCTCAATTTGAATTCAAAAATTCCAAGTCAACATGTACATCCAACAAGGCATTTAAAACCTCTTACATGTCCTTTGCCTTGAGCCAAGTGGCATTTATTGCATTTTCCCTTCCCTCTTACATGTCATTTCAATAAATTTGAATTTCAAATATTGGCATTTATTGGCACAAACCCCAAATCTTGCACAGCCATCATCCATTCATAGCTTGACAAGTGGCACCATATCATTGGATGAATGTTAGTCCCACATTGCTCAAATTTGGACATTCACCATCTTGAAATCCTATAAATGAAGAGCTCCTCTCCTCATTTCATCATCCACAATCCAAGTAAAGTTACCATGCTAAAATACTTAGCCATTCTCATCCATCATTTGAATTCTAGCTAGGATTTTTGCAGATTTGGCTTGGAGTTCTCATCTTTCATCAAAAGTGGATCAATATCATCTTCAACACATCAAGATTTCATCATAGGAATTGGGAAAGGGCCAATTTTCACATCAAATTGGCACCAATTCCCCCATGGGATCAAGTGTTTGCTTCTCTAATTAGGATTTAAATCTAGTTTTATCTTTTATATTTTGTTCTTCATCAATTTATTTCCTATTTTGAGTTTGCAAATGGATTTCATGGGGAATCCTTCTTTTAGCTTGTAATTCCTTGTCTAACTCGTTTATTCATGTTGTTTTGCAGGTACTAGGAAAAAGGTTCGCACAATTTCAAGACAAGCTCCACAAAGCTTGATGAGTTGATTGTAGGACAAAAAACCTCTAAAGGAAAAGTTGGTTTGGGAATAGAAGTAGGTGAAATCTCTAAGGATGTATAGACCTCAAACACAGTGGATAATCAGAAGACTCAAAAAAAAGGAAAACAGACAAGAAATCCAAGAAATTTTTCTAGACCGCCTATCAGACAACGAAATGCTCAAAGGTACCCATATTTCAATGGTGTTTTCTTTTCATGCAATAAATTTGGTCATAGGGAAACAAAGTGCAAAAGTAGAATAAATCAGTATACTATTCCCTTCTTCGGACAATGTTTTGCATGCAAGAAAGTTGGACATAGAGCTAGTGAATGCGAACTCAAATGATGAATTGGTTTAATGGAGGTAGAATGAATCAATCTTTTGCTAGCTACTTCTATACGTGTAATAAGTTTAGACACAAAGAAAATCATTGCAATTCAAGAGTTAATGGAGATAAAACAAATTAGAAAAATGTTGTTTTTTACAACTGCAACAAACTGGGACACATTTCAAGAGTATGCAAAAGTAAAAAGAGAAAGCAATCTGATCTGGTTAAGAAGAATGAGGTTAAGCAAGAAATGAACAAGATTTGGAAGAAGAAAGAAGAGACAGAAACATAAGATGTGTCTATGCCCCCATTCGATGCAGATAATTCCTCCGGTAATTAAACCTAGCATGGTCTTAAGGGGAGCATTAATAGAAAATTTTTCAAACTCCTTGGATATTTGGCATGTCAGTATTTGGCATGAAGATATGTTGTAAGGAATGGATAGACAAAGGTTATGCAAAAGGAACCGAAAGAAAATATACAAGCATGATCATTTGTGAAGCAAATTAGGGTTTTTCAATGTAGTGAAGGAGGGTTTTTTGAAATCTGCCACATTTAATACGAATTAGGGAATATCATTGTTTTATAAAGTGATTTTCTAAGGAATTTTGATCACTTATGCATGTGAAGAAATTGGAGAGCGATTTGGAGCATTCTTGAGGTGATTTGAAGAGTGAGTTGTGCAAACCCTAGTTTTCATTTTTCGTGAAGAAAAAAGGTATTTTGCTTTTCTATGTTGTTGTTAGTCTGTGGGAATCATCTTTTTGAAATCATTTGAGCTCGAATTGTGAAAATGGAAACTCCTATAGTCGTTAATGTGTCAGAAAGACCTAGACCATCCTATAAGAAATATTATATGAAGATTTTCAAAGACAACCCTCTAGGTGCCTTCTCACCAATTCCTCGTGGAGTTATGCCTAATAAAGACACTGGAATGTATATTCGTGTTAATACTGAGGAATGCAATCACAACAAGTTGATAGACATATGGCAGAATGAGCTCACCGGGGATGATTTCTTGGTAAAACCCAAGTATTCAAATATTGTTGCAAAAAAATTGATCGATGGAATTACTTTCCTAATTTCAGCTCCACTGTTGATGATAAGTATGTAAAACTAGCTCTCAGCAAAATGCATGACAAATTCTTGTGGACTGACAGACCTCATCTTATAACCAAGGAAGCAATTAAGGCTATTATTGGGCTCTGTGACACCGGACCAGTACCCATGTTGAAATTTGTGAAGAATGAAGTGGTGATGGAACTCACTGGTGCTACATATGACAAGAGGGCTCTTGCTACAAAGCCTATCACCAATCCTACTGTGAAATATGATGCAATAATGATCAAACACAAGATCTACTTCACGAATAGAGAGAACTTTGTATCTGCTACAACAATATACACCAATTATGACATGGAAGCTAATAGTGTAGATTATGATTTGTTTGAACTTCTCTGACAATAGTTGTTTGAGAACTTGAAGATGACAAGAGAGAAGAAATATGCTTTTAAATTTGGCTCCTTGATTATTTTTTACTATTCTATTTAGTTAGAAGACTTCTCGAAAGAGATGATGTGGTGTTTTAGGACACATCCAGACCGGTTGAACATCAAATATTTGATTACATGCGTAGTTTGGGTGATTTAAAGGCTCAAGATAATGCTCTAATAGCATTCTTTGTTGTGTTCAAGAGAAACATGAATGAAAGAGAAAGGATCCCAAAGAAAGTTGTTGAAAAATACAAGAATGATATCATTTTTCATTTCTCTTTGGATGAGTGCATGATTGAAGTTATTGAACCTCGGTCTGTCTGGATACAACAATTGGGCTATGAGATTATAGAGGATGAAGCTGAAGGTTATGTACAAGTTTTTGTTGAAAAGTCCTAAAGATGCCAATAAACCTAGAGTTGGCACGTATGCATAAAAATATATGGAATTTCACTTGGAGCATAGGAAGCCTGTGATAAGAAAGAAGGTAGATGAAATGCTTAGGAAGTATGGCTTCACTGATGAGAAAATTGAACAAGGTAGAGCTATGGGAGAGTAGATGGTGAGAGAATCATCAGGACCAAGGAGATCCGGCATGAATAATCCTTCAAAACCATCCGTAGCTCCTGCTGTAAAGGTAGAACCCAGTGTCCCTGATAAAGGTAAATGCTCAGATCCTTCCGAACCCAATACTAGATCTGGGAAAAGGAAATATTCTCCTCTGATGGTACCTATCAAGTGAGGAAAGAGAGAAAAAGCTACAAGAGAAAAGAATCTTAGCATCACCGAAGAACAAGAGGAAGACCCTGCAACAAAATTGGTAAGAAAGAAGAGAGAAAGCATGTCCTCTAGTGAAGGTGCTTCACATGAAGCTAGTGTTGGCAGTAAAATATTCCATGTTGTATCATCCTCTGAAGAAGATGAAGAACAAGATTTTGGTGTTCATGTGCACACCAAACCGAAATCAAAGAAGGAAAAGGTGTCAGGAGAAGCCTCTCCAGACTAGGAAGAACAAAAAGACTCTCTAGTAAAACCTAGTTCCCCATTTAGATTAGAGGCATTAGTTAATACCTTGATACATTTTGAAGATATGTTGAAGCCTATATCAGAATATTATACTCAAGTAGGTAGAGAGGACAAGAAAACTTTAATTTTGGCTATCATTCAGTATGCCATTACTTTGGATGTCATTTGGGATTATGTAAAGAACAATGTGCCTGAGAAAATGTGGGAAGCCCTGATGAAAAGGAGACCAGAGGTTGTTGAATTAGAAGAGAAAATTAGAAATGATGCATTTGAGAATATTGGGTCCTCTTTGACCCCGAATGATTTGGAAACCCTGAAAAAGGTATGTTCGAAGATGTTCTGAATGAAGAAAAGAGTAAACACTTTGATGACAAAGGACAAGAAGCAAATAAAGAAAATAAGGAAAGAAACTACAGAATCCATCATGGGTATAGCTGAGAAATATGGTATGTTTGGTGCACTCCCATCCGATTCTACACCTAAATCAGGAGAAGAAGTTTTTGCAAATGTTAAGGAAGACATCCCTTCTAGTACAGGTGATACAGGCACTCCTCCGGAAACAAATGATAGAGATGTCCCTCTAGATATAGGTGTTGCAAATGATCCTCTGGAAATAGAGAAGTACGATGTGGAAGAAGCCGAGCCAAAGAAGCATGATGTTGTCCCTCCAGAGCATGTTGAAGAAGAAAATGATAAAGATGAAGGTGAAAAAGATAAATTTGAAGAACAAGATAAAGATGAGGGTAAAGGGAATGATGAAGGAAACAAAGATAAAGATGAAAAGGAAGAAGAGAAAGTAGAAGAAGAAGAGAAAGTAGAAGAAGAGAAAGTAGAGGAGAAAGAAAGAGTAGAGGAAGAAGAAACAAATGGGGAATCTATCAGGAAGAATGAAGAAGATCAAAGGCAGGTTGTAGAATCTCAAAGGTCCCCCAGAGAATCCTCCTCCGACGATGATGTTTTTAAAGGCTTGCTATCCAAGTATATTAGGTTCCAGCTGGTGATTCCTCTAGAACTTCTACAACTCCCCATGATTCAAGGTAGTGTGGACTTGGACAAGATTTCTCTTCTTCATAAGTTGGTGTTAGGGGATGCGTTACATGCATCTAGAAGAAGAGAAATTTTGGAAACACACCAGAAAGGAACATAGCTTATTGATGATTCTATTAAATCTTTGCAGGAGGCCACACCCGATACATCAATGGATACGTCTCTCACTCCGGTAGGGAATTTGAAACTTCTATTGGACTCCTTTAAGGAGTATGCCTTCGAACTTGGTAAGAATACAAAGTAAGAGGTTGAAGATAAATTGGCAGAGAAAAGAGTGTTGGCACTTCATGATAAGTGTGCTCTAGCACACACCAATGTTGAAAAGAGTCTGGAAGTTGTGCAGGCTTGTGAGTCTGAAGCAAATATTGTATTTTCTTACTGCATAAAGTGGCCAGATGCCACTCAAAATATCAAAAATCTCATGGAATCCATTGAGTCCCAGTTGACAACTATCTCAAGTACCTATAGTGCATCCAAAGACAAATACAAAACAACTTGGAATGCTATCTTGGCTCATAGAGAAAAAATATTTATTTTATAGAAGCAGAAGGAAGATATCATCAGAAGATTTGGTCAGTTAGGTGACCTTGTAAAAATGGAGTACACTCCAGTTTTCAATGCTTTGGTGAATGCAGAGAAACTTGGGAAGATCAATCTGAATCCAAGTACTCTAGATGATGCAAAAGAAAGTCTGGCGGAATTGGAATCTCTGAATAGAATGTTGTTTGCTAAAAAGAGTTGGGAGAATGGTAAGGAAGATTGGAAAGGTATTCTTAAGGAGCTTCAAGGCTCGCCATCCTCCGGGTAATGTTTTTCATTTTTCATATTTTTTGGACTGCCCTTTTTCCTTGATGTCAAAGGTGGAGAGAATGTCATAAGAAGTCTATAGGGGGAAAGAATATTGTGAAGAGGAAAGGGAAATAGTGTGTTGTACATAGGAGGTTTTGTAAATTCTTTTGGCACATGTTGCCATCAATGAAAAAGGGGGAGATTGTTGGAAGAATAAAGAAGAACATCTTATTATACAAATTTTTTGTTGTCATTGATGTCACCATGTTATATGAGTTCTAACTGCAAGTTCAAGTTCAAGTTTGATCTGGTATTCTGAACCAGTATGTAGTCATCATCCTCTAATATTTTGATCTGCAATCCTTCGCTGATGATTATCTTTGTTTGTGGTTTTTGGAAATGGATTTTGGATGTTGTGGTGGCACTCTCAAAATTTTCAAATTTGAGATTCCCATATTAAAAAAATTTCCCTTGTACACTCAGTAGTGCACCTGAGAAATCTGCCTACGTAACCTACTTTGGAAGGTCATAATTTGGAGCATATTGACTTTCATGAAAAACCCTTTTGTGGAAAAACTCAAATGACATATGTGAGCATGCATGTCAATTTTCAGATTCCTCTAATGAGTTTTGACAATGTTTTGAAAGGCGAAGCTGGAGGGTTTTGACACTTTTTTGTTGTTTGTGAACTCAATTTTGCGAAGTAGCCTCCCGTTCGAGCTTATATTTTGAAAATGGATGATTGTTGTGACAAAAAGATCATTGCTCCATTATCCATACATTCATATACTCCCCTGTCTAATTTTAGAGCCTCACGATCTGATTTGCTATTTTTTCGAGATCAAAAGCAAATGCAGTTTCTCAGTCTTACATCTGCATTTTTGACAGTGTTTCAAGGTGATCAACTTTGACCCCTAATATCTTGTGAAGAATAATCATTCAAGAAAATACCTCTTACACACATACTCTAGGTACCTAAATGAGCTTATGTTTCCAGTGGCATCCCCCCAAAAGTTGTTTTGATATTTTTTCAAAGTGGTGACTTTGAGAGCACTGATTGGTTCTGAACAAGTGCAATTGCAGAAAATGCCTGAGTGAGCAACTTTGTTGATTAATATTTTTCACCTCAAGATCTCTTTGTCAAATTGTATTTTTCACTCCATTCTTGGGTCAAATTTCTACATTCCTATTCAATCTCGCGCCTCCAGGATAAGTTTTGATGGGTTATTTAATTGCTTTCTGATCACGACATGGCCAAAAATGGTGTTCTGAAAAGTGTCCAAATTTGCAATTCTAATGAAAACCCATTTTTTTTGGTCTAAAACCTCTACAGCTCTATTTTCATCAAAAACAGAGGTCAGTTGATACATTATTTTAATGTACTTTTGTTGCGGCGAACACATTTCGGGGGCCAATTTACAAAGGAGGTACCTGAATTTTAAGGGTTGGGAAAAATATGAGGAAATGGGTTTTCTCTAAATAATTTATTATGGTCACATGCAAAATATTCATGGCTCTAGGTGTCTCAGTTTGCATGTAGTGAATTTCCCCCAAACGGCTCGCAAGCGTAATTAGAAATCACAATTTTTCTAAAGTTTCAAATATCAATATTTTAAATATTTTGAATATTTTAAATATTGTGCAAATATAAAGTGGAAAATATAAATGCATTTCAAATGTTTTTGGGGAAAAACAAGTTTAATTCTTAGCTCTGATTGGTCCAGAGGCGGCTTTCATGATTTTCATAGTTGCACTGGAAAACTCATCTCCTGTGGCCATTTCTGGATAAAAATGGAGGAAGAAATCAGCAATGCAATGTTTCCAATGATGAGGGCTTGATTTGAAAAATCCGTTTAATGTTTCCTTGGTTTTGGAAAAATTTCTTTCATGGCAACACTCTCATTTCCTATTACAGGTTTGGATTGCTTATTTCATTTGCAATGAGTGATGGACGATGTTTCTTCCATTCCCATCGGGAAGCCATCACTCATCACTAGTTCTTTCCTCCATTTCCCTCAGCAACGTGCGATGAGCGATGGTTTTTCATTCCCATCAGGAAGCCAGTACTCACTCATCGCTAGTTCTTTCCTTCATTTCCCTCAGTAACGTGTGAAGGGCGATGCATGGTAAAAGTGTGCGAGAAGAGCATTGTGGGCCTAGGAAGAAATGAAAGGTACAGGTAAGGAGGTAAAAAGCCCGATATCAAAATTTTAAATACTCATAAATATTTTAATTGTGAGGTGAAAAACAAAGGGGTGCGGATGAAATTATTTTTTCTGTGAGAAGAATTTTAAGGGGGAAAGCATTAAAATTTTAAATGCTAAATGTTGCCCAATAAATTTCAACTTTGGTTGCATATCATTGGCCTTTGCACTATCGCGAGTTCCATTTCTATTTTTTCATTCCAACCCGCGATGCCCAATGGTGTGCTCTAGAAAAGAGTTTTGTGGGCCTGGGTAAATTTGAAGGCGAGTTTTTTAAAGCATGAAAGCAAAGTGTAAAAGCATGGGGAAAGAAAATTTGGTGCCTATAAAACAAATTAGATATTTTCACTCTTTAAAGAGTAAACTTTAAATAAAGAGTGAAATAAATATTGATGGAACAGGAGAAATATTTTAAATTAAGTATTTTAAATGAAATATCTTAAGTGATTGTTGGGCAAGTAAATGAAGCACAAAGGAAATCAAAGTCAATTGCTTTTATTATAAAGTGAGGAATTATTTTCTTTGTTAGGAAATAAAGGGAAAGTGCGGCTACAACAGGTAAAGGTAGGGTAAAAGCATTTTCATGGGAGCGGATATTTTTCTCAACTACAGGGGGTAAACTGAAATGAAATTTTCATGGGCATATGAATTTTCTGATGAGAGAAAAATTCAGAGGCAAAGTTTGTTGCAAAGGAAGAGAGAAGAGAGAGTTTTCAGCTTTCTTGCTATAGATTAACGAAGATGAAACTATCAGGTATTCTTTATAGATTTATTTTAGGGCTACTCCTGTTTCTTCTATTTTCTTTATCTTCTCATTCTTTTCTCATTGAAAAGGGTTCCATTCTTGAGTCTAAAAAATTGGTCTGGGTGAGTAGCTAAGCTAAAAAAAATGCATATTGTAAAAAATAATGATAAATAGAATCGTAAATTGTCTTGGGTCAGAATCATGTTTGTAATGATCTTAAAATGGTTTTACAGAAGCCACAAATTATGAGAGAAAGTCTTAATTATGAGATATATACTTTCCTCTGTAATTTTCTTGCAGATTATGAATAAAAGGGTTAATGATCTTTTTGTTTGTCTTCAGTTGTTGTGATTGAATGAGTGGGTTTGTTTTTGCTTCAATTGAAGGAATTGATTAAATGCTCAAATGAAGTCATAGGTCTATGAAGAAATGGCATAGGATTTAGTAAGAAGTTGTGTCTTAGATGCAGTGAGTTGAATACTACAAGGTAGTATGACAATAGTCCACCAATTTCTAAGATAAATGGCTAATGTATTACTGATTGTTGCCAATTTGACTCTATTATCCCAATTGATGATGCACTGGTCTTTTATTATGTTATTTTACAAGTATTTGAGTAAATGATGTGCCTGGCTAGGGATTCTGAATGAGAATGAAAATCATTAAATACTTTCAATTACAGTGTATGAATCTAAAGTCCCACTTAATTCCTAGCAATAGGTAGTTATTTGTTTAAAGGTCAACCAAGCCTTTGATGAGTAATGTCTATTTGCACTTAATAGGAATAGATCTGTGTTGAAGTGTTCTTGAGGAATTAAAACATCAAATGAACACAATAAGGAACACCCTCCTTGGTCCCATAGAGCCTAAAGAGTAGGGGTAAGATTCTGAAACTCTTTACTTGTTAGTTGGCCACTAGCTTTGAAGTTTCTTGAGTATAAGGGTTGGTTTCCCTTTAGAGGATTTTGAGGATTAGATGGAAAAAGAACCAACATGTTGGAATCTTGTAAGTTCAAAATCTCATGTGCATAGGTTCTCGTACAACGAGTTGGCATTACTGTGTTGTTGCTTTTTTCTATTAGGTCTATCTCTGACCGACCTAATGTATTGTTGATGTTGTAATGGATTAATCTTTTTATTGTGGATGTATGTGTGACCTATCTCTGATCCATGTCGACATGTTGTAGCATGCTACATGCTTGAATTTTTTTTGGAAATATAGTGTACATGCTTGAAGCTGACAATTATCTTTTTGATGAATAAGGGTTGCATCTAATTAGGCTGACCTAATTGATGCTTGCAGATGAATCAACTATATGTATTGAATATTTTTGAGATTGTTGGTGTGAAGTATGAATTGAAATGTGTGAAGATAGAAGATGATGAAGTGTGTAAATTTATTCTACTTAGCATCAAAGGAACTGAATCAACACTTGTTAGGTGTAACTTTATCAGTTCATTTTCTGGTTGTAAGCCATTTTATTACTGTATCTTTTGTAGGTAGTGAACCTCCCATATTGTACAATGAGTACTGGAAGTGAGCCACCCTTTTGTAATATCTTATAACTAGTTATACTATATTGTGAGCTAACCATCACTGTGGTTTTTCCCATTTTGGGTTTTCCACGTAAAAATATCGGTGTTCATGTGTTGTGTTCTTTCATGTTCTATTAATGCTCTTGCTTATCTTTACTGTTATATGCATTGGATTAATTAGATGGTGTTTGTTCAATAAGTTTAAGAAGATACTGATTCACCCCCCCTCTCAATATCTTGGGTATTCAACACACATGTCCTAACTTGCTCTTGAGTTTTTAGAGGATATGTTCAACATGCAAAAAGATTGAAGTGATAGAAGGTTCTTTGTGTTTTTCTATCAACTAGTTGGTGCTCGAGACCTATGCAGTAATGGCTATTAGTGTGCAATATTCAATTCTGGCATGTGGTGTCAAGATAGGACCTAGTTAAGGTTCATATGGTAGTGCATGACATCATGTTCTTTTAGACTGGCCTATTACATGTTTCATGTAATTTTAAATTTAGGTCCACCTTATGTCGTCCTAGTTATTTTCAAAATCCTAGCCGAAATGGAAGAGTGTTAATTCAGTGTCACGTATATATTACTCTATTGTGTGGATGCATAATGTGAATTATAAGCACAAATTATAATTTAAGAGAAGGTGGTGAGTGAATATACAAGGAGACAATCTTGTACGAGCTACTATTATTCAATGTGAGTTGAATTTCAAGTGTGTGCCAGTCTCAGAAGATCATAAGAAGTGTAGTAAAGTGTCTAAATCAAGTTTAGACTATTTGCAAGTTGTGTAATCAACACTGTTGATCTACAAGCTTCATCTATGTAATCTAGTAGGACTAGTGTTCTACTTATAGAGCTGGTGCTTAGTTTATTGTATTGGGTATTGGTGTCTCCACTAGGTTGGTGCTTACAAATACAATTGGGGACTGGTGTCTTTGGTAGGTTGGTGCCTACTTCATATTGTAAAATTCACTTATGATATTCCTTCTTTGTGAGGCTAGATTTGGACAATAGATCCAAGTAGCTATTCTCACTGTGTTTTCTCTCATCTTGGGTTTCCAAGTATATCTAGTGTTCTCATGTGTAGATGTGTGTGCTTGTGTTGTTATTTGATTATCAGTATCTACTTTGATTCAAGTATCATGTCTGATATATGTGTTGAATTAAAGAGTTTTAAATTGATTTGATATACTAATTCACCCCCCTCTCAGTAGATTGCATGCCCTTCAATAATAATGTTTTTAACCTGCAAAAAAATTGTTCCTTTCATTTCACAACAAAACCATTACCTGTTGTTGAATATAAATATCCTCCTCAAGATCTCCATGCAATAAAGTATTCTAACATCCATTTTCTCAATTTCAAAATCATAAGCTATGATAATATATTAAAGGAATCTAATAGAAGATAACTTACCAATATGAAAAAAAATCACCTAAATCAAATTTCTCTCTCTGGGAGTAGCCCTTGGCCACTAGTTTTTCCTTGTATCACTCTAATTGACTATCTACACTAAATTTATTTTTATATACCCACTTGAAACCAATGGGAATTATTCCCTTAGGAAAACTAACAAGATCCTATGTATCACAACTATTTAAGGTCATCATCTCCTCCTACATGGCCTACATCCAAGAATCGCTATCCTTTGAAGAGAGATCATCCATATAATATCTAGTTTCATTGTTAATACTTTAAAAAATAAATACAAAACATAAATTTGGTGGGCTATACTTGTCAATTAGATTCCATTATATTATGGATCTTGATGCAGGAGCATCCAAGGTGTAAGGGCAATCTTTCATCAACAAAAAAAAAAGTGTGTTTCTTTTCAATAAGGGCTAAGTTGGCTAAGGTTTTTTGGACGAGAGAATGGAGTTTATGACTACTATTTTGAAGATTTGCAAAGTTTGAGTTTTAGACCTCAGGCTTACTATTCATCATTTTCCAGAAACAAAGGATTTAGTCAAATTTCACCAAGTTTGATCAGGTTTCAGACTTCGGTCTGATTACTTATTGCAAAGAAGATCATAATTTGGGCTTTGTAGTTGCGGCTTGTGATGATTGAGTGGTGTAAAGGGTATAAGGGATCCCCGATCCCCAACCCCCAAAAAGAGAAGCAGTAAGAAGGTTTCGCAAGTTGATGGTGAGGCTTGCGCTCTACACGAAGATGGTAGCCAGTAAGGAAGATGCACAAACCCCAACTTGTGACAAGGTGAATGCAAAGCTAGTGTTTTTAGGTTTTGACATTCAGTCATGCTTCATAAGTTCTAACATGCATTTCATGGAAGTGATATGAAGGAATTGAGACTCCCGAATCCCAATGATAAGGGAGAAATGAAGTCATATAAAATGGAGGGAAATATTGGTAGAAGCGAAGTTGACTCAGTTGACCAATATGGATTAATGATGCATGGCATGAGGTGGTTGGTGAATTCACATCATTTTATTGAACCACAAAATTTAGGGTTAATCGAACGATAATATTTTAAAGTGTGAAGGCTAAGTTTTAATGACGGACCTGACATGAATCTTTTGGTCGATGGTTGCATGAGATGATGGCGCAAATGATGAGTGACTATTACATAAATGTTAATGCTATCGGGAGGTGGATGGTGGCACTTAGGAAAGCATGGGTGATTGAATTCAATGCAAATTATGTTGATAGGAAGAAAAGAAGAAAAATGCATGGAATGAGGGAGAGAAAAACCCTAGGTCATGTTGCTAAGGAAAAAAAGAAGAGATACTTCAAACTAGGGGTATAGCAATGATGAAGGATTGAGCTGATTTCTCACGATGAAGGCACAAGATTTGAAGGAGAGTTAGCTCTGATTTGAAGATTGGTAGATTGTGAAGTCAAGAAGACACATATGAGGGTGAATGTAGCAATGTAATGTCATTTTTTATTATAGTAATAAACAAATACTGCTTCTCTCTTGCATTCATGTTTGGTGTTTCTTGTTTTATTTGTGAGTTTAAGTTTTGAAAGGGGAGTACCCTACATTAGTGGTATCAGAGCAAGTTGATCCTGAGTGTGTAATAGACCGTCGAAGAGAGGCAATTGCACTAAGATTGTATTGTGGGTGTTGAAAAAAATGAATGGGAGAGGATCCCATCGTGGTAGAGGTAGAGGAAGAGGAAGAGGAGATAATTTTGTAAGGGATGATGATTTTAGAGCCTTGAGAAGGCAGGTTGAAACACTACCAAATGAGATAATGAGATTATTTACAATAATGAGAGACCCAAGAAGTGATGATGAAGATGAAAGCACGAAGAATGCTAGTTTGGACACTAAGCACGAAGAATGCTAGTTTGGACACTGAGCAAAGAGAGGAAATTGCAACAATTGCAAATGACCCACTGCTAAAATCTTTAACAAAAATGGGAAAGAGACCAAAATTGGAGGTGCCTACATTTAATGGAAGTTTGAATCTAGAGGAATTGGTAAATTGGCTTAATGAAATGGAGTATTTCGAATTTGAAGAGATAGAGGATCTTGATAAAGTGAAATTTTCCAAGAAAGGTTGAAAGGACATGCCTCAATATGGTGGAGAGAGGTCCAATTAGAAAGAGGAAGAAGAAGAAAAGAGAAAATTACAAGATGGGATAAAATGGTAGAGAAAATGAAAAGGAAATTTATTCCAGTAGACTATAAGCTGGAATTGCTTAAAAAGATGCACAACTTGAAGCAAGGAAGCAAGACAGTAAAGGAGTGCACAAAAGAGTTTCACAAAATACTCATTAGAACTGGACATTCTGAGGCAACCAAGGAGAAGGTTGCAAGATACCTTAATGGTTTGAGGTCAAGTATACAAGAGGAGATGACACTGGTTAGATTCATGACAATGGAAGATTCTTATCAAATAGCATTAAAGATAGAAGAAAGGATGAACAAGAGGTTTGAGAATTAAAAAAAGGGAAAGGATAGAGCTTATGTGCAACAAAAGAGGATGACTAGCAGATTAGAGACATTAAGGACAACAAGGATGAAATATGTGAAAGCTCAAGCAAGTCCCGCAATCAAAATTTTAGAGGAATAGGAAGATTGGGTAGAGGATTTGAAAGAGAAAATTACAAAATAACTTGTTTTAGATGTGGGGAAGAGGGTCATAGAGCATATGAATTTCCTCATAAAGAGGAAATACCAAGGAGAAGAACTGAAAATCAGAATAGAGTAGCAAACATAAATGGAGAAGATTCACATTCAACACATTCCAAAGAAGTGAAAGATGGTGAAACTTTGATGGCAAGGAAAACCCTCTTGAATGAGGATGACAAATCAATTCAAAGGAAAAATTTGTTTAGGATAAGGTGCAAATGCAAAGGTAAAGTTTGTAATGTCATTATTGGTGGAAGTAGTATTGATAATCTTGTTTCTACAAAGATGGTTGAGAAGTTGTAGTTGGAGAGAAAGAGGCACCCACATCCATACAAGATCTCATGGTTGCAGGATGGTCACAAGGTGTTGGTAAATGAACAATGTGTGGTAATATTTAAGGTTGGAAGTTATTATGATGAAGTATTGTGTGATGTTATAAAAATTGATGTTTTTTATTTGTTGTTGGGTAGACCATGGTAGTTTGACAGGAAGGCAGTGCATGATGGATGTGCGAACACTTATAGTTTGACGAAGGATGGAGTTCATCATAAGTTGAAGCCATTAGATGAGAGAGGAGGAAAGGTATGTAGCAAGGTTGTAATTTTTTTGGTTAATGATTTGAAAAAGTTAGAGAAAAATTATGAAGGTAAGGAGGATGATTTGCTAATGCAATTGGAAGCAATCAAAAGAGAGTGGAATGAGAAAATTTCAAATAACACAAAGGTTGCAGCCAAAGGTGAAGATTCCCTGATAGAAGAACTTGATTACTTGTTGCAGAAGGTGGATGATGAGTCACAAGATTATTATTCTAACATTGTTTTGGGTGTAGAAAATAAATTTTCAGCAGTAGAGTGTCTTTCTAAAGGAACCAATAGAGTGATAAGTTGCATTGAAGACAAGGAAAAAGAAGAATAAGAAGGTATAGCAGTAAGAAAGGTAATACATGACACATATTGTGTTGAAGAAGAAGGTATGAATACCATTGATTTATTTCATTTTGGTAAAGTACATTTGTGGGAGGTAGAGTTTGATAATTTGTATTTCATGGGGATGAGAAAAGGAGTAGAGGTGGATCCAAGATAGACACATAGTATACAAAATTTTATGAGTTCCACTCATGAAACATTTCTTTTCTACCATGGGTGTCTGATGGAGGAGCATCCAAGGTGTAAGGGAAATCTTGCATCAACCAAAAAAAGAAGAAGTGTGTTTCTTTTCAATAAGGGATAAGTTGGCTAAGGTTTACTGCACAAGAGAATGGATTTTATGACTGCTATTTTGAAGATGTGCAAATTTTGAGTTTCAAACCTCAGGCTTACCGTTCATCATAAATAAAGGAGTTAGTCAAATTTCACTAAGTATAATCGAGTTTCGGACTTCAGTCTAATTTCATACTTGTGGCAAAGAAGATCAGACTTTGGGCTTTGTAGTTGTGGCTTGCAATGATTGAGTGGTGTAAAGGGTGTGAGGGATCCCCGATCTCTGACCCCAAAAAGAGAACTAGTAAGAAGGTTTAATGAGTCGGTGATGAGGCTTGCGCTCTACACGAAGATGGTAGTCAATAAGGAGGAAACACAAACCCTGACCTCTGACAAGGTGAATGCAAAGCTAATTTTTTGAGTTTCGATGTTCAGTCATACTTTATAAGTTCTAACATGCATTTCATGGAAACAGTATGAAGGAATTGAGACTCTCAACTCCTGATGGTAAGGGAGAAATGAAGTCACCAAAAAATAGAGGGAAATCTTTCCAAAAGTGGATTTGACTCATTTGACCAATATGGATTAATGACACATGACATGAGGTGGTTGGTGGATTCATGTTATTTTTTTTAACCATAAAATTTAGGTTAATCGAATGATAATGTTTTGAAGTATGGCAGATAAGTTTTAATGACGGACCTAGTGCAAATATTTTGGTTGATGGTTGCATGAGGTGATGGTGCAAACGATGAGTGACGGTTACAAAAATGTTAATGCCGCAAGGAGATGGATAGCGGTGCTCAAGAAAGCATGGGTGACTGACTTCAATGCAGATTCCATCGATAGGAAGAAAATAAGAAAAACACATGGAATGAGGGAAAGAAAAACCCTAGGTCGTGTTTCTAAGGAAAAAATAAGAAGAGATACTTTGAACCAAGGGGGATAGCAGTGATGAAGGATTGAGCCGATTTCTCAGGGTGAAGGCACAAAGTTTGAAGGAGAGTTAGCTCCAATTTGAAGATTGGCATATTGTGAAGTCAAAAAGGCCCATATGAGGGTGAATGTAGCAATGTAATGTCATTTTTTATTATAGTAATAAAAAAAGACTAGTTCTCTCTTGCATTCTTGTTTGGTGTTTCTTATTGTAGTTGTGAGTTTGAGTTTTGAAAGGGGAGTACCCTGCATCATATCTTCTCAAGGTACGTGAGTAATGGGCTCTGCATGTTCCTCTATATGCTCATTTTTCATATCATCCAAACTATCTAAATCCTCTTCTTCTTCTCCATCCTCTAATCCATTTGATTGTTCTTCCACATATGCACTTGGCTTATTTTTATTTTTGTTTTGAAGTGCATTGTTTTAGTTATTTATTTTTCCTTTGGTTGTTCTTCACTTGAATAAACTCTAAACTCCTTAAAAATCACATCTCTAGAAAAAACCATTTTCTAGGTTAGAGGATTCTAAATCTTGCAACCTTTAACATTATCACTTTTCTTGAGGCACCTAAAATTAAGCCTCACAAAGTTAAATATCCTTAATGTGAAATAGAATGATTTCTACCTATCCACACTTCATAATGATCTTTATCAACAAGAACTAAACAAGGAGATCTATTAATCAAATAAAAATTGGTACTTATAGCCTCTACCCAAAAACATTGTTCTAGCTTCATACCACTTAGCATATTTATAGCTCTTTCCATTAAGGTTTGTTTCATTCTTTTTGCTACCCCATTTTGTTGGGCAGTATAAGGTGTAGTATTCTACCAAACAATACTCTTATTCTTATAAAATTCATCAAATTCACTAGAACAATATTCTCCACCATTTTTAGATCTCAACAACCTTATTTTATAAATTTTTTTCTTCTCAACTAAGGCTTTAACTTTGTTAAACTTAGAGAAAACCTCAGATTTAGCATACATAAAATAAATCCAAGTGTATTTAGAGACATCATCAATGAATGAAACATAATATCAATATTTACCAATAGAACCAATATCCATTGGACCAAACACATCTGAATGAATGATTTATAATAATCACTTAGCTATTATTAGTTCCAACGAGAAATGATGATCTATTCTATTCTTCAACAACATAATATTCACAAAAATGATTTTTTACCAAAAAATAATTAGAAAGGCCATCAACAACTATTTGTTAATAATGTTCTTAAGGCCTTTTTCACTTATGTGAACTAAACATTGGTGCCAAAACATACATGCATTTTTAGTGCTAGTTATGCTGGTACAATTTCAAAAAGTGGAGGCATTAATCTTTAAAAAATTCCCAATATGATATGCTTTAGCAATCACCAAATTCCCTCTTACCAATCTGCAACCAAACTTACCAAATGTCACATGCACTCCAAAATTATTTAACTTGGATACAAAAATTAAGTTTCTCAAAAGTCCTAGAATATGCAAAACATTATCAATATTTTTAACTCTTCCATCACTGAAAGACAACTTTACCTTTCCCTTACCAACAATCCACTTAGTATTTTTGACACCAAGGAAAATATCTACTCCATCATAAGTTGAATATGTAGAAAACCACTCCTTGTGAGGAGTCGTATGATAAGAGCAACTTGAATCAATGAGAAAAACATCACCACTTATAGTGTTAAAAAATAAAAATAAAGCATAATTATCACCATCATCATAGGACTTTTTTATAGACCTTCTTCACATGTTCCCTTTTACCACATTTCCAACATTTTACTCTACTCTTCCCTAGGGTTTAAGAATGCCCTTTAGACTTATATCTATCCTTCTTATTATCCCCTTTAGGCCCTCATTTTTTCTTTGGACCTTCCTCATGCATGAAAATCATCTTGGGAACTATCATTCATGGATTTTGTTCTTATTTCCTTTGAAAGAAGAGTAGCAATAAAATTGTGCATTTTTGGCTCTATACTACTACTACTAATGACAACAATTAGACATTCCCAAGTATTAGAAAAAAAGAAAAATTAGTAAATTACATCTATCTTATTCTTCTAACTTAACATCTACAAAAGCAAGATGACTTTAAACCAAATTAAAAAGCATTCAAATACTATGAAAAAAAAATCACCATCATTCATTTTCAAAGAATATAACCATCTTTTGAGACACAAATTATTATCAAGACTTTTAGTTTGATAAATATTAGCTATCCTCTTCCATAACTTGTATGTGGTATCCTCCTTAGAGATATTCAAGAGGATAGAGACTGCAAGACACAACCATAATTTTCATCTTTCCTTCTTGTCAAGTATGACCAATCTTCATTAGACACACTAGATGGCTTCTTTTCTTATGAAATTGGCAACCACTGATCTCTTTCTTCAAGGAGATCTTCCATCTTCAACTTCCACATCTAGTACCCAAAACCATTGAATTTTTCAGTATTTATACAAGAGGTAGAAGCCATGGTACACAATATTTCCTCAAATCTACAAAACCACACAATGTAATAGCTCCCATTATAGCCAAAAAACCTTCAACACTTAAAAAAAAGGTGTCCCTCTCTCTACATAACTGTTAGCTTTGAGACCAAATATTATCAAACAGAGTGAAACTAATATAATGAAAACTTCTTCAAGTGTATACAAATATGAAACCATTTCTTATCAAAGATTACCCAATATGATATTTAAGTGTCTGAAACATTCAACAATAGAATAAAGAACAACAAACCATAGGTGACACATAGTTCACATGTAGAGAAACCCTTTCGAGATAAAACTCCACATGAGAAAGAGGATAAGTATGTTATTAATATTCAATGGAGAAATGTACAACAAAACACTAACACTCTAATATTTGATAGCATTCCAATGACATCTGGATACCTACAATACAACATATGCATCTACTAACTCAAGTCTCTAATTTATAGAAGAGATGGAATGTGAATACCATTGTGACATCTCAAAATGAGAGGCATAAAAATACGTAAAAAACCATGCACCCCTATCCATGGACAACCTATAAACTTAGTAAAAATTATTAAATGTTCACATGGTCTTCACATGGGCACTATACATCTACACCTAATGAGAAAATTGTAACTCATAAGGCATCTTACACTTTATTACTCTTGACGGATGACATGCACAACTTGGAACCTCATCATGCAACAACATGATAAAACATGAAATGAGAAATGGGTCCACTAATAAAGGATGGATTCATCTCCCATTTGGATTCCTAGAATGAGGAATATACATTTAAAACTTGTAATCACCATTAATGATTGGGTCTTTCTTTTACGAGTGTACTTACATTATGTCATAGATAATTTTAATTATTTTTTTTGTCCAACATATCCTTAGGCATCCAAGTACACCTCCCAAGGATCATTGAGACACATAAAAATGAATAATGATTGCAATTATAATGCCACCTTATTGTAATAGCTTGGAATTGATGAGAAAGGATAACGAAGTCTTGCAATGAGGATGAAAGGGTAAGGTATTTCTTAGGTAGAGTATGAGAGGATGATTAGGTGGGGGATAGGAGACATGAGGATTATTGGATGGAGGATAAGAGATAGGATAATTATTAGATAGAGGATTTAAGATGCAATCTTCAAGGACTATGTCACGTAGGAATAACACATTTCATCCAAGATACAAGGTTAGATAGTGCTATGTATATGATGGCATGATGTTAGATGGTGAATGAAAAAAATATGGATATGTTGAGAGTTCATCAAAGAATGTTTTAATTTTATGTTTCCAATCCTTTTCAAGATCAAGCTGGGTAGGAAAGACGGATGGAGATAATGTGGGATGAATAGATGGCAATATCATGATAAAAGGTGTGATGGATAAGACAAATTTCCCCTAAGTGTAATGGTACACATAGATAACCAATTCTATGCATGATTCCCATGAATTATTTTTCATCATGATACTTGTCCAAAGATCCATAAGAATGGTTTTCACTATTAAATGAATTATTTCTCTTTACTTTTTTTTTTATATTTATTTTTCTTTTTTGGCTATTTTTAATAGCATTAATGTTCAAATGATCTTAATTCTTTTGGTTCATTTGATAGTGTTGATGTAGATGATTGTGTCATGATATACCACTAGTGATGTACATAGAGTGGTTTCCTTGTCAAGTTCATGGCACTTCCATACAACCCATGGATGTTATCGTGATCCTTATTGATACTATGCTTCACCTTATTTGAATATGCACACCATGATGAAGTGTTATTAGATTCATTAGAATAAAGTTTTATTACAAGGTTGTGACAAATTTGTGAGTTATGATTTTTGAATTTTAAATGAGATGTTAGTTTATAATGGGGGATGGTAGATATGGATGGATTATTTGGCATTTTGGATGTAGGATATTTAATTTTCCAAACTTGGGATGGTTCACAATGGAGTTTATATTTTGGATTAGGATTATGTTTAGGACCAAAAAATTTATACATCATCCTTGTTGGGATTGTTACTTATGTTGACAGAGTTGGACACCTATTATCTGTGGGAGGAATTTTTTCATATGGCTCCATATTTTAATTGACTATTAGATTTATATTATTTTCTTTTTTCAATCCAATTTTATTTGGGATCCATTTTGCCTTCATGTTTCCACTTTGATTTTTGGATTCACTCGATTTTGACATTTGAAATTATCATTTTCTTTGTAAGACTTTTGTTTTCATTGGTCCTAATTAGTGGTTTAAGGATTTGGTAAATTATGCTATATGGTGTGGATGGGAGGGGTGTTGGTGGAAACCTTGGGTTAAGGACTACACATGGCCCATATTTTGATACTTGTATTAGATGAATTTTCCCCAATATTGTTGAGGAACCACTAACACCATTACATTCTCTTATCAATGAATAGTTGAGACATTGATAACTAGGATTTTCAAAAAAGTGTGTTGGTTCTAAACTACCTTTTTTTGTAAGCCTAATTATTTTCCTTGAGACTACATGTTTTAATATATTGTATTTGCAATGTCATATTTTTAATTTTGGAAATAAGATCCTAACCCATCTTTATGTATTTTGGTTCAACCATCAATGTTTTAAATTTTTGCTTCTATGAGAAGGCTTGCTTTGACAAAAGTAGATGATCATAGTTGATAGGATACATGGGATTTCTCCTTGCTCATGCTTTTTATTAATTCATCATTTGGAATGTCGATGTCATTTATTTTATCATTTATGTATCCAAGTGAGGCAAGCGTCTCGTCTTGGGAAATAGAGGTTGTTAGATTCCTATGGATAAGATTAGCTTGAATTTTGTAATCATAGATTATATAGATATGGATAAGGGCATCATCTTGGATTTATTGATCGTAGATAAGTTCTTGATCAAAGATTGGATTGTCTTTGATGTCATGATCATAAATAGGATCTTGATCAAAGATTGGATTATTTTGGATGTCATGATAATTTACATGAAGTGTATGGGCAATTTGATCTTGATCCATGTCAATGTTTATTTCATTATGCTTTGGATTTTCTCTTCACATAGATCCAATGGTTCAGATGGTATGACATGAGTTTCTAGAGAAGGATGGGGTTTCTTGGATGAATTTAGGATTTTGGCATGGCAATAATGGATTTTGGATAGGGAAATCTTGAGTGAGTTTGATAGGTGATGTAGTACATGATGGTGTTTGATCTAGGATTTCTTGATCATAAATAGAATTTTGATTTAGGATAGGGAATGCTTGGGCGTGCTTTAGAGAACTTGTTCCTAGCACATGTAGATTTTCTTTGATGAAATGAGGGAGGATTGGTATTTTGTGTTGCTAGTGATTAGTATGTGGAGGGATGCATGTACAAGATAATTTTTTCTTATGTTTATGGATTTTTAACTCAACAAATGAGGTATGTGTGGGGTTTGAGTTAAGGACTACATATTCAACAAAATGTTCAGATGGCGTAGAATTAATGATATGGTGGGATGACATAAATTCTTTTATTCATTGGATGAGTTTTTTAGATTAGGATGGATTAGATTGCAATGTATGAATTGAAATAATTTGGAGGACAAATGATTGGGATAAAAGGTGGAAGATACAAGTCACTCTTGTGAAGGGGGAATTTGTAATATGAATTGGCATTGAAGGAGGTGTTGGAAGAAATACGGGTTTACATTGTCAAAGGTAGGAGCAAGACGACCAATAGTTATTTGTTGAGGATTAACAATATAGCTTGTTCTAGCCAATTCTTGGTATTGAGGATTGATGGATGGGTGGTTGAAGCTTGTGTAAACTTGCTTAAGGCAATGTCATCTAAGGATTGAAGGAATTCATCTTGATATACAAGAATCTCATTATCATCATAGGTGTCATATTCTAGTTGATCAACAAGGCTAGTTTCATCTTCATCATCAAAGAAGGGGTTTCCTCTTTGAGAATGGGACTCATCAACAAAAAATGGAAGCATGATTACAAATTCATATTGGAATGGACAATGGGATGATTTGGATTGGAATTAGACAAGGCTGATTGGATTAGAAGGGTTGGTTTGTGTTTGATTTGATTGTTAATGGAAAATATTAAGATATTGGATGGGAATTGAAATTAGACTTGGTGGCTAGAAGATGACTTATGTTCAAACCATAGCTAGGGGGCAAAATCATAAACAAACAAACAAACAAACAAAATATTTTTTTTTAGTTTTTGGACTTTTGAGGAAACTTGGATTTATTAGTCTTGAAGCAATTTTTGGTTGACACAAGAAGACATGCCAAACAATTTGCACAATCCTAAAATTATTCAAGTGGGTGTATCAATCCTTGTGTTGGGGCTTATGTTCAACTTCTTATTTTATGCCCATGGTCAAAGCTTCAATCAAATTTGTGAAATGTCATCCCAATCTATATTTCCTTTCTTGTCATAACTTTCCTAAATTAGGTCAATAGAAAAAATCATTTATGGTTTAAAGTTTGCCAATATCAATATTCTTGAGCTTGTTTGCATAAAAGGTCTCCTAAAATAATATATGGTAAATTCAAACTTTATTTATTTTTAAGAATAGTAACCAACTACTTTTATAAAGTACTACCAGATGAGTATGTATGGATCTAAAAATTTACTAAAAACTTCAAAATGCAAAATCATAATATGGTAGAAAATCAACCAAAGATCACCTGTAGATATTAAAGTTTTAAATATATAAAATATATTCAAAAATTGTTAAGTGGGATGTCATAATTATCTATAGTTTTGTAACTATCTATTTATGTTGAAAAAACTAACATTATGACCATTGCACTTTTAAATATAAGACTAAATCACTTAACGACAAGATAAAAAAGCATCAAACATCACAATTTATTCCAACACAAGTACAATCATTTCACTAAATTCACTTAAAACACAAACCTAACTTCATTTCAAAAAAGCTTTATTTAAACAACTAATAATATCAACCATTATACTCAACAAAACTTAATCTCCTTAATCAAATAACTTACCTATTAAAACTTAATCTCCTTAGTCAAATAACTTACCTAATTAAAAATCTTTTCCAGATACACTGGACCCATATATTTGGGGTTCAACACACGAATGAAAGAAAGAAGATAAAGTCAAAAAAAGGTATCCATTCCAACGTGGAAAGCACAGGTATCTTTTTCACGTGAAAATTTGGTGGTACCAAATGCATGCTTTTATTCAGAAGCCTCTGTCCCTTCCCTTGAAAATTTGTCACCCGAGCACTTTTCTCGTGATTTGGCTGACGCGGACCAACACCGACACCTCCGCGAAACCGGGAAACAAATCCACTGAGATTACTTTGTGTTTACACCAGGAAAGTTTAGAAATGGTATACAATGGCTTCTTTTGAAGCATTCTTGATTAGACTTAATTCTTTGTGGATCAATTCCAAGTAGCTTGGAGTCAATCTCATAAAGAATGTGTATGGCTCTTAAAAAGGGCAGTCAACAACATCAACTTGATCAATAGAGACTGTCATAAAGGTTTGTAAAAGGCAGATTGTAGAAGGCAAAGGTTATAATGGTAGCAAAAAAAACCTTCAAGGAGCAGTCCAAATAGATGATGGACTATGCAAACAAAATGAAACTTTAGGACACTCACATGACAGTCCCAACACCATGATTTCTATGCATAAGGAGGATAAGGATGTATGATAAAACCAAACACAGTTATTAATACAAGCTATTGAAGTGACTTTAGCACAATCCCCAAGCTTTTACAAAAGAGGTTCCATCTATTAAAGCATTGAAGACAACAGTCTTTATGAAGAGATTGAAGTATTGTGAGCTTAACACAAAGGATGGTCTAAGGTGTAGAAAACATAGTGCACGATAATGATCAAGACGTTGATTGCATGAATGTAGTGACATTCAACAAAGGAGCAGATTGAGGATCATATAGTTTTGGAAATGAAGAGGATAGTCCACTGTTGGGGTCAAATTGTTGCACGTATGATGATGAACTGTCATTGATGTCAATAGGAAGTCTATTGATTGGTGTTGTCATGGGTGTCAACTATGGGATGAAGATGTTGAGGATATTGATAAATTATGGAAAGAGGAAAATAGGTTGTGCATGTGTAGTTGAGACCTTGAGGAAGTGTTGTGAGTACATGGAGCTATTTATTTTTGTTGCAAAGTCTGAAGATAAGTTGGAGTGAAGTAATGAGCTGAGATGATGTCTTTGGTATTTGGTTTCCAAGTACTTTTGATAAAATTTAATAAACAGAGTAAACTATTTTGTGCAAATGTTCATAGTGTGCTTCGATATTGTGCTTCATGTTCCTTTTGTGTTGATGTTATGCCTGTGTGGATCTTATAGGTTATTGAAGATTGACAAAAGTTGCTATATTCAACATTTGGGATTCTGGATCGTTGTACAGTGTGAGATATTTTCACCAATGTGTGAACCAATTGTTCAGTGATGTTTTATGTGGTCTAGAAGAAATGTATTTGTTTCACGTTTCTCCGCTATTTGGCCTCAGGTTGTGCATATTTGGGAAAATGATTATAATAATTTTATCTTTTTGTATTCAAGATTTTACTTGATTTGGTGCAGTATAGTGATAGTTTCATTTATTAGTATGCAATTAAGGGTTATTAGTTGTTCTAAGTTAAAGTATTTGTCGATGCAAGCTTGGATGAAGTGTTTGATGAATCTTAAGTGGTTCGTGGATTATTCTAGATTGAGTTCAAGTGAATTATGTTGTCTAAAACTTTCAACTTGGTTTAAGGAAGCATGTACTTAATGTCTATGGTGTTTTGCATGGGTGTTGGCCGACCTTGTGGTTAACACTGCATGCGAGGCTTGTCAAAGCATGTTAAAGTATGTTGGAATCTATTTGGGTCCTAATTAAGGATTTTTGTAGTTGTCTTTCGTTCCTATCCATCGTTGGAATGCTTAGGTAGTGACCTATTTTGAATTTGAATGTATAACGCCTAGTGGTGAACATTAGAGAAAGTTTTTGAGGTAGAGCTTGATATACATATGTATGATGTTGATGCAAGAGAGTGAGGTGGGAAGAGTAAGAAGCAAGATAGATGCGATATTTTTGCAAGTGATGTGTGTGATGCAAAATTGAGCAGAGCAGTGGAAACTTCATGTTAGGGTTCCTGAAGGAAACTTCTTTGTGCTTTAGTGATGTTCTACATGTTCCTCTCTTTTTGAGACATTGTTTCAGTTGGAGGATTATTAGTCCTTCACCTTGATTTGGAGGATAAATTGAGAGATCTAAGTTCATCTTATGGGGGTGTTAGAGTAACCATGCATTAGATAATAATTAATTAATCTTTAATTAATTATTAGTCTAATTTATTCTCATGCACTGAAGCTAAAGTTAGGAGTGATTTATTATGTTAACTAGAGAGCTATTATTAGATCATTATGTCTCATTGCATGAGATGTTGACACTTGTCATGATCTAATCCATTTCTCATTTAGGTTTTCTCCTATATAGCACTCAACCCTCATTTTATTTTCAACTTCTCACTCGATCTTTCATACAATTTTGATAGTCTCTTGCATTCTATAGCTTTTTTTTGTTGAGGAATATTGCATATATTGTTTGTAGATCTCTTGCATGGAAGGTTTCTTTGTTTGTTGTTTGATCTCGTGGCTCATTTTTTCACAATTATAACATTGATAACCTTGGCCTTGTGGTAGAAATTTTTCCTAAGAGGTGGACTAGTGATTTTGAGACCTAATAGGATTAAAAAGTTTGGAAATATTTTTAGATTCCACACAAATCTTGAATTTTTTCTACACCATGAGATTTTAATCTTGAACACAAAATTCTTTCTTGGGTAATAAAATATTTTGTGGTGGTAACTATCTTCTATGGTGAGAATTCAATAACCAAAAAATGACTAGAAACTTAGAAAATACAAAAATGTGAAATAAAATAATTGGGTTGATACAAGATTTCTCAACCTTTGAGATGTTTCTATATATTAGACATCTTAAGTAACATAATTTTAAGAATTATGCTTAAAATTAAGGTAGTGAGAGAGGTTGGGATGACCACCCCAACTATCTCACTTCACCTTTTAGAAAGCCTTGTTCAACCCTAGGCCCCCTTCCCTTTAATTGGACTAAATATTACTTATATTCCTTCTTCCTATTCTTCTATTCAAATGCTCATTTAGAATCTAATATATACCATCTCTATGCATATTAAGAACCTATTGTCTCTAATTTGGTTCCTATGGTGAGGTCACATCCTTCTCTATATTTTAAATTTCAATATATTCATGTAGATTATCCATTTTAACCACTAGTAAGATATACAAACTTTAGTGTAATTCAATCTCATAATCATTCTAAAAATATCCATCCAATAGTATGCAAGGGTTGATCTTATTTTTCTTCAAATTATAATAGGCTTCTTTGGGGAATATTTCCTTCCTCAAATGTGCCAAGATCAACTCTCCCTATGAGAAATTATTTTCTCTTCTACGCTTATCCACATGTTCCTTATACTTAATAATATTTCTCTCCATCTACTTCTTCACACGCACCTCCTTCATATGTTGTATAATATCTCATCCATCCATCCCATCATGCATCTAAAATGGATGATATGGAGAAGTATGAGGATTAGTGGATGCATGATGGTATGGGTGAATAAGATAAAAATTTGGGATTATTATGGGTAGGGAGGGTGGATTTAAAGTAGGGCGATAGTATTGCATAGGTTCTATAATCTCAAGGTGTGTGTGTATTAACACCATACACCATTATTGTGTGGTATATGCATCAAAAAGTGAAATGATAAATTGGAATAGGCACCATGGTCTCATGGAATTTGTGCAAGAATTGTATAATCAACATACATGCATGGTGTGCTAGCCAAAAAGAGAAATGAAGACTCAATATAGTCAAAACGAGAAATGGAGGCCTAGTGTAGTCACCACAATATCATGGTGTCTTTGAAAGAATGATATAGATGCCATTATTGCATACCATCTATGTCAAAAGGGTGAAATAAAGGCTTGAACCAGGTGCCACAATACAATTTAATATAAAGAAAATATTCAAATTTGGTAAGATATGAGCTTTTTGAGTAAAACAATTTTTTTATATTATAAGGATCATGTCCTCTAGTGTCCACTTTGTACTAAGAATGTATTCTTTTGTAATGCTTCATTATTTTTTAATTTATCATTGCTATTTCTTAAATTACTATATTCATTTTCCTAGATGAGTTATTATTCTTTGTAACTCATTCTAGGGTATCCACTTTGAATTCCAATACCTTTGCAAATTTCCTCCTTCCTAAACCAATTTACCTACTAATCTTAGCATCACAATCATTTGTGTTGTAATTTATATCAACAAATCAAAAATTTGTTGTTAATATAGTTCCTTAAATCCCTCTATTATTTTAAATTTTTGATGTGAGAAACTAGAATCATCTTCCTCAACTAGTCCTTGAATTAAAAATATTACCTTTGAATAAACCTCCCTACTCCTAAGACTCTCTCTCTCTCATCTACCACTACAATGTCTCCTCATGATTCCAACTCATCCATACTTTTCATGCCTCATACTCTCTTAAGTATTTCATTATTATTTTTTAGATATTTATATATCATTCCTATGAGTTTAATTGACCTTTATGGTTCATTTATATTTATAAGTGCCATGTCATTTGATGATATAGCCAACTTAGCTATTCTAGGAGATTATATTGTAACCCTCCTAGTATGCTCCTCAAATACCTTATACACACTTTTCCCAATATTTTCAAATACCTTTCTTCTCTTTTCCTACCTTTGTTTTACTTTTATTTCTTGTTTTTCCTTCTCATTTAGATCTATTCTCTTGTTCTCTTTAACACCATTTTTAATTTTAACAATGATCTCTCTCACTCTTTTGATATTTCCCTTCACCATGTTGATTTGATTTATATTAAATATTCATCATTTTATATACATCCCTAATATTTAGACCTATTTTGATTCAATAGTCACATCTCTTTAGGATCACCCCACATTCATAAACCATCCATTAGGTGGCTAGCCCCCTCTTCATAGAGGAATAGGACACAATGTGTGTATTACCACTTCTCTCCATTGTGTTTTATATTCCTTGTGTATACACAAAATTATCAAACTATTCTTAACACTAGCTTGCATGATCACACATTCTAGATCATTTAGTCTATATTTTCTCCCTAGGTCTGAACAACTAAACTATCAACAATAGAACCAAATATTACTACAAGAAAATAAATTGAAGAATAGGTTTGTATTATTTTTGTGTTGTAATTCCATGTGATATAGTAATAAAGAATAACATAAATATGCAACATGATAAATACCAAATTAGAATAAAATACACATACACCCATGAATATATGTCATAGTATCATTTATACTTCTTTAATACCACATATAATATCTCAAGTATACAGTCATATTTACATTTATATTCACATATTTTTCTTTCTTATAAGGTATAGATGTTCACATTTCACTCTCATATCTATGCTTCTTTCCTTATATGTTTATTTATTCTCACTTCATATATTTCATCTCTTTTCCTATTCATCCATGATCTTCCCTCACATTCAAATCTTCAATATATAACATCTTAATAAATATTTGCAATGTATTTTCCTCATGTTGATCCATAATAATTCTTAGTTATTATTTTCCATGAGTTTATCTTTTCCTTTATGATTTTATACTCCTTTATGGCTCATTTAGGCATAACAAGATGTGTTTAAGGTTTTTTATTCCTTATGAGACTTTAAGGGTCCAAAAGGACCTTAATGATATGTATAGTATCACACAACCTTCTATATACAATGTTGCACCCTAACTACTAGTGTGATACCACAAATACATTTATGGCATAGGTGGGAGCTATATTTACTTATATTCCTTATCAACAAGAATCAAGTGAATGTAATGAATGAATTGTTTATGAGGAGTGAAGTATAAACAAGTTTAAAATGAAAGCAATGTAAATGAGAAGCATGTACTTGAGAAATAGAATATGTATCAATTTTTAAGTTGTACATGAACATATGATGTAACGAGATATATTTTTGTGAAGAAATATAAATATCTATTACATTGTTATTTTATTTGGAATCTATGTATGGATATGTGCAATTAAGTAGACATGTGTTTCAATTAATCTTTTCTATGTGCATCAATCACTAGAATTACAAGATTCAATCCAAGATCTAAATTTTATGTCAACAAAGATAATTTATTTATGGATAGGTACATCATTAGCTTTCATAAAAAAAAATAGACAACAATTACAACATCTCATTACAACGCACATGTATTCTTGAGCACTACATTAATATTATATCCTTATGCATTACATTGATTTCTTGGTGCATCTTTAACTATTTACACAACAAGGTTGTTGATTAAGGATGAAATTGGCATTCCCTATACCACATAATAGGATTCAATGTGATTTTCAACAAAACCCTTTGCTCACTAATGGGTATTGAATACGAGGCACAACATAGAAGGTCACATTAGTAGATAATAGATTTGCAATAGAAGGACTAGATTGTGTGGGAAAAAGGGCATGCCAAATCAAGTCATGTGATGTAGCTTAGTCTTTCACTAGTCTAAATTTATCATAGAATCTAGATCATAAATCCATCATTAAATTTTTAACTTTGATCATTACTCTTAGTAGAATTATCATTCATTGACACAATTAAACCAACAAGAGTGGAGTCATCTTTATTCTCTTTGCAATTTACAACTAAATTTCACATTCAACTCTATTCCTTTATGTATGATTACTTCATCATTTAACTAGACATTAGATTAAAGTAGGGTTTTTATATCCATCAAGATGTAATTTTCTCATAAGAGTTCATTAATTATTTTGATGGTACTTGCTACTAGCCGAACTATCACATTATGGGAGTATAATTTATATTTTACTTAAAATATCAAATAAAGAAGTGATAGGATATAAAAGGTCGTCAAAGTTTTTTTTTTATGATGTGGGAGGTCCTATGAGATGAGGAGAAACTACTATATAATAAATTGGAATCTTATCTTAAAAACAATTTTCCTACTTTTTAGTTCCCAAATTTTCAATAGCTATCTTTACAGGCGGGGCTATACATTTCTCCCACCAACTTAAGATTTTTAGTCACAGAAAGTCATTAGAAGTCACTTAATTTTTTCTAGTATTAACTCTGACTTAAAAATCTATGGGTAAAGACATAATATTTCCATAATCCATATTAGTAAATGTAATATATGTTTATCGAATTAACTGTATAATCTTCTTTTACATCAACGCTTTAACTTTTAGATCACACTACATGATTCATCATTGAAATGAAGAAAAAAAGACATATATAACTCAATTAAGTTGAAAAACTTACATCATAAAACAACCTAATTATAAAAAACTCCCAATTTTTTTGAAAAAGACGAAAGTAAAAAATTTCACACCCCCAAATATTAAATACCCCCTCCATAAAACACATTAACCCTAGGAGTACAAAAAGATACCCCATACGGCGTAATTTGGACTTTGACGGCTTGCATGAATAGAAACGTGAACCTAATTCTTTCAAATCCCGTTTAGTGGTGGGTCCACTTTGGTCAGAGGTACGTAGCCCGTTACAAAATCAGATTTGGTGGTTCATTGAATTTGTATGGTGGAGGTGGTGCCGTAACTCCACTTTGGACCAACTTTTTGAAGGTGTGTTTGTCTTGTCTTAAGATATGTCCCCCGTCTAACACGCCATTGAACTTAAGGGGGGTTTGTCTCTGAACATCACACATTTAAAACCTATTTCTTTATTTCTTGCAACTACCTAGTTTTGAAACAAAAATGAAAGGAACCTTATATATAAGTTAATAGAGAGACTATAAGGGAATGGATAGATAGTTGAAAATAATCGATCTGGCATGCAACTGTCACATTAGAAGAGTAAAATGTAAACGTCGGAAATAATAATATGGAATAGAGAGTTGTTGGAAACAATAGATGTGGCATGCAACTGTCACATAAGAAGAGTAAAATGTCAACGTCAAGAATAATATTATAGTCATACATTTGAAGATTCGAAGAATTTTTTAGAGAGACGCCTTTTATGATGAAGAGTATTTTATTTTTATGTTAAAATATATATTTTTTATTCAAGGGGTAACTGCTTTTGACTTGAAGCTATGAATTGGTGAGGTCACAAACATGGGACCTCATCCCCAATACAACCACTCAACAATACCACCCTAATGGGGTGTGAACCTTAGTGGCAAGAAGAACAACACCACCTTTAAACCATCACACCATGCCAATATTGGCTTTTATGTTGAAATAATAAATATCTAAAATAAAAAATATAATTATTTGTTGACTTTTAATTGTCAAGCTCTCTAGCCTAATCAAAATATATAAGTCCTTGCATGCTCAACATTTTATCCACATCACTAGTGCTATGATAAGTTGAGCAATAACCTAGATTTGCTTTCAAGTACCTAAACACTCTCATCACCTATGTCTAATGGTCCTTGACTTTTTCCAAAAACACTCACTGCTTGGATAATGCTTGATCTTGTGTAGACCATCACATACATAAAATTTTTACTACATTGACATATAAACATTCATCATGTCTTTTGAATCCTTCACAAATTTAGGACATTGTTCAAACTTAGTTTTGTGCCAACTAATATGGGTGTAACTACTAGTTTACTATATTGCATTCCAAATCTTTGCAAATAGTTTGAAGATATTTCTTTGGTTTAGTCATAATTTCTTGTTGGTCTTATCCCTATACATCTCCATACCAAGTATGTATCTAGCAATACCTAGGTCCATCATGTTAAACTTACTAGATAATTGAGCTTTAAGTTTGTAAATTGATGTCTTATTGTCTCCAATGATTAACATATTATCAACATACAAAATAACAATTAGAATGTGATCATTTAATTACTTGTAATACACACATTGATCAATTATCACTTCTATCAAAACTTAATTATAACACACATGAGTCAAAATTTTCATTTTGTATACATGGAGATTGCTTTTATCCATACAACGACCTTTTCGATTTACAAATCATATTCTCTTTACCTTTCACTTTAAATCTTTTAGACTATTCCATGAATATTTCCTCCTCTAAGTCTCCATCTAAAAATGTTGGCTTGCCATACATCTACTCTATTTCAAGATCATATGTTGCAACTATGAATATAACAACACCATAATACAACCCAACTTTTAGCTACTAGAGAAAATATATCACCAAAGTCAAATCCCTTTACTCAAAAATATCCCTTTGCTACCAAGTACACACTCAAGTGGTCTATTTGCTCTAAATTTATTCTTGAATACTCACTTGTAGCCAATAAGGTTTGTATCTTTAGGAAAATCTACAAAGTCCTAAGTCTTGTGTTGCTTCAATGTTGACATCTCCCCTGTGATGGAATATTTTCTTTGGAAGTGAGAGTCTCAAATCACCATCAATATAATTTAGAGCAAAACAAAAAACAAAAAATTGGCAGACTATACCTATTAGGTGATCTTAATTGCCTTATAGACCTTCTCACAATTATCAACAAAGAATTTCCTACCATATCTATACCTTGCTCTTCTTCAAATTTTGTGCTAGATGTAATTGTCATGTCCACTTAGCTATTTATTTTCAGATGCATTCAATTTCTCCAACTTTTATTCAAAGTGCACCTTCTCCCTCTTATTCTTCTTTAACTAGTATTCCTTTGACAAGACTCTAAGTTCCTTGAATATAACATCCCTTGAATATTGAACCTTCAATGTTTCCAAAATCTAAAATTTGTATCATTTTCACCATATCTAATAAAATAGAAATTCACTTTGAAATCCACCTTAGATCATCTCTCATTTGGTACCTAAACAATTGCCTCATAGCCAAAGATCTCCAAATGTGATAAAACTAATTTTTTCCATCTAAATTTCAAATGGTGTCTTATTTTCTAGTATAGAAGTGGATCTATTTCTCAAGTAACATGCGGTACTTACACTTCAATCTAGAACTCCTACCTTAGATGAACACTACTAAATATAATTTTGGTCTTATCTAGCAAGATTTAATTCAACCTTTTAGCTACTCCATTCTAATGAAGTGTACCATGAGTTGTTCTTTACCTCACAATTCTAGTGTGTTCACATAATATTTTAAACTTGGAGAAAAATTCACCACCATTGTCTATCTAAAAAGCTTTGATTTTTTTACCATTTTTTTTCTCAATAAGAACCTTAAACTCCTTAAACTTGAGAAATACATCAAACTTGATCCTAAGAAAATACACCCAATAGTACTTAGAATAATCATTGATGAATAATATATACTATAGATACTTACCAATGGAATAGATATCGAAAGGACCAAACACATCATTGCATGTAACCTCAAAAATATCATTGTCTCTTATGCTTCTAAAAAAAAACCACACTATTCTATTTTTCCAAAACATAATGTTCACAAAATTTAATACTAATAAAGTAATTAATAATTCCATCCATGTAGTTGTTTAGTTACTAAAATTTTAAAACCTTTTTCTCTTAAATGTCCCATTTTAAGATGACATAACAACCTCAAATTATGCGGTGGTACTCCCATTGGGAAGCCAAACTAATGATCGTGCTAAGGCTGAAGTTGCTTACATCAACATCAAATCTGTGATAGATAGGGGTTTTTCTAAGTTATGGGTTGAGGTGCCTCCCTTAACATTGTTAATTGCTTGCTTGGCAATTAGAAGCTGAGATGGACAGTTGCACAACTTATTATTGATTCCATCATGATGCCGAGATCTTTTGATGAGACCCGTGTCACCCATACTTATAGGGAAGGTAATTCCCTTGCTAATTTTTTTGCTAATGAGGCTATCAACCTTAATAATTTCAAGGTGTGGGAGGAGTACTCTTCCCTTCTCGAGAAGGCTAAGCTTTTATTGTGAGATGATAGCAAGATTTGGGATTCTAATTTGGGGTGATCAAATATTTATCACACTCTTGATTACCACACGTTTTATGGGTTATGTTTTTCCCATTCCCATGCTCAATTGTATTCTTGTAAGCATGGTTTAGCTCTAGTATCTGTTAATGTTGGAAATTGAAATGGGTGGAGATAGGAGCAGGATTGAGCCCCTATCTTGCGAGAAGTGGAGGAATAAGCGCAAAATTTGGAGGATTCTGAGACATGGGCATATCACGACCTATTTGGAAAGGCTTCATGGCCATGACCCCAAAGCCTCTATGGAGTTTGTTCACTGTTGGCACAATAAATGTTTAAAGGTGAATGGTGTGGAGTTCATCATCAATGAATACTTTATTGCTTTCATTACTAGGTTGCCAACAAATGAACGCAAATTTTATAAAGAGAGGAAGAGTAATGAAGATGATATGGACCAGTTCTTTAAGGATAATGAAAGAGCTAAAATGGTGAAGCTTCCCTCATGGGGTTATGAATGGGTTTCCCTTAAGCATTTTTGGGTTGATGTGGAGGAAGTTTTAATGCAGTATGTCACTTTTGATGGCCGGTTTACTATTATTCTATGGCATCATTTTACTCTACAAAACCATTTTAGACATACTATTGCATGAGTCTTATGTTTTTTCTTCTCTCTTCCCTAGAAGTTTCAGTTTATGCTCACTTAAAGAATCATAGGTCCCCTATTCTTCATGAAGGCCTCATTTTTCTCATGTCATGGAGCATGTGAGAGCACGTACCTTGGCTAAGTCTGTTAAGGGGAAAGAAAAGGCCATTAGTGAGGGCTCTTTTTTGTCTAGTTCAAAGATGAGTGCTGATGGTGATGAAGAATGGAAAGTGGAAGAGGATAATACTATGGGGGTTTTCTCGTCCCCCATGCCCCCCCCTTCTAAGAAAAGGAAAAAGGGGAATTTAAAGAAGGGACCCACCAAGAAGCTTGTTATGCATAAGTCAGATTCTCATGGGTCCCTATCTGGTGGGGAAGATATTGAACAAAGTTCAGGTGGGTCTCACCTTTGCCCATCCAAGAAGAATGATGAAATTCATGGCTAGGGTTCTATTACATCTAGTAGAGATTAGGAGTAGTTCATTCAAGCAAGGGAAAATGTGGATGAGGGGCTTCCTCAGAGGGCGTTTAGAAGGCTTGCTAAATGCAAAGAATGGGGTCTAAAGGTGGTGCAAAGGGTAAGAATGTGGTTGCGAAACAAGTAAAGGTTATGACTGATAATGCTATTGATATTGAGGATTCCCCTATTCAGGAGACCTCCCCATTTGTGGATGATGTTGGGGATTTGGGCAGTGAGGAGGCCTTAAGTGAGAGGGTTGTGCGAGAGGATGAAGGTGTGAACCCAGACCTTGGCAAGCTGAAGCCTTTCAATGTTAATCCTTTATCTGAGGATTTTTCTTATCTTAATGATGATAATACTACCATCTATGAATTGTTGGATATGGCTCGGTCTGGTGCTACTTGCACCTTTAAACTTGCTAAATGGGTGTTGTAGGAATTCAACAAGGTCAACATTAAAATCGGGGGCTTGAAGGAGAACATGTCTAACTAGCCAAAGGAATCTTCATCAAACCTGCTTATTGAGAGGTTGGTGGATGTGGAATGCTCATTTTTGATTTCAAAGCCTAGTGTGAAAGCCGCCTTGGTGAAATGGTGGAAAATATCAAGGAATTGAATGAGGACATCAAGAAGCTACTGCAAGTTATCCATAGTTTGGTAAAGAATAGTGCAGAGTCTCAAGGTTCTATTTGGCAAGATTAGTTAGCTCCAAGAGGATCAAATGTACTTTACAGACATGCTTAGAAGGATCAGACCTCCAAGGGGAAGGGAAAGAAGATTGTCAAAGAGGAGGCTAAAGGCTTGAGTACTAGAACAAGAGGGGGCCTTAGGAAGATATTTGAAAAAGAAAAACAATAGTCGATGGACATGGTTAACCCGCACTACAATAAAGAGATTGACGTGGTCAATACCTTGAAGAATATGAAGTGATTTCAATGTCTTTGTGCTATTTTTTCTATATCTGCTTTCCTATTGTTGGTTCATTTTTTGGATTTTTTTGATTGATGGTTGTTGCTTAAGCTTTAATGTGTTTATCTTTCTTAGCAGCATTTTGATGTAATGTGATGTAAAAGGTTTCGGGTCCCTTGAAAACACAGTTTTCCCATATAATGAAAACAACCTCAAATTAGATTGATTTACACATGCATTCCCACATAATGTTAACCCATCTAACCTAAAAAGAGTACCATGCCACTCTCCTTTTTCAAGTAACAAGTTTCCTCTCACTAACCTACACCTATATCATTAAAAGTGACATATATCTTATAGTTAGTCATTTTAGACATAAACATAAGGTACCTAGCCAAATATATAATATGCAAAATATTTGAGAGTTCCCTTAATCATTAATCCATGAAAGATACCTTTACCTTTCCTCAAAAAACTATTTTTAAAGAATTTTATCATCTATAAAAACCTAACCTTAGTTATAATTTGTGTATTTAGAGTACCACTCCCTAAGAGGTGTCATATGATAAGATGCACTTGAGTCAATCAACCAAGATTCATCACTAATGGCATTAGAAAAAATAAAATAATCACTATTATATTCATTATTGTTGAATGATTTATTAAAAGAATGATCCTTCTTCTTGAACATGTAATCATTCTTAACGCAAAATTTCTTGCCACAATACCAATATTTTAATTTATATTTACTCACAATTTAGACCAAACCTTACCTTTGGAATTCTTATCTTCATTCTTTTTCTTACCTTTCTTCTCCTTAAACATACCTTTAACAACTGGGGCATCAAAATAAGTTTCATCCATGGACTTCTTTCTAATTTCCTCACTTAATAGAATGTGTAGACACCGAAATTTGGTTTAAGCCTGCGACTTCCATATTCTTCATATTTCGTATTCTTCATGGTCATTGATTAAATAATCTTAATTATTTAATTAATTCATCTTAACATTAATTCTTCCATTGATTAAATAATCTTAATTATTTAATTAATTCACACTTTTCTTTATTCCATTTGATTAATTAAATAAATTCTTTATTTAATTATGTTACTAATTAACCTTATTCTTCTTGTTAAAATTAAATAAATCATTATTTAATTTACCTTTATCATATTTCAACTATAATTAAATAAATTCTTTATTTAATTATTCATTTAAAATCCCTTCACCATTTAATTAAATAAATCTTATTTATTTAATTATTCTCCAAATATTGAGTTTTGAATTAAATGAATTATTTAATTCATTAATTCTATTTTAACGCATTCCTCTATATTTTAGATAATTATGTGAGTTATCTAAGTATTCACTTTTACTCGACTCAACATCTATTTTAATCGTTCAGTTAACTATTGATTTGATGTTTGAGTGGTTGTCTCGAGTAATCTCTTTCAGATCATGCAATCCTCCAGTTCTAACTCATTTGCGTGTACATGCATATTAATTAAATATTCCTATTTAATTAATTAAGTGTTGTGCGTGCATTCGAACAGAGAGTCGTTATAATCAATCTTCATCTTTGTCATGCAAAGATAATTCTTATGTTTTCGAATACCAAACTGGAAGATTAAATCATTTATTTAATCTTTAATTCTATTTCTAATTTATATCACTCATGTCATTACTGATAGTTATCAGAATGCATGTCTAATCTGTCGATCTCAACTGTCCATTGATCTTTCAATCTTGGCCTGTCGTTCGAATAATCAATTTTCTATAAATTGATTTGTCATTCTTCATTCCAATCTCTCTCGCGAAATCTTATGACTTTTGAGAGCACTTTGTCTTAAATCTTCAATATTTTGCTAATCATTATCTTAGGCTATACTTGCACGAATTTACTAAAAATTTGAGGGCAATTATACTACACAAGCAAAATGGAGAAGGGCAATCGAGATGAATCATGGAAATACGTTCGAAATTGGTGAGATTGTTCTATTTTTGTTTACGTTTTTGACTTCCTTTGTTCTTTGTTGCTTAACATTTAGATTTGCATCTTAGATTTTAATATTGCATTGCATGTTTGCTTCTAATCTTCTCTTGTTGTCTATAGTACATTTTTCTATGGCGTTACATTTGGTGAACCTGACGTGAAGACACCATCTTCGCGGATCCGTAGATCTTTTATTTTGGTTTTTGCAGGTTTTTCGTATGGAACGACGCATGTGAAGTTTTCTGAAACAAAATTGACTTTCTGAACCGCATTTGAAAAGTAAATGACGCATCTGAAATTTCCTGAACCGCAAGTGATTTTATGAGCTGCAACTGAATAATAAACGACGCATCTGACTGGTAACAAAACGACGCAATTGACTGGTAAAATTTTATTTTTGTTTCCCACAATCTAAAATTTTCAATTGATTTTTGTGTTACTGATATGTTATTTTCAACGTGTGGCCTTTTTGGAGTTAACAAGCTTTTGCAGGATGATTGACGAAGACAATATAGAAAATTACTAACGAGTTTTTCTGCAGGATTTTTGTCGAGGACCCTAGTTAATCTTGAAACAGATTGTTTGGTAGTGTAGCAAATCTTTCGTTTGGTTAAAATTAACAAGTGTTTACTGTGTTTGGTGCGAAAGAACAAGTTTGGTCACCCTTACGACTTGGTACATCGAAGTATCCTCTCCCCTTGCGCATCCGTGCGATCCTGGGTGTAAGAGAAATGGTTACCAACTCTAGAACTTGGGCCTGTTCTGGTGGGAAAAAGTACTCACCCCAGGATGACTTAGACCGGTAGCACCCTGAACCCGAGGGACTTCCAACCGGTATATAAAATTGGGTTCTTGGGGAAACCCCAAGAATCACAAGTGTGGTTCCGATGAGATGGATCCGAAAGGGGACTCGTGCCGTATGGATCACACCCCACGAACGAAATGCCCAAATTAAATACCTTTTTGTTTTAGAGACCAACCTATTTGTGGCCATTGCTTGGTATTAGTGCAGGGTACAGTATCATGCCTGAAGATACTCACTACTGATCCCCTTGAGTAGAGATAGCAGTTCTTGGGAGGTCATTGCCCAAAGAATTCAGAATTGGTGTGCTCGAAAGACATTAATGAGCCGTGGAGGGGAGCCAATGCCACCAAATTCCTAACCTATCTGCTCTCGAGAAGGAAAGGTGTTCATCACCAATCTGGGGTATTTAGGTGGGCTATACCAAGTATACAAACCCTAGGCCTTTGGCCTATTAGGATGTTCTTTTTTGTTATCATTTTAAACGTTCTTTGAGTCCAAAATCGAAACTGAAAACACTTTGTCTTACGATTGTCTTTGATTGTCAGAATTTGATCACAATAAACAGAGTCAGTTTAAATTTCATGTCACTGAAAATTCACAGAGAGTCACAACTGTTTACCAGAAACACACATCTGATTTTTAGAGTCGCATCTGTTAAGTTTTGAGTCACAATTGTAGTTTTGAGTCACATATGTTAAATTCTGAGTCGCATCTGTTAGTTTAGCTCGCAATTGCTTTGGAAAAACCACATGTGTATTATTCTGAGTCGCATCTGGTAAATTTTGAGTTGCATCTGTTAGTCAGACCACAATTGTTAAATTTGGACCGCATCTGTTAAATCCTGAGACGCATCTGTCTGATTGCCAGAAAACCAGAATTCACAGTCACTATCTAGTCAACACGTTTGCACCAGTTTCAGTTGTCTTCACATAAACAGTCCTTGAACAAAAACCTGAAACGATTTGCTCAATTTTGCATCCTTTAGGGTCATTTAGTCATTACCATAGTTGTCTTCATTTAGAGATTAGCTTCATCTTAGAGTACATATTACCTTGCATTAGACTTCTAGAACGGTCACTTTTACCAACTTTAGGAGTAGTCCACCATCTATACTATAGAAAATTCATAGTGTCAACAAAATTTGTCATTGAACCTAGTCTTATCATCTTATACTTTGTCCTACAGAGAGTCTTCCTAGCTCATCAGTCTAGTTAGGAAACTCAACTTGTCTTTGATCTTCGTCCTACATTGGTTCCTTGACTTAACTAAATTGACACCTTGGTTTGACTTTAGGCAGTTGGTCCCTTCATCTTAGGGTTTATAAAACTGATTACTTTAGGGTCTTCCTTAGACTTTTGCATCTTTAGAGTCTAGACTAGTGTCATCCTAGGACATCCTTTATTTTGCATAAAAAAAATCCCAAAAACATAGACTAGAGTCATACTGTTCGTAGATATAGTCTTGCATTTCCCGCATATTGAGCTTGTCTTACATGGTTGAAACTAGGTCTAAGAGAAGAGAGAGAGAAAACATGTCGAACCCAAATGAGTTCATCAATCCATTTTCTTCAAGACCTCATAAGACTCTATTAGACAAATTCACCACTAGAAACACTCAAGGACATATTGCAGTAGAGGACATAGAGGTTGCCGCATAGGACCTTGAGTTTGCCTCTTTTGTAGCTGAATACCTAGCAAATGATCGACAACAATATTTAGCCAAATTGCTAGCCGAAGGCGCTACCTTACCTCCAGGATTTGACATTAGCACCTTACAAACTCAACCTACACAAGGGACAAACACAATGACTGCTAGTACTACTATACCTCAGATAAGCACAACTATGCCATCTAGCACATCTACACAGAGTACGACAGTCCATACGTCTCCATTTGGTATGTCTAGCATGACATCTGGATTTAATTTTACTGTAGGGGCATCATCATCCACTCCCTCCGGTCCTCTTGTTGGGAGTAAAAGACCTAAAACGTCAGCCCATACATCTTATGTCGGTGTCACAAGTGCACAATCAACGACCATACCTACTGCTAGTATCATGGGTACCTTACCATAGTCAATGGCCATACCTAGTGCTCAAATCACTAGTACTATACCAAGGATTACACAAACAGGGGGCATTCCCTCCTTCCAATATGGCAATCAAATTCCACTCTTCCAGACTAGCAATCAGAATCCACTTATATCGATTCCGAATCAGAACCCTTTTGCATAGATTGGTAGTCAGAATCTGTCCACATAGATTCCAAGTCAAAACCAATTTACGCCGATTCTGAATCAGAACCCTTTTGCATAGATTGGTAGTCAGAATCCGTCCACACAGATTCCAAGTCAAAACCAATTCACACCAATTCTGAATCAAAATCCTTTTTCACAGAGTGGTACTCGAAATCTGTTTACACAGAACCCAGGTCAACATCAATTCATGCAGATACCAGACCAGAACACATTTACCAACATTCCAAATCCAAATCCACCTCAGATGCCAACGTTCAATCGAAACCCATCACGAGACTTTGGATTTCAGAATACATACATGGATCCGCATAATCCTCCTAGCACATCTTTGACCCAAGTTGACGTCCTACAAACACAAATGCATGCATTACAAATGCAAATGGATAACATGTCTGTCTCAACTAAGAAATCATTTTCAACAAAAGACATATGCCCCTTTCCCTTCGATAGATCATTGTACATGACACCTTTCCCTCATGGATATGTCATACCGAATCTTCCTAAGTACAATGGCAAACGAAATCCAGTAGAACATATCAGGGAATTTTCTACCATATGCATAGATGTCGCTTATGACCCTACGTATCTTATGAGACTATTTCCAAGAAGTCTTGTACGAATTGCACTAGAATGGTTTTCAAGTCTAGATTCTGGCATTAGATCTTGGGGTGAACTAGTTGAGAAATTTGTGGAGCAGTTCTCCTTTAACATTGACCATGAGATAAATATAGCAACCTTGTGCCACACAACACAAGATGAAGGGGAAACATTCATTGCTTTCTTCTAGAGATGGAGAACTATTGCTAGTAGGTGTCCTGTTGAAATACCCGAAAAACAAAAGGTTACAATGTTTCAAGAAAACCTTAATCCAAAACTCAGGAGTAACCTAAGGGTACATTGTTGCATATCTTTTTCAGAACTAGTGGAAAAAGGAGTGATAATAGAGAAGGATCTCATTGAAAAGGGTGAACTCAAGATGACAACATCAAATCGAAACCCGATCATACAAAACACCCCCACGGATAGAAACAGATTTTGGTCTCGCAACAAAAATGTCACCAATGATGGGGTGGTTGATGCTAAAACACTACAAGTAGGACCCCTCCTCACATTACAAGGACCTCATACTTTTGAAAACATGCTTAATGTTGTCAATCAACCTCCCAATGTGGTTCAAAACACTCAATGTCCACCGCAAAGGAGATTTCAGAAATGTGAGTTCACTCCCTTAGGGGAACCCATTGAGTCAGTGTTCAAACAACTGTTACAACATAACCTCATACAGCTGCATGAACCAAGACAATACGATCTAGGACAATTTAAACCAGCTTGGTGGGATGACAATGCCTTTTATGATTATCATAGGACTAAGGGACATAACCTACAAAACTGTCGACAACTGAAGAATATCATACAAGATCTTGTTGAGAGGAGAATTATTGAAGTTAGTGGACAAAAACAAAAGACATCAAACACTGATCATCAAGTCTTTTCAGACCCACTACATGACCATGGGAAAGGAACTGTCCCCAATTCTAGTACTAAGACCAATATGTCAGCCAACTATGTGAGTATCAAACATGATTATGATAGTGGCAAAATCATTCATTGCCTTCGCGCTGCTGATCAAAACATCAATACCATCACTATTAATGCTAATCCTGAGTGTGCAGTCAATACTCGTCGTACTAAGTTCACTATCCAGGGCCCTCCATCGCAGCAAACACCACAACCTTCCAAGTTACAATATAACCTTCTTGACTAGTTGGGGAAGACCCCAGCCCAAATTTCAATCTTGGAATTGTTGCGTATTTCCCCTGAGCATCGATCCATTCTTGATAAGGCTTTACAAAACACCACAGTCCCTAATGACCTTGATGTCAATCGTTTCTAGGAAATGGTGGGCTACTTGACCAATAATCACCATGCCACATTTTCTGAACAAGACTATGCCACTGAAAAGATGAACCATAATGACCCTTTACACCTGGAAGTCCTCGTGGACGACACCAAAGTTAGACGAGTTTTGGTAGACGGAGGAGCAGGGTTAAATCTATGCACTTTAAAACTAATTAAGGCATTAGGTATTTCAGAAGCATGCGTAGACACAACAAAGAGTATTGTCATTAAAGCTTATGATGATGAGGAATGAAAATCAAAGGGGGTGGTAACACTTCCTATCAGAATTGGTCCTACGGTAATGGAGACAAAGTTCCAGGTCTTGGATCTCACCCTCCCTTATAACCTTCTTCTAGGTAGACCATGGATTCATGCCATGAAGGCGGTTCCTTCCACATATCATCAGTGTCTTAAATTCCCTTACAATGGCACTGAAATAACTATAGATGGTGATCCTGATCCTTTCCAGTATTGCACCAATCTAAAGGAGATCCCTCAATGCCAAGTGCCAGTAAACCACAAGGCCTCATCGTCCAATCCATCTTCTTATGTTGATCCATCCACACTCACTTGAACATCTATTTCACCCCCACTTCCTACCACTCCTAGGGTTGAGATCCAAGAAAAAGTTTGTGGAGAGTATTACATGAGGACTTCTTATTGTGTCAGTCATTTGGTTCCTCCTAAGTCATATGGTTTACCTACAACAGGTAGGGTACAGTCTATGATCACTATACATGTTCCCCCCACAACAACTTTCACAAAATGGGGTGAATTAAGCAAAGAGGTTGTAGATGCAGAAGATGTCACTTCCTGGCTGTATAAGGAAGATAATCAGGAACCCCTTTTACTTGCTCATATTCCTACAAGTCTATATGGAAAGGGTTTCAAAATCATGCAAAGCAAAGGATATGATGGAAAAAGTGGTTTAGGCTTAAACCAAGATGGCAGAATTGAACCAATATTTATTTCTCAGTGGCCAAAAGGAGTAGGGCTAGGGTTTCAACCGATTTAGATTGGCGTTCCTAGTACTCTGTTACCCTTACTTGAGGAAGTACGTGCTTCAGAAGATATTAAGACATCTCACGAACCAGTAGACCAACATCATTGTGACTCCCCCGATTATAATGATTATGAGTGGGATTCCTTATCCTCTACTTCTTCCATGGACCTTGACAAATTATTTGGAGAACTTGACTTGATGTTAAGTTCCTCACCCAATCCTTTAAATTCCTGTCCACCAAAGAAAATGACAAAAGAGGAATGGTTTAAACACTACTATTGGGAATCACTTGATCCTACCTCTTGGCAACCTGAGCACCTCTTTCTGATAGTCAAACCCTGGCGTTAGGCCCACCTATTCACCCACCTAGACCCAAACCCAAAAGCAAAACAGACCTGGTACAAGATTTTTGTAACCACATCAATAATTCAATCTTTACCTTGACCCCATTAGACTTTGATAACTCTGATGATGACATGCCCTTAGTCTATCCCCAGCTCATTGATTGGGATCAACAAGATACACCCATCTTAGACACTTTTGAGAACGACGAAGCAATTGCTGAGTTCTTGGGACTACGCAAAGGCATACCTAACGGGGATCATAAAGCTGGTTTTACCATTGACTTGGACAACAAAGCATATTTTGGGGAATCTGTTCAACCCTCCAGTTGCAAAAATGAGAAAAAGAGTAAACAAGATAAAAAGGATGAGTCTCTAGGTGAAAACCGAAAGGCACCTTTAGACAATGAAAAAGTAAAAAGAAAGGACGCATCCGGAGGTGAAAACCTCTCTGAGGCACCTAAGGATGGAGGTTTGAACATTCTCCCCGTTGCATAGGAAAAGTCACCCATGCTCGTTGAAGAATCCGTAGAGGTCAACATAGGCACAAAGGAGAATCCTCGACTGGTTTATTTGGCAGCGTCATTGACAACAGAAGAGAAATTAGAGTTCCACGACTTCTTTGAACACAGACAGATAAATTTTGCTTGGTCATATGCGGACATGCTAGGGTTGGACCCTGATCTTGTTCTACATCACTTGCCTTTACAACCAGGTGCTAAACCAGTAAAACAGAAGCTGAGAAAAATGCATCCACAAATTACTTTATTAGTCAAGGCAGAACTCAAGAAACTATTAGATGTTGGTTTTATAAGATCAATTGACTATGCCGATTGGATCTCCAACCTTGTACCAGTCACTAAACCAACTGGGGGCATTCGTATCTGCACTGATTTTAGAGATATCAACAAAGCTTGTCCTAAGGATGACTTCCCTCTGCCTAACATAGACATGATAGTTGACATGACAACAGGATATGAGATGTTGTCCCTTATGGATGGATTTTCAGGATATAACCAGATCGAAATTGCTACTGAAGACCAACCTAAGACAACTTTCACTTGTTCTTGGGGAACGTATTGCTGGAATGTTATGCCCTTCGGACTCAAGAATGCAGGAGCAACTTATCAACGTGCCATGACTACTATCTTTCATGATCTAGTACACACTTGTATGGAGGATTATGTCGATGACCTTATCATAAAATCCAAGACAAGGGCAGAACATTTACAGGTTTTAGATAAGATATTTCAGAGGCTGGAAACGTATAAAGTGAGACTCAATCCAAAGAAATGTGTGTTTGGAGTCAAGTCAGGAAAACTATTAGGTTATATCATTTCTAGACGAGGCATTGAAGTGGATCCGGCTAAGGTAAAAGCAATCATGGACATGCCTCCACCCATTAATCTTAGTCAACTAAGGACACTACAAGGAAGGTTGCAATCTATCAGAAGATTTATAGTGCAGCTAGCAGACAAGACACATCCTTTTCAATATCTACTTAAGAAAGGAGTACCCTTTGCGTGGACAGCTAGGTGTGAAGAGGCTTTTCAACTGATTAAAGAATATTTACTCACACCACCTGTCTTAATGCCACCTGTTGAAGGATGACCATTGATTCTTTATATTATAGCAACCCATTCATCACTCGGAGCATTGCTTGCATAGAATGACGATGAAGGTCATGAAAGGGTAGTCTATTATATCAGCCGGACTTTGGTTGGTTATGAGCTCAACTATAGTAACATTAAACGTGCCTGTCTTGCAGTAGTATTTGCTACCCAAAAACTAAGGCACTACATGCTAAACCATCAAACAATGCTGATTGCTAAAATAGACCCTCTGAAATATCTTCTCAGCAAGGCAGCATTAACAGGACGATTGGCCAAATGGGTTATGATACTTAGTGAGTATGATATCCAGTATGTAGAAAGAAAAGCTATTAAAGGACATGTCATCGCTGATCAGTTAGCTGAAGCACCCATACAGGAAGATCACCCATTAGTTGCAAACTTTCTTGATGAGTTCATATTCACATTTGACACAAACATAACATGGAAATTGTACTTTGATGGATCACATACAAATCATGGTTCAGGGGCTGGGATATTGTTTATCACACCACAGGGTGATTCCATCCCTAAGTCATTCTAGATTGCATTTCCATGCACTAACAACATGGCAGAGTATGAAGCTCTAGTGATAAGGTTACACATGGTGGTCAAGTGGAAAATCAAGAGCCTACAGATATATGGCGATTCCCAACTGGTAATTAGACAGGTTAATGATGATTATGAGACTAAGGATGAGAAGCTTGTTCCCTACAAGCGCATGGCTAATAGATTTAAAGAGTACTTTGACAAAGTCGAATTTCATCAAATACCTCATGTTTTAAACAAGGCAGCGGATGTTATGGCTACGATTGCATCACTTCTTGACATTCCTAAGAACGTGCCTAAGTTTGAGTTCTTGGTTGAACAGCTTTTGGTCCCAGCCTACGATATCCCAGATTCTGAAATGGTGTGTGATATTGTTGGTCCCGATTCCCCATGGTACAAAGAAATGTATGATTACCTTCATGCCGAAGTCATACCCATTGGCCTATCCAATAACCAACGCAAGACATTCCTCCGCAAGTCAGCCAAATACACCATCGTCGGAGACACCCTATATAGACGTGCCTTAGATAATACCCTACTGAGATGTCTTGATTCTACTGAAGCACAAGCAACCTTGTGTGGGGTGCATGAGGGTATATGCAGTTCCCATTCTAGTGGTCCTACCTTAGCCAAAAAGATTATGAGACTGGGTTATTACTGGCCTACTATGGAAAAAGACTCATATGTCTTTGTAATGAAATGCCGCCAATGTCAAGTTCATGGAGATTTGATACATGCCCCAGCACAGGAGCTCCGTCCTATCACGTCACCATGGCCCTTTGCTTAATGGGGACTCGACCTTATAGGTAAAATCCACCCCACATCATCTAATGGACACAAGTTCATTATCACTGCCACTGAGTACTTTACGAAGTGGATTGAAGCCATTCCTATGACATACATTACCGGCACACAGATTTCTAGATTTATCTTGAACTATATCATCTGTCGGTATGGTGTCCCTCGGTCCATAATCACAGATAATGGCCGCCCATTCAAGAACCAGGAAGTCTGTCATCTGTACGACGAATTTCATATCCAACATCACTTTTCCACTCCATACTACCCACAAGGTAACGGTCAAGCGGAGGCATCTAACAAGACCATCATTAGAATCCTCAAGAAGACTGTCAATGATGCTGGTCGTGACTGGCATTTACAGCTTAACCCTACCTTATGGGCTTATCGCACAAGTATCCGTACTCCCACTGGTGCTACCCCATATTCACTCGGTTTGGGTCGGAAGCCATTTTTCCTATTGAGGTCGAGATTCCTTCCCTAAGGGTATCCCTGAAAGGCCATATTGATGATGAAGAGTACCGAGTGTTGAGACTTCATGAGCTAGAATTCTTGGATGAGCGACGATAGAAGGCACTAGACCATCTCCAAGCATATCAGAATCACCTTCGTCGTAGCTATAATAGGAAGGTATTGAACAAAAACTTTGACATTGGTGACCTGGTTTTAATGGAGAATCCAAAGAATCAAGCAGAAAGAGAAAAACCAGGAAAGTTTGAACCTAACTGGTTAGGACCTTATGTTGTTACAGAAGCTTTTCGATCAGGATCATACCAACTCTCTACTCCTGAAGGGGAACCATTGTCCTCACCAATTAATAGTATGCATCTGAAGAAGTTCTACGCATAGCTTCTGGGAGCCTTTGTCTAAATTAGCAAAAATACAAAAAAAATCAAAAAATCATAAAAATTGTTATCAAGGTGAAAACCTGGCAAACAGGCGTCTTGGTAATACCAAAAAAATTAGATAATATGGAAAATAGTAAAGACAAATCATTTGTCCAATAGTGAAAACCACTTCGGTGGCACTTTGGATAAGTACCATGGTGAAAACCTGGCAAACAGGCTCCATGTGTAGTTTAACTCTGCTCCTTTGTCTACTATTATTCTGTACATAGTCTTTATCCTTGTCTATAATCCACTATCCTGTATATAGTCCTTATTCCTGTACATAGTCCACTACCCTGTACATATTACCTATCCTTGTACATAGTCCACTTCCCTATACATATCCCTTATCTTTCATATCCATCGCTTGTATATACCATTCATAATAAGTGGTAGTCTTTCCCATAACTTGGAACGATTGACATCGAGTGCATTTCATATCCCCTATTTTACCTTATTCATAATCAATTGGTCTTATACTCGACTGGGGGCAAACACTTGATGTGTGTCATATTGGTTCTTCCATTTGCTATGTTGGAGACGTAAAACCATGGGAAAATTCCAAAAACATCACAAATTGACCTGAGAAAACACAAAAACATCAGAAAACTTTGAAAAGAAAAAAAATCAAAAATCAAAACATTTCAAAAATCAAAAAATAGAGTCAGAGTCAGTCGCACTTGTCAGTCTTTTTCGTTTGTCGAACTACGTTGCCTCTATGACTGGACGTAGGCAAGGCCATCTGCCGATGTGCCCCCGAGGCATTAGGTCAGTCCGTTTAGATTTGTTTGTATAAAGTCATGAGTCAATCCATATGTCTATATGTCAAGGTCATTGGTCGTGTTGAACTACGAGGTCTCTACATGTATAACGTAGGCAAGGCCATCAATCAATGAGCCCCCGAGGCCGCACTAGGTCAGTCCATTAGGGTTCATCACATTCACTTTCACACACGTCTTCTATTTGTAGTCAGTCTTGTCGATCAAGTCAAGTCAAAATACGAGGTCTCTGCGTGTACAACGTAGGCAAGGCCATCAATCGATGAGCCCCCGAGGCCACACTAGGTTAGTCCTTTAGGGTTTGTCGTCACACACAGTCAATTGTCAACGCGTCATATCAAGTCATGCATCAATCTGGTGAACAAGTTAGCAATGTCTCTGAGTCACATCAAACAACTTGCCAAACAAAATAATAAAAAATAGATCAACTACAGTCTGCTACAAGATGTGTCCTTCTTGGAAACAGATGTTATCAAAATAGTCAACCTATGTCTTATTCAGGATGAGTCCTTCCTGCATAATCGACAAGGTAAGCCAATCAACCTATGTCTTATTCAGGATGAGTCCTTCCTGCATAATTAACAAGGTCAAACAATCAAACATAGCCTTACACAGGTTATCACATCAACGACATCTGACTCAACGTCTTATACGATATATGTCTTTCTGAAACCAGGCTTTGTCATGCCTTATACAGATAGTCATAACATCGAAATCAGACTCACAGTCTTATCTGGTATGTGTATCCCCTGAAACCAGGCTCTATCAAACAATCCTTTTATCAATCAAACAAATCAAACAAACAAGATCAAGTTTTGGCAAATATTTTACTGGCTTTTTGACTTTATGGCTTATTTATCTTATCATTTATCTTGAATTGATGACTGGGATTCATGTTACTAGCTTTCTCAAGGATGTCCCATGAAGGATTTAGAGAAGTAACGATGTATCAAAATTCTGTTTTCTTTGGCTGCTGTCTGTTGACTGTCTTTTTAATTTGATTTTGAGTCATGTTACTAGTTTCCTCAAGGATGTCCTATGAAGGATTTAGAGGAGCAATGACGTCTCATGACCCATCTTTTCTTTTGTTTGCTGTCTATGGTTTGTCTTGACAAAAAGACTGGGGCAATTGTGCCCTTAGTATGAGTTAATGACAATCCTTGTCTACGGCTGTCTGTTATCAGCAAGTGGATGACCTTGCACACCTTGATCTATGTTATATCATGGTGTTTTTCTCCATTTGTATTAGTCCCACCCAATGATGATAAAGTGCAATACCTTTTGTGATACAACAAAATATCGAAGGTTGCTAATACTAACATCTATCTTCTGTCTTTCATTCTTTCTCGATCTTTCTTTCTGCACTAGCAGTTCTTCTTTCTTGCATTATGATGGAGTCCTGTGACAAAAAACATTATATATCATTCTGCATCAACATACATGTTAGAAACATACATGCATATGTACATATGTCATATCTAGATCATCATTGCATAATAAATAATCATCATCAAATAATACATATCATAAGCATCCCATGTACAAAGCAACTGTAAATACATGCATTATATTACATTTGTATAGTATCATATGTCGTCTACATATAACATCATATTGCATCTCATAATCATATAGAATCAACATCATATAGAATCATACATCATATAGAATCAACATTATCTCATTAACTGTATAAACATCATAAAGTACATACAATCATCCATCACATAGGCATATCATATAAAACATCACATGTATAAATAAAGATTGCATAATCAATACATAGAAATGCATATCACGAGAATTGCCACCACAATCATATATATATATATCGCTCAAATGTGTCACATCACAATGTCATAATGTATCAATAATACATGGAAGCCCGCAGGCTATAAGATCAAAATACAGTGTCTCAACAAATCATACCGCTATCCTGAGCTGCCACTGCCATCATGTCGGGAGTGTGTGGGGGAATGATGATGTGAACCAGTGGATCTCTGAGCTGAAGGAGGTCTGTCATATGGCCCTGCTCTACGTGGTTGATCCACACCCTCTGTGATGACTGTCTGAGTGTGGGTCCTGGTCTGGGACCTGCTACTATGTGCTGTTGAGAAACTGGGAGCTCGTCTCTCTGGTGGAATCTCTGTCTCATACAGATCCCGATAGTACCTCTCCCTCTCTCCAACTCTGACCAAATCTCTAGCAAATGCAGCTGATGGTCCTGTACATAATGCTCTGAGCTCTGTGAAACTCTGCTCAGTCTCCTGCCGCCGAGCTATAGCCTGATCCCTGTCCATCAACGCTCTATCTCTCTCCACCCGATATGCATCCCTCTCGGCCATCAACACTCTCATCTGATCCTCCAAGGAGGCAACCTGGGCTCACAATGTATCCATGTCTAGATCCTCTGCCCCTCTCTCATCCTGTCTGGCCTTGTCTATCCCATCCTCCTCCTCATCCAGCTCCTCCAGGATCTGATCTTGAATCTCTCTCTCGTGATCATCATCCTCATCATCATCCTCCTGGTAGGCACCTAGCAACCCCAGAGCGTCAACCTCTGCCTCCTCTCCACCTGCCTCCTCGGCACCTCCCTCCTCTCTACCTGCCTCCTCCTCTGCCGGGATCTTTGGGATAACTGCCTCTGCCAGTTGCTCCTCCTCTCCACCTCTCACCACATCCTCCTCTCCGCCCCTGGCCACATCTAACATGGCTACATCCTCCTCTCCTCCTCCCTCCTCCCAGATTAGTGACAAGGCTGGCCCTCGTCCCCGTCGACCACACCTCCCTCTCTTTCCTCCACGTTGGCCACCTCTGCCATCATCCCCTCCATCACCACGACCTCCTCTACCTCCTCGGCCTCTCCCTCTGCCTTGCCTGCCTCTAGGACCTGTCCCACGTCGCTCTACCAGTGCTGGCTGGTCTGGATCTGTCATGGGGATCGTCCTGTGTATTGCCCACCACTGATCATAAGCTGGAGTGGTCCCTGGATCTGCTGGTCCATCCCTCCATCCCCATGGAAGTGCCTGTAGCCCATCAATATCTGCCTCTACAGTGGCGACTAGAATCTCTGGCCCCCATAACAGGACCTCTCGTGATGACCGAGCAAACTCTACTCTCCCTCGAGGTACATCCTGTACCTCTCCAAACTGTCTCAAGACCTAATCTGGCAACTACCACTCTATAATGTGCACATGAGACACTGTCCATCCCACCAAGTACTGTGCCTGTCTACAAAATGGCAAGTGCTCGTCCTCATCTGACCACTGCTCACAGCCTAGGTACGGTCTCCATGTAAACTCCTACATGGTGTCTATAGCATGTCTAAAGTAGCTTGTGTTCCCAATATGATGTTGTGTGGTTGCCCCCGCATAACGGAAGGCGTATGGAGCTCCATGAGGTAGGTCTATTGTAACAGGTGGTCTGAAAATAGCTATATGCTCCCATGCCCATATCATCAGGAGCGTTGTACCGCAGCTCATCGACTGTGCCTCTCTATAGGCAATATCATGAAGATGGAAGTACAACATCCCAAGTACACATGAACCCCAGGCATACACAACTCGCCGCTCAAGCATTCCCACTAGCATCTCTCCCCACCCCACAGGAAATCCATGACCTCAGTGGTCAGGCAGTACTATACCGCCTATCAATGTCACCAATAGATAGTCTAACTGTCTATATCGCTGGGCCAACACCCACCACCTAATCTCATAGTCATCAAACCCTAGCTGTCTAATGTCGGCATGGGGGTAGTACCTGCACATCTCAGCAACACCCCTCTGAGTATCATATGCTACCCATGTGCCTCTAATAGGCAGTCTAAGGATCCTGTATACATCCTCTAATGTCACTGTGGCCTCTCCAGTCGGTAGATGGAAGGATGATGTCTCCGAGTGCCATCTCTCACATAACACTGTCAGTAGTCCCCGATTTGCCCAAATCTGGGGCATATCGGTCACATGCAACAAACCCAAATGCCATAGAGTCCGTCGCTCGGCCGGCCACAAACTGTCTCTGAATCGAAACGTCGTGGGTCTCGACTCCCGTGTTTAAATAGGGTCTAATACAACCTGCAACAACATTATATATATGCCTCATGTCAGCCTCAATCATCTATTCTAGTGAGAAATGACTGTTTTAACATAAAATGCAAATGCAACGTTATTTTGCACATGCGTCATTCTTTTACACGCGTCGCTTTTTCACAAATGCGGTTCACAAATTTTATATGCGTCAGTGTTAAGAAAATGCGGCTAATAATAATTAAATGCATCACAAAATTGTCATTTGCATTGCAAAAATATCAAATGCGTTTCTACATACACATATGCGGCTATAAATATGCACATGCGTTTCAAAAAGTCAAATGCGTATCAAAAATAAACAAATGCGTCTTACCGCTAAACCTATTTTAAATGACTGATGTAAAAATTCAAATGCGGTTTTCCGCATACATATGCGTGGTTCGCGCATACATATGTGGTTCAACATTAAAAACGACGCATAACTAAAAATGCATTAAATGCCTAAAAATGCGCGCAAATCAAAAATTTGCAAAAGGCAAGTTTTAGGTCCATACCGGGGGGTCCGCGCCGGTTGGTCTTTGGTATGTCTGGATCCTATATGCGTGATGATGGGTGGCTGGAACTGGAGACATCGTCGCTATAAATCCAAAGCAAATTTTCAAATCTCTAAGCTAGGTGGGTGAAAATGAATAGGTTTTTACTCCTATTCCTATATATACCTAGGGCTTAGGTGGCATTTCATTCCTACTGGCCATGTAAATTTCTATTTTCTATCATCCCGTACCCGTCCCTCCCATTTCCAAACCCAATTCCATCAACTGCACTGCATTTCTGCCTATCTAACGGACTAATCGGGAGCATTTCCAAATTTTTCTGAACGTTTCAAAAATTTGTCAATTTTCCCGAGGGGGCATACCTTCACCTGTTTTAATCTGAAGTATGACTGGGGCATATTCTTTTTCGATTTTCTTTGACACAATGCCTAAAATGACATTGTATCAAAGAGGGGCAAATGTAGACACCAAAATTTGGTTTAAGCCTGCGACTTCCATATTCTTCATATTTCGTATTCTTCATGGTCATTGATTAAATAATCTTAATTATTTAATTAATTCATCTTCTATTAATTCATCTTAACATTAATTCTTCCATTGATTAAATAATCTTAATTATTTAATTAATTCACACTTTTCTTTATTCCATCTGATTAATTAAATAAATTCTTTATTTAATTATGTTACTAATTAACCTTATTCTTCTTGTTAAAATTAAATAAATCATTATTTAATTTACCTTTATCATATTTCAACTATAATTAAATAAATTCTTTATTTAATTATTCATTTAAAATCCCTTCACCATTTAATTAAATAAATCTTATTTATTTAATTATTCTCCAAATATTGAGTTTTGAATTAAATGAATTATTTAATTCATTAATTCTATTTTAACGCATTCCTCTATATTTTAGATAATTATGTGAGTTATCTAAGTATTCACTTTTACTCGACTCAACATCTATTTTAATCATTCAGTTAACTATTGATTTGATGTTTGAGTGGTTGTCTCGAGTAATCTCTTCATCAGATCATGCAATCCTCCAGTTCTAACTCATTTGCGTGTACATGCATATTAATTAAATATTCCTATTTAATTAATTAAGTGTTGTGCGTGCATTCGAACAGAGAGTCGTTATAATCAATCTTCATCTTTATCATGCAAAGATAATTCTTATGTTTTCGAATACCAAACTGGAAGATTAAATCATTTATTTAATCTTTAATTCTATTTCTAATTTATATCACTCATGTCATTACTGATAGTTATCAGAATGCATGTCTAATCTGTCGATCTCAACCGTCCATTGATCTTTCAATCTTGGCCTGTCGTTCGAATAATCAATTTTCTATAAATTGATTTGTCATTCTTCATTCCAATCTCTCTCGCGAAATCTTATGACTTTTGAGAGCACTTTGTCTTAAATCTTTGATATTTTTCTAATCATTATCTTAGGCTATACTTGCACGAATTTACTAAAAATCTGAGGGCAATTATACTACACAAGCAAAATGGAGAAGGGAAATCGAGATGAATCATGGAAATACGTTCGAAGTTGGTGAGATTGTTCTAGTTTTGTTTACGTTTTTGACTTCCTTTGTTCTTTGTTGCTTAACATTTAGATTTGCATCGTAGATTTTAATATTGCATTGCATGTTTGCTTCTAATCTTCTCTTGTTGTCTATAGTGCATTTTTCTATGGCGTTACAAAATGTTAATGATATTTTCTAGTTTTAGTGACACAACATTACTATTGATAGATATTATCAAGTTTTCCCATGAATTGGGTTGAGAAAAAAGTAATATATTGCATTCATCCTTTTCACCCATCTTGAATCCCATTGACAAAAGCTAACTTAATAATATCTTAAAAGTATTAAAGTGATTAGTTACTAGACCTCATTCTCCCATTTTTATAGAACATATATATTTTTAAGGAAAATTTATTGACTAGACTCTTGGATTGATATAATGCTCCTATCTTCTTCCAAATTTAATTTATAGTTTATTTCTTAGATACATTCATAAGCACACAATTTGACAAATATAAATAGAAAGTACTTCTTATTTTCTTATCCAATTTTATAAAACCTTTATTAGACATACTTTAGGTTTTATTGAAGAATATACAACACACTAATTTCTCTTCACTAGAAGATATTCCATCTTCAATTTCCATATTTTGAAGTGGTTTTTTTAGATAAAAGCCATAAGCTTGAACTTTTTGTATTAATAAAGAAGTTGAAATACATTTTTATAAGTACCAATATACATAATGGAGGGGAATATGGTTGTCCCTCAAGTCAGTAAAACTTAACTTGAAAAACCAAATAGTAACAAAATGAGACTTAGACCCTTCAATGGTTGAATTAGAGGTATACCATAAGACCTTCGCCCCTCCAACCATGCAACTAGACATAATTTCTCAAGGCTCGAGTATTAGAGCAAAACACCCAACCTTAAAGCTGTCTTTGGTAATTCAACCTTCCAAAATTCAAAACACCCAGGATCACAAGAATGATTTCAAAACACTAATAATGAGACAAGTTGCTAACTAGGACAAAACATTGAGCACATCATAACTGATAAAAAATAGGAAGCAAGGCTTACATCAAAGCTAAACTATTCATCACCATATGTTTGCACATAATTGATAAAATTTCCTACTCATTCAAAGTCTTGGATTGGTTTGATATGCAACATTTTCTTCAAGAAATTTACTCTTACCTTGACATGCTCCCTTTTCCTATGCAATCTCACATCTTTAATGTCTAGAATGAAAGGGTAATATGTTATCACCTCACCCAAGATAGAAAGAAGCTTCATGTCTCAAGGCCTAAGAATGTCAATACCAAGAGTGGTAGCTTCCAATACCTCCTCCAACCCACCTAGTATTTTAGGTATGAATATTTTTTGAACCATTTCTACTAACTCCACCTTTGGAAATTGTAGGTCAAGAAGAGCTACCACAAAACATGAGGATATATCAGAATCCACTCTATATCTCTCATTTGAAAACATAAAATCCCATCACAGGATAATTTTGATGACACCAATCAACATGAAATATGCTTCTAACATAATTCACTTCAAATGAATCTTCAAGATCTCACCAAGGAAGGTTATTTGTCTATGGTTACTCACCAACCTAATGGGAGTGTCCATACCTCCACACAATGCACTCTCGATAGGTATGCACACAATAAATTAAACTTCTATATCCTTAGAATTCCCTATGAGATAGTATTAACCTTTCCTAAAGAAACACCTGACAAGTGCATTGAAAGTCATTTATGCATAATTTTCCACGTGATCATTTGATGTATGATGAAGGCCTTCAAAATTCTCATGTGTATAGCTTCATCTTTGGTAAATATTCCTATTATAAATGTTAATACCTGAGCTCACAATATTATTAAATATAATTTCCTTTCCTTGGTTTATCAATAGTACCTCCAGGGTAGGATAGTTAATCATTAGATCCTATCAAAATAATAGGTTTAAATGCAAGTGTGGTATGAAATAGGATTACTAGTTCCTTTGGTCGAAAAAGTGAAGTGGTCTCAAAAATAACATTCACTAGAATTTAGAGAGCTTCCCTAACTCTTGCAAAAAATACTCCAAGATGTGGTTCATAGTTGGCTATGACATCATTCATAAACTACTTTTCCAAATCTACAGAGAAAACAGACCAATGGCACACTTCTTGTATCCTTCCTTCTAAAAGTGTTCCTAAACTTGCATGCGTAAGACACATGGAAATATTAGAGGTAGATCCCACAACTTACCAAAACTAGAGCAGGCCAATGATGCACTACCTGTATCCTTCCTTCTCAAAGCATTCTTGAATTTGCATGCATAAGACATTTGGCATTGGCGGACGTTGGGCAAAAGATATATTCTTTTGAAAACAACGACAAAATGATCAAGACAATATCATGTAAGCTTAAAGCATCAAACACAACCATTCTAAGAACCTAACTAGATAGATTTTGTATAAAACTAATAGACATTTGTTGTGCAGACATTAAAACATTCAACAATACCCTGATAGCCCGAGGAGTAGTCAAAACACCTCTAGACTACCTATCTGGATCTAAAATGAATGAATGGTGCTCTTCCCTCATCATTTAGGCTTAAAATCAATCTTGCACTTGCACATGTATGACACATTTCATTCTAAAAAATCAGGCTCAAGATATAGAATTTCAGACCTCCAACAAGAGAGTGCAGTGTAGTGACTTGTGACATTAGCACGAAAGCTCAAAATGACAACATAATTATCCCAAGATCCAAACAAGACAACTTCCGCATGGCCCTATCAAATATTAGACACTAGATATAAAGGACTCTAAATTTTGTTAGATTGAGTTCCATGAGAAAGAGCATAAGAATGGGGCCATGTCTGTGGTCCCAACCAATCATGAAACACACGTTGTTGACTATGATTTAGGGTAGTTATGATTTGTGTTTCCCTTACATGTGGCTATGAGGTAGGGACGTAAAGTGACATTGTATGTTTTTGTATCTTTTCTTTCTACTTCATATCATACATTCATGTGTGTCCCTTTGTACTTATGTTGGTTTGCCATGGGATCTTGGATCCTAGGGGCTTGGCCACCTCCTTGATCTTTGTCATCCTATCTCACTAACATTTGTACACTTTGACCCCTTTTGACACTTATTTTTTTTACTTTAGTGTGAGTTTGAGCGTAGGGCTCATCCTCTCACTAAAGTGGGGGAAAAGTGCAAAAAGAGGGGGGGCCAAAAAGTGGCCAACCATCTTTCATTTTTTTAAAATCATAACACAAGTGTGTTAAAGCCTTTATAAACAAAAAAAAATTCAATTCATTCTTATTTCAGCATTTTTCTGCTAACCTGCTACGTATAAACCCTCAAGAGTACACTCACATTATTGGAGAGCTATGTATTTTCCGAATCTTTGTCAAATCTTCACCAAAATGTCGCCAGGACTTCAGGGAGGTCAAAGGAGTAAGTTTTGATTATTCTTTTGTGTGATTTGTTTCTAAATAGGTATATTTTCAATGTTTTTTTAATGGAAATGATAATGCACCTCCTTCTCCTCAAAATCCTCCTTCACCTTAACCCAAAATACTTGCTGAAGAAAAAACCCAACAAACACCTCCAACAATTCCTCAATATTCTCTAGAAACTCAAGAAAATTTAATGGGGAAAAATGAAAAAAACAAAAAAACAAATTAAGGATATAATTACTGTTCGTGTAATTAATATTTAATTACACTTTAGCATAAGTTTACTTAGGTATATTTAATTCCTAGGTTATAGGTTCTTATCCTTATCTTGTTGAGCTATCTTTTTGCTCAAGATAAGATTAGGGTTATGCATCTTTACTTTTATAAAGCAAATCATCTCTTGTAATTATTTGTACTTTGAATATATCAATTTGCACATTTTTATGCAATCTCTGCTTTTTTGTTTTTCTCTTCTGTGGAAGGTGATTTTCTGGTTTGCATTTTAGATCTTGGTTTCTAACATGGTATCAGAGCCTTGATTTGCAACCCCTTCTCAGCTTTTTCGGAGGAATACATTGCAGAGCTCGTTCGAGGTCCCTCGAGGGTTTCATTCCTTGAGCATATTTATGGAGCATCTTGGATCAGATCGGGGTTTTCCATTGGATTTGGAGTGCTGGAAAAAGTCATAAATGGCTTTTAATTCATTCATTTTGGTCACCGTTTGCCAGATCTATGAGGGTTTCAAGCTCGGTGATTTTTCTGATAGATCTGGGGGTCGCCTAATTTTCTAGGCACTTTGGGCCAAAACGGACCTCGTCGTTGGATTTTAGTGCCCAAAAACCCCTATTTTGATATAAAATTTGTCTGATTTGGACACAGTTGATTGGGGAGGCAAATTTTTTTTACCCGAGGGCCGTACGGCCCTAGGGCATGCTCTACGAGGCACATATTTAAAAAAAATCAAAATCAAAATCAAAAAATCAAAAAATCTAGCGGATTTTTTAACCACCTGTTTTAATCGTGACCGCCGCCCGCCCGCCACCTGGCGGCCACTAGTCACTGCCACGCCACCATCAATCCTCTGCCAATGGTTTCAGCCCGACAGCCACCACTTCTTAGTCACCGTGTTGCCCGCCACTAGTGGATCTTCCAACCATTCCACCGCTCCACTGATCTCAGCCCCCAAGGGCTCCTTTATGCACAGTGGCGGTCCTTTGGAGGACCGGGGGCTCTGCCCAACCCCCTTCTACACCCTCCAGCTCCTGCGGTGGTCACATGGGTGACTAGGAGCTTTGGCCCCAAACCCTGCCGCGAGCCCCCTGGTCCGCCCAGGTGACCAGGGGCTCTATTTTTTTAGCCCCTGAGGGCTGCAGATGGCCAAATTGGACCCTTTTGGAGTAGTTTCACGGAAACAAGCATAACTTTCACATACGACGTCGTTCTTTTTAAAACGAGATATCGACGGAAAGCTATTTCCGAGATATACGCAATGGTATAGGTCTATTTTTTGTTTTTTCCTTTTTGATGTCATTTTCAGCCTCAGAAGTCAGATGTTTCTGTTTTCACTCCGGGAGATGTATCTTTTGACTCGCTTATCCGTATTTTGTGATTTTTGCGATGTTGGAAAGTTGGTTTCGGCCTCTACATAGATCTGAGGTCTATTTTTATTAGAGATTTAGATGTAAAATTTGTCTTGTTCTTGCACTCTATTTTTGTTTTCATGCACTAGGTTTACTTTCTCTCTCTTGTTTATGCATGTTTTTGCATTCTCTCCTTCTGCAATCATTGGGTATTGTAATAAAGAACTAATATAAAGCTCCATTAAGGGGGGTTATTTCATCACACCTTCATATTGGTGACAACTCACATTAGTTTTTCTAGTTTCCTATTGTTTCCTTTATCTTCTTTCTTGCTTAGCTAGACACATCGTTGTTTTGCATCGGTTCACACTTCACATTGGGAGTTTATGGTTCTTGATCCGCATTGGTTCAAATATTTCTCAATTTGAAGGCCATGTTTTTATGGTTAATGTTCCAGAATCTTGATGGTACTCATCTTATGGGGCCATTTTAGTTTCAGTTTGGCATTGGCTTCGAGGACCCAACTTCTAGATTTTTTCATCATTATGGGTGGCTTCATCCTTTCATCTACTATTGCTTACAGATTCTAGGGTTGATCCAGTATGTGAGTTTCCAGTGTTCCTTGGAATCAGGTCTACTGTTGCATTTGTAATTCCATTTTTGGTTTTAGTTGTAAACAAAAGTATCTTTCCTTGCTTGCCAGATTTGGGGTTCCAATGTTGCTTCATTAGAGTTCTTCCAGTGATTCTTTGCAATAGTTCATCTCATTGAGGGGGGGTTTTCCCACTGGGTTTTCTCTCTCTTTACATTTGTAAATGGGTACCTGATCAGGGCTTTGTTGTTGGGACCCATCTAACATCATTTGCATAATAATATGCTTCTCCCTAAGTTGCACTTATCGGGGGTTGTTGGTGTAATTAATATTTAATTACACTTTAACATAAGTTTACTTAGGCATATTTAATTCCTAAGTTATAGGTTCTTATCCTTATCTTGCTGAGTTATCTTTTTGCTTAGGATAAGATTAGGGTTATGCATCTTTACTTTTATAAAGAAAATCATCTCTTGTACTTATTTGTACTTCGAATATATCAATTTGCACATATTCATGCAATCTCTGCTTTTTTGTTTTTCTCTTTTGTGGAAGGTGATTTTCTGGTTTGCATTTTAGATCTTGGTTTCTAACAATTACAAGGTTGAAAGATCCTTTAAGCTCAACCTTGCATAGAGCCACACTTTCTCAATCACTTCAATCGATGTTATTAAATGTAGATCCAATTAACAAGCAAATAACTAGTTGGTCAAGTAATAGAAGAGAGTATAGGCAATTTTATGCTAATAAATTATCCTATAAACAAGTGAAAGATGAAAAAATTACAAAATTTGACTAGTGTTCCCTATTCAAAAACCCCAAAACAAATAAACCTTTACACCTTTCAAGAAAGAGGTTTCTTATCCATTGGTGCAACCACAAATGGATAAAGAACTATTTTTTGGCAGAGGTGGTGGATGGTTTTTGACCATCCTCCATGTAACAACAATGAAGTGTCATAATATTTTTTGAGGAAACTCTACTATGAGTTTATCCTCAATAAAATCCCAAACTATTTTGATATGTGAGACTTCTAGGGTAGAGATGGAGGCTCTACATAGGATAGAGTGGGGGCATGTCTTGACCCACAATGACCAATGAGATGAGAAATCACTAGACCAACATATGAGAATGTGGCTATCCCTTTCATTGTGAAGGAGGGTGTTGAGGTCGACACATTGTAGTCAATTAGTTCACTAACCCAATGCATCATACATCATGCCAGTCTTGTAGCACAAGGTGAGTAAGGTGAGTCTTTGGGTAGTAGATTTCTACCTCATACTTTTTAGGCTTGTGGGACACCCTATGGTTATGACCCCACACATAGTCAAGGCGTAGGTGCATAGGGTACATTTGCACCTAATCAGATGGTGATGATAGATGCCATCCTTAATGAGGCATTCAACCTTGATAGTTAGGTAAATGTTAGAAATTCATTGAATTTAATTTATTAATTTTTTTTTCAAAATGAAAGATTAACTAAATTAGTTTAATGATTATAATGAAATTTCAAGTTCATAGCATTCATTTGGTTTCAGTGGTCCTCCACCTCCTTTCTACACATCAACAAGTACTGCCGAGGTATGTAACTAGTAAATAATTATAAATATTAACATGTGAATGGCATTTTTATATGAATGGTATTCTTATATCTGATTTTGGATGTTGAATAGGTTAATCTTGGATATTTTACGACAACACCTCCCAGTGGAGGTGGTCATTGAAGCTTCACTTAGGTAATAAAATAAAGAGTTTAACTAATGAATTGTAGAAAATAGATTTTTATAGTTTATATTCATATTGTTGATTACATTGCATTGCACATCTTTCAAACTCAAGGCATTACTTCAAATTGCATAACTAATAACTAGATTTTGATAGATGACAAAATTTCAATTACAATATAGTTTTTTACAAAGTCAACATAAGTAGTTCTGTAATTACTTTACATTGCATAACTAACTAGGAGCAGCTGCCAATTGCATTTCCTTGTCATGGCATTCCATAAGACCATATTTCTTTGAGGCATTTTTCAAATAATTCACTACCTTATCTATGCTATGGATGCTTGGAAAAATCTATCAAATCATAATAGTAAGCTATAGCATAAACAAGGTAGTGAACTATTTGAAAAAATGCCTCAAAGAAATGTGGGCTTGTGGTGATGTCCATCACCATGAGACCACATTTCTTTGAGGAATTTTTTCAAACAATTCACTGCCTTTTTTATGCTACCACATTTTCCATACATGTCTACCAAAGTATTTTATCAAATAGTTCACTACCTTGTTTCAATGGCTAAAAGCCTAAAATAGGTGCTTTCAAACAAACTATGGATGCTTGGAAAAAAATCATCAAAGTATAATAGTAAGCAATAAAATATACAAGGCAGTAAGCTATTTGAAAAATTGCCTCAAAAAAATGTGGTCTCATGGTGATGGATCACCATGAGACCACATTTCTTTTAGGCATTTTTTTCAAACAACTCACTGCCTTGTCTATGCAACCACATTTTCCATACAAGTCTACCAAATTATTTTATCAAACAGTTCACTTCCTTATCACTATGGATTATAGGTGCTTTTGAACAAACTATGGATTCTCAGAAAAAATCTATCAAATCATAATAGTAAGCAATAACACAGACAAGGTAGTGAACTATTTTAAAAAATGCCTCAAAGAAATGTGGTCTCATGGTGATGTCCATCACCATGAGACCACATTTATTTAAGGATTTTTTTCAAACAACTTACTTCCTTGTTTATGCTACCACATTTTCCATACATGTCTACCAAAGTATTTTATCAAACAGTTCACTGCCTTGTTGCTATGGCTAAAATCCTAAAATAGGTGCTTTCAAACAAATTATGGATGCTTGGAAAAAATCCATCAAAGCATAATAGTAAGCAATACCATATACAAGGTAGTGAGCTATTTGAAAAGATGCCTCAAAAAAATATAGTCTCATGGTGATGGATCACTATGAGACCACATTTCTTTGAGGCATTTTTTCAAACAACTCACTGCCTTGTCTATGCTACCACATTTTCCATACAAGTTTACCAAAGTATTTTATCAAATAGTTCACTTCCTTACCGCTATGGCTAATAGGTACTTTTGAACAAACTATGGATTCTTGGAAAAAATCTATCAAATCATAATAGTAAGCAATAGAATAGACAAGGCAGCGAACTATATGAAAAAATGCCTCAAAGAAATGTGGTCTCATGGTGATGTCCATCACCACAAGACCACATTTCTTTGAGGCATTTTTTTCAAACAACTCACTTCCTTGTCTATGCTACCATATTTTCCATACATGTCTACCGAAGCATTTTATCAAATAGTTCACTTCCTTACAACTATGGCTAAAGTCCTAAAACAAGTGCTTTTGAACAAACTATGGATTCTTGGAAAAAATATATCAAAGCATAATAGCAAGCAATAGCATAGGAAAGGTAGTGAACTATTTGAAAAAGTTCCTCAAAGAAATGTGGTCTCATGGTGATGTCCATGGGTATTCCTTGCATACTTGTACACTATACTGTCACAAAATATAGACATAAACTGATACACTGAAATCTTTTGAATAACCAAATCACAACTTTTTGCTTCTTTACCATCTTTTTTATTGTAGATCACTGTTTTAAACTTTTCGAACTCTATGAGTTCATTTCCAATTGCATGTGTTCTTTCCATATGCTCACATATTTGCATATGTTGCAAGCCATCACAATGTTGACATGTGCCATCCAAGCATAATTTCTTGTAGAATATTTGAACTTCCTCTCTTTCAAATAAAATTGTTGATATGAAGTCTCTTGAAGATGTAGGTGGGGGCATGTATGCCACAATCTTGCAAAACATTGTTAGTATGCAAATCTAAACATATAAGCTGATAAACATCAAAATGGTTCGAAAATTCAATATGTACTCTACAAAAATAAGTAGTGCATGTGTGATTTATTTTGACATAGAAAGGTTTTAGCATTTTAAAATATCTTTGACAAATTTTAACTTGAGGATAAATCTCTAGAAATTTACTAAAAAAATGTGTTTATGTCATATCCAAAAAATGCTTTGGATGTGGCTCACGGTTTCGACTACTGATTCTACTGCTTACCACATTCCTTTGATTTAGAGATACCCTTGTGTAATTCTTCCAAAATTCTTCAATTAGTGATATCAATGCTTCAATAATTGTTTTATCTTTTTGTGGTAGTCTTTCTGAGAATTCTAAAAATTCATTGTCATCGGTGTCCTCAATTCTTTGGCGCTTTCCAACATCTCTTGATATAGTTTTTCTATTTATTCTCAATGCTTGAATTTTCTTTCTAATGAGATGAGATTTATTTGTTTGATTAATTACTATCATTGATGTAATGACACATTGTGTGACATTACTATCTTTTGTGTGTGAGGTGTTACCCACACTCTCATATACACTCATTAGATTCTTCCCAATAGATTTTTCACTTGAAGCCTATGATGTTCTCAACCCAAGAATCTTCATGATGGAACTAAACTTTATTCTTCACATCATTTCAACAAATAGTTGACATCTTTCGATCTAATTTAATTTCTCAAAGAACACTCAAAATATTATGAGCATATCTTGTATAAGCGCATTTTGGAATCTTATCTTCAATTGGTTACAAAATATTCTCATCAATATCAATCAAATACTTGGGTATTCTATGCAAAATTCTAGATGGTGTTATCAAAGGAAATTTTTTCTCAACACTAGGAATTTCATCAATATTTAAATGAGATGGGATAGATAGCATACCTTCGATCAGAGATGGAATACATGACACACTTTGAAGTTGATATGGGAAAGATGGTGTACCTCCTTCATATGTAAGTAACGATGTACTTTCAACTCGAGATGCGGTAGATGGTGTCCCTCCATCTTGACTTGTGGTAGAGGACATGTCTCCATCTATGGTATTCAAATCTCTCATAGCACAAAGGTTTTGCATTCGTTCCCTTTGTGCTACCAATACCATATCTCTCATTGATGGTTGAGGTTCCTTTGCAATTGGCATGTCTTTGACTATCCTATCCAATTTTCTCTTCTCACGAAGTTCCCTCATATTTGTTGCTTTCTTTGCATTCTTAGCTTCTTGCTCTTCCTGTGTTGGTTTAATCCTTGATCATTTCCTCAACATGGCGAATAATTTTATCTATAGCATGAAAAAGAGATAAATATTAGTTCCACCATAGTACTATAGAGTAAATAAATAACTATAAGAGAGGGGGACCAACCACGTCAAGGCCCTAGGCCACAGAGAGCTGAGAGTTGAGGGCTTCCCTAACTTACCTCACTCTAAAGGGATGTATTGGGAATAGGGATCAAGAATGATGGGGACTATAATGTGCCTCAATCACTCTATAGATATGAACTTTAGTTTGGGATAGGTGAGCTAGTTTTTGGAGTTAGTACTATGCCTCAGACAATTCTTTATCTGAGGATGACAGCGTAGTTCTGGGACATCAGTGTGGTGCACTGGAATCTCTAGGTCTCACTAGCGTCCATATGGTAAAAAAATAGTGAACAAAGTATGAAATAATCAAAAACTAAGTAATCGACCTAGTTGGTTGGTTTCGATGGAAAAAATAGAATAATAAGGTAAGACAGATACAAATGAAGATGATAAAGTAGATAGATAAAGGCTAAAGTAATAAAGATAATCTCACAAAAATGCATGTTCGCTAGCTAGCTCCAAAAGTGCGTTCTCCTGCACACAAGAAAGAGGGGAAAATTGTTGGAGCTGTATAGGGGTCTATCTCAGTCAGACCCCCGTTTTGGTGTTTCCACCTCCACAGACAACCAAATAGCAACAAGAGAGAAATATACGATGAAGAAGTAAAGAAATAAAAATGAAAATAAACACTACTAAACAATAAAGAGCTACTCAACCAAATCACAAAGGATAGGAGCAAAACGTTACCACCTCCACCAAGAGCTCACTAGCCAATGTGTTAGAACTGGAAAAATCTCACATTTTTACCGGCCTTCACCCTCCTATTTCATGTGTACCACATAAATTTACCACACCTTAATTTCATGAACAATAAAAATTGTTGAAAATTTGTGTAACAAGATCCATTTCACAACCCATGTTAACTAATAATCCCATTAATTTAGCCTTTGACATATAAGCATTCCTCTTGTCATTGTTGAGCAAGTGCTTTAAAATCAAATGGTCCATATTGGGAAGATCATGTGTAAATCTTTTTGATCAACAAGTCATAGCATTTCAATCTGAACATTTTCTACATATCAGGAAGAGGTGAATCAAGTCACAACAATCAAATACCTCGAAGATAATAGGAGTGCATAATCGGGAAGACGATGCCTATTGTTTCATTGATGAAAACCTATCGGTAGGAGCAAAGTAATTAGAGTGAAGTTTTCAACTCATACCGAGCTCATGAGTCATGTCGATGGAAAGCTCATCGGCAAGAAACATACATTCTTTTTTTGATGAAGTAGGAGAACAATTGTATCAGAGAGACATGTACAATCAAAGCGAGTCCCTTAGATCTTACCGACCACATGGGTTATGTCGATGAAGGAGTTTTCAGGGAAAGTCTTGCTGACTTATCCAAATGAACAAAGTGGTAAAGGAATTCCATTGGGGAGACCAAGATCATCAAAAAGGAATTTTGTTCTCTCAGCAATAATACATGTCAGCCCGATGGTAACATGGAATGGTCACAATTTTTCGGAAAGACACCAGGTGATGAGTAAAATGATTTCTAGTAGTCTAGACCACCTTGACATCGGGAAAACTTCACAATTTTCTCCCTAAAATAATAAAAGTTGAAAATAAGAGAAAGACCAGTTGTATAATATCGGTAAAAATATTAAGTGGTCTTCTTGACCAAGAATGAGAATCAAAGGGACACTTCACATCAAAAGGAAATTTATTTATGTCTTGGCGATCAGTTATGAATTTATAAACAAAGGTGGTGCCAAATAAAACACATAGATCGGCCTGAGACTAGAAGGGTTTCACCGATGCAATCTTTTGTATCATTCTGACATTGCAAAATTCAAAAAATTTGTTGCAATCATTCTTAGAGGTGGACATTAATGGCCACATGAATTAACATTATGTAAATATTCTCTGATTGAAAGGAGAATGAACCAAAAGAATTTCCAAAAGTTGCAGCAGGAAGGATGGGAGATCGAATGAGAGTCGAGGAATTTAGTGCACTCAGAAAAACACAAGTAAGCATACCAAGCTTCCCTACAATTTATGACTTGATAAGTATTCAAAAGTAACAAAATGAGTTAGTTTATGACTTCAATCAAAGGTTTTCCAAATTATATAACAAAATACCACAAGGATCCAAACTAACTAATCCTGTAGCCTTAAGTATTTATTTGAAGGCCTTTGATCCAAAAATGGGGTATGAACTCAGAAATAGATGCCCTAGAAGTTTAACTGAAGCACAAAAGACATCATTAACCATTGAGAACAATAGAAGGGCTGAAGGGATGACTTGCAAAAGGGACAACCTTAGAATTCCTCAAAACTCTAACAATCCCCAAAATAAGTAGGAGAATTCATATAGAAATGAAAGACCAAGATTACATGATATGCCATACAATACAAATTGGAAAGATTGAAAACCTATAGCTGATAGGCCTAAGTATAAAGAAACCCCTGACTCCTTAAAGAAAAAGGAGCCTACATGGTTAATAACAACCCTCGGTGTCAAGTTTGCAAGCTACCTCATTCCCCAGATCATTATGTTGTAGCACAATCAATACAAGAAGAAGAAATACCATATGAAAATGAAGAGGAAGATCATACAATATACCTAACTTCACATAAATTACATCCAATTGAACAAGAATATTCATCCTCAGGAGATGAAGGCTATGAGTATGATGTAAGCAACCAAATATACAATATTCACATGACAAAACAACAAGTCTTCTCTAATCAAGAGAATGAAAGCAATGATGAATCACAACCTCCTTATACACCACCCAAGTCAAGTAAGTATAAATTAAGGAGGCCAAGTGAGGAAGAAATTAAAAAAAAAACTATTCCTGCAGTAGACCAAGCAAAGAGAAACTATACGCTAAGAAGCAGAATGACAAATGCAAATGAAGGCACTCCAAGAGGATTGTTTGTGAAAGATAAAGAAACAATGCAAGAAAAACCAAAGAAGGTGAAGAATAAGGAGCCCAATAAGAATGAGTAGAGGAATGTTCCCAAAGAGGAAACCAAGAGAAAACAAAAAGGTGATGAAACAAATAAAAAGGAGAAAGAAGAAAATAAAGGAGAACCATTGGAATAAAGGAAGATAGCCAAAATAGAAAATGCCTCTTCATTTGATTTCACACAAGCATTGTCTCAAGTAAAGATGTTTGTGTCACTATTGGAAATGATGAAGATAAAAGAATATAGGGATAGTTCTATTCAACTAATATCTAATGGAACTAATAAAAGTACAAGCTTGGAGAACAAAGAGATCACTAAAATCAGTAATAGCAGACAAGGAGATGTAAAGGTCCCTAAAGTTTGTCTTGGTGATACACTAATGAATCCTCCATAGGTCAATCCATTTTTTACCACATTTCTCATAAACAACAAGCTGGTTAGGAATTGTATGATTGGTTCAAGAGCTATTATTAACATCCAGTAGGGGTCATGAAATAGCTTGGCATGTGGGTAGACACTACCAATGGTAAATGCTATGCTATGGACAGTAGGCCTATACTAGTGGTAGGAATCATGAAGGATGTATAAGTGAAGTTAGCCACTTATCCAAAATCAAAATACACAATTGACATAACTGTAATAGACACACCCCCTCACTTTGGAATGCTCTTGTCATGACAATGGACCGCTTCAATGGTGTAGGGGCACCCTTGTTTCCCCTTTTTGAAATCATGAGATTAGTGTCTAGGCTTTAGTATTAATGTTTTTTTTCCTTAATAAGGTCCATGAGACAAAAATTATGGTGTAATAAGGAATAATGTGCCACTTTAAATGTTTTGGAGTTATGTTTAGAGGCCGACTTGTCAAAGATTGCTAAATATTGTAATCTTGTCATTTAAAATATGAAACTTTTGGAGGTTTTAGGTAGGTTAGGCATTTAAAAGGTGGTTATAGCCATTGAAGATAGTTGGTTAATGTTTTTCTAGTTTAAATAAGCCTTTCAAGGCTCGATCAAATGATGGATGTTAATGTTTTTGAAGAATCAATAGAAAAGAAACATTCTTTCTCTATAATTTTTTTTTCTTTCTAGATTTCCTCCCTCTGTATGGATTGGTACTGGTCTTTGATGGTTTGAAATTCACTTCATTCGATGGTGGAAAGAGCCTACTTTCTTTTGAGTTCATTTTGAGGGCTTGCCATTCCCTTTTGTGAGTGTTCTTTCCATTTTTCTACAGACTACTTGTAAATGCAAGTTTGAAGGGTTTGAGAGTCTTTAAAAGATGAAAATCTCCAACCACCCACTGTAACTCTTCTATAACATAGTGTATGTACTCTATTGGATGTATTTTATATGTTCACAAGATGTGTAGGGATTGAGTTCTTGAGGGGTGTATGGTAGGGTTTGAAGGAGAATTTGCATGATTTCCTATGAGAATTGATGGAGCAGACCTATGAGAGGCAAGAGAAACATTTCCAAGGGGAAAGTATGAGTTTATAAAGCTTGAGGGGGTCTAATTTAAGATGTATGAGTAGTTGGTGTGTCTTGGAGGGGTCAGCAATATGCATTTTCAATAAGGGTGCTTTAAAACCCTAGGTTCTTAGGCTACAAGGAGGGTTTTTTAGTAGAGGATCAAAATATTAGAGGGGTCTCTTTGAAAAAAAAAGGGCTAATTAGGGCTCCCAAACAACGAGAAAGGTCATTTTGAGGAAAGTGTTCTGAAAGAGTCATATGAATTTTTTGGATATGTTTTGTATCTCTATAATTATGGGTGTCTGAATCCTCTATTTTTTTTCAAGTTCTGTGGAAATTTTTGAAGCTAAGGGCCAAAAACTAGGTTTGCACTGCTACTAGGTTACATGGGTGAGAGTGAGAAATCATGCTTTTGATTGTTGTCAAACTTTGAAGATTGTTTGAATTGCTCAAATAGATCATTTTAATCTTGTTAGATGCCTCTTGAAGGTAGGTTGTCACTTTGAATGTGGTTGAGCCTCTTGGGTCTGCATCAGAGTGGTATTAGAGCACAATAGTAGATCTTGTGTTGGTGTTTTGAAATGGTTTTGTAGGTAGGTGAAGAGGAAAAATTGAGAAAATGCCTCCTAAAGGGAATGTTGTTGCAAGGAAGATTGACAACCATGACAAGGAAATAGAAGCCTTGAAAAGAGATATGGCTGCTTGGAAAGCAAAGAAAAGAGTGGAAGAAGATGAAAGTGAAACTGAAGAAGAGGAGACTTCTAGTGAAGAGGAAGAGATGGATCCAAATGATGTGAGAATGGTGAAGCTTTTGAAGGCTGTGAAGAAAGATGGGCATGGAAAAATTGATGTGCCTATGTATGGAGGAAAACTAATTTGAGAGTGAAGAGATTAATAAAGAGCACAAGGTGAAGAAGGCTAAAACAAAACTAAAAGGACATGCTTTGCTGTGGTGGAATTTTGTGCAAGAGGAAAGGGAAAGAAAAGGATAGTACAAGATCACTTCTTGGGAGAGGATGAAGACCAAAATGAAAGGTAAATTCATTCCTTGTGATTATAATGTTCAATTTCTTAAGAAGTTACAAAATATTAGACAAAAGGATTTAGATGTACAAGCATATACTGAAGAATTTTATAGGCTAAGCATAAGAACTAAACATGAAGAAGATGAGGAAGAGATGGTTTCTAGGTACTTGAATGGCTTGAGGTATAACATTCAGGATGAGATTGGCTTGTTGGCACCTAAATCAGTTGAACAATATTTTCAAATGGCCATGAGGGAAGAAGAAAAACTAAAGAGGAGACAAGAGAAGGCAACAAGAGGAAGAGACAACACTTCTAGGGGTAGAGGCACAACTACAACATCAAGGCAGCCTAAGGAAGACCATGAAGATGTTAAGAAGAACAAAGAACAAGCTCCTAAAGCAAGAGGAGGATGGAGAGGTGAAAGGAAAAAAATTAGGGAAAGGAGATATTACAATGAATTCTCAGGAAGGTGTAATAGGTGTAATGAATTTGGACACCCATCTTTCAAGTGTCCTCAAAACCAAGGTTCAACTTCAAGTGGTGATAGGAGTGAGAGAAGAGAACAATTGATCCAAGAGGAAGAGTGTGAAAGTTCAAGAAGACCTACAGATCTAGAGGTAGGAGAAGCACTCATGATGAGAAGGACCTTGTTGCAAGAACCAAAAGAGGAGGATATGAGCCAAAGAAGGAGCCTATTCAGAACTTCATGCAAATGCAAAGGTAAAGTGTGCCAAGTTGTTATTGATTCTGGTTCTCAAGATAATATGGTGTCTAGGGAAATGGTAGACAAATTTAATTTAGAGAAGATACCTCATGTAGCACCTTACAAATTTTCTTGGGTGAATGATAGTCAAACCTTAGTGGTGAATGAGCAAGCATATGTGGATTTATGGATTGGGGAGTACAAGGATAGGGTCTTATGTGATATATTGCCAATGGATTGTTTCCATCTGATCTTGGGGAGGCCATGTCAATTTGATAGAAGGTCCATGTATGTTGGTTGGGAAAACACCTATACAATTTGGAAGGATGATCAAAGTTTTAAACTAAATCCTTTACAGGGAAAAGAGAAGGGTAAAGGTAAGTCTAAGGTGGTGATTTTTGGAAAAAAGGAGCCTTTAAGGTTTGAAGATAGTAATATTGGTATATTTGCAGGTGTGGAGTAGGTTCCTAATGCTAGAGAAGCAAAGAAGGCACATACAAATAATGCTAAGGCAGTAGGAAGAGTGTATGAGAATGATTTGTAGTCAAAGGTTGGTAGGAAGGAGTTGCTAAATTTTGTGGAAGACAACAAGAATTTTGATATTGCAATCAGGTCTAGGACTAAGAACACAGTTAGAACAAGGGTAAAGTCTAGTTTGATAGTGAGTGTGAATGACAAATTTTTGATAGGAATGATTGTGTGTCCCATAGTGGAGAGTGAGTTTGCAAAGCAAGTTAGATTTGCAGATACAAAGGTAAATAAATCTAATAGTACAAGGTATACAATGAGTGATAAATATGTAGGTACAATGGTAGTAAATGCTACTAAGACAGTGGGACAAAGGTCAATAAGGAAAGGGAAGTGTGGCTTAGTTGTTGAGGACAAATCCAAGTATGAGAATAAGGCAAAGATCCAGACAACTTATGGAATGACTAACAATTGTTTGTGTGTAGGGATGAAGACATGTGTTGTAGGTATTGGTGAAGGAGTATCATCAAGTTTTGAGTAGAGGACTAATAAAAGACCATTGGTAGGTCTACACATGGAAGTGAAGTCATATCCTATGACAACCTCAGTCAGAGATGCAAGGAAAAGTATGAAATTTCAGTACTTGAACCAGTGGCAAGTGTTTGAAGATCATAGGAGGATGCTTAGAGCTTGGGAAGAATGGTATAAAGCCCAATTCATGGGGCATGAATTCCTTTTAGGGGGGTGTATGGTGCAGGGGTACCCTTGTTTCCCATTTTTCAAATCATGAGATTAGTGTCTAGGCTTTAGTATTAATGTTTTTTTCTTAATAAGTTCCATGAGACCCAAATTATGATGTAATAAGGCACAATGTGCTACTTTACATGTTTTTGAGTTATGTTTAAAGGTCATCTTGTCAAAGGTTGCTAAATATTGTAATGTTGTCATTTAAAATATGTAACTTTTGGAAGTTTTAGGTGCGTTAGGGGTTTAAAAGGTGGTTATAGCCATTGAATTTAGTTGGTTAATGTTTTTCTAGTTTAAATAAGCCTTTCAAGGCTTGAGCAAATGATGGATGTTAATGTTTTTGAACAATCAATAAAAAATAAATGTTCTTTCTCTACAAATTTTTTGTTTTTCCATATTTCCTCCCTCTGTACGGACTGGTACTGGTCTTTGATGGTCTGAAAGTCACTTCATTCGATGGTGGTAGGAGTCTACTTTCTTTTGAGTTCATTTTAAGGGCTTGACATTCCCTTTTGTGAGTGTTCTTTCCGTTTTTCTACAAACTGCCTATAAATGCAAGTTTGAAGGGTTTGCGAGTCTTTAAAAGATGAAAATATCCATCCATCCATTGTAACTCTTTTGTAACTTAGTGGATGTACTCTATTGGATGTATTTTATATGTTCACAAGATTAGGTGTGCAGGGATTGAGTTCTGAGGGGTGTATGGTAGGGTTTGAAGGAGAATTTGCATGGTTTCCTATGAGAATTGATGAAGTAGACCTATGAGAGGTGAGAGAAGAATTTCCAAGGGGCAAGTAGGAGTTTCTAAAGCTTGAGGGGGTCTAATTTAAGATGTTTGAGCAGTTGGTATGGCTTGGAGGGGTCGACAATATGCATTTTCAATAAGGGTGCTTTAAAACCCTAGGTTCCTAGGCTACAAGGAGGGTTTTTGAGTAGAGGAACAAAATAAGATTTTGAGGTCTTAAAACCTGGAAAATCCTGAGTTTTGACACTAATACTAAGACTTTTTTAATTTACTTTGCTCTGATGATGAGATCTTAGAGGGGTCTCTTTGAAAAAAAGGACTAATTAGGGCTCCAAAACAATGAGAAAGGTCATTTTGAGGAAAGTGTTCTAAAAGAGTCATATGAACTTGTTGGCTATGTTTTGTATCTTTGTAATGGGTGTCTGAATCCTCTATTTTTTTGTCAATTTTTGTAGAAAATTTTGAAGCTAAGGGCCAAAAACTAGGTTTGCACTACTACTAGGTTACATGGGTGAAAGTGATAAATCATGCTTTTGATTGTTGTCAAACTTTGAAGATTGTTTGAATTGCTGAAATAGGTCATTTTAATCTTGTTAGATACCTCTTGAAGGCATGTTGCCACTTTGAATGTGGTTGAGCCTCTTGGGTCTGCATCATTTAGTGGGAGGAAATGAGCAATTTGATTTATCCTTGCCACAATACCAATAAATAGGGAAGAGGTTAAGTTGTATAGAGAACCAAGAGTGGACCAAATTGTGGAATATGTTGATCAAAATAAGATGATTTTTTTTATGATGTGGACTTAGAAAGCTTTAGAATAGAATATTCACAACCTGAATAGCTGAACATTGATCCAATTCATAGGGATGTCTTCAAGAATGAGCATGGTGTGTGGCAAATGTATTTTGATGGAGCATGTAGTAGAGAAGTTAATGGAGCAAGAGTTATTTTCATCTCACCTGAAGTTACAACATTCAAATATTCACTCTTATTAAAATTTGAATGTACACATAACATAGTAGAGTATGAGGCCTTGTTGACCAAATTAAACATGGCTGTGAAACACAAAATTAAACTACTAAATGTTTTTTGAGATTCTGAGTTGGTTATTTCACAAGTGAGATCAAAGTATGATACAAAAAACAAAAGGCTAAAGCAGTACATAAATTCTCTATGGGACACCATTGAATTGTTCGACGCTTTCTCTATTGAATGGATAGATAGGTCCAAGAATTTGATGGCAGACTTCTTGGCGAATGTAGCTTTGAAGAGAGATGATGTCACTCTAGTAGGAATTTCAAAAGTTGAGCTTAAAACAAGACTTTAAATCCCTAATAACATATATAGTTGGCAAGTTTTTAATGATGATTATGATTTGATTAAGTTCTTACATTGCATTGATCAATATGAAGCCCAAGAAATTGATTTTAATGCATTTATAGAAGAAGTAGATGGTAAGTAGACTGTATTTGGAAAGGAAGTTGTCCAGCTTAAGACTAATAAGATTCCTAAGGGACTTGTACAATTAGTAAGGGTGTTTGATGGAAATGACCAAGCTCTTATGAAATAAACACCAGTAAAAAGGGAAGACATTGAAGAAATCAACATTGGAACTGAATTAGCCCCTAAAAAGGTGTACATTGGGAAGAAGATAAGCCTAACAATCAGGAAGATGTTGATTGCATTATTAAGGAAATATAAGCATGTCTTTGTGTGGTCTTATGATGATCTCAAATCATATAGAGAGGATTTATTCCAACATGAGATCCCATTGAAACTAGATGCAAAACCTTTTAGACAAAAACAAAGGCCCATAAATCCTACTTTAGAACCTAAAATGCATGAGGAACTTATGAAGCTTAGGGAGGGGGGTATAATCAATCCTATTAGACAATCATCTTGGTTCTCTAATTTAGTACCTATCAGAAAGAAAAATGGAGATATAAGGTTTTGTGTAGACTTTGAAAACTTCAACATATCCTCTCTTAAGGATAACTACCCACTCCCAAACATGGAGGCTATGTTGTAGAGGGTCATGGGATGCGAGCTACTATCTATGATGGAAATTTTTTTAGGCTATAACTAGGTGAAATTCAAGGAATCAGAATAATACAAAACAACCTTCACCACACCTTGGGGAACATATGTGTATGTTAGAATGCCATTTGGACTCACAAATGTTGGAGCAACTTTCCAAAGAGCTATGGATGTTGCATTTTCTGATCTGATTAATGTAATAATGGTGGTTTACCAAGATGACTTAACTGCATATTCAAAGAAGGTAGAAGACTATGTTGAGCATTTGGAAAAAAAAATCATCAAAGCCATTGAATATGGCATCTCTCTAAATCCTAGAAATGGTCATTTTATAGTAACAATGGGAAATTTACTGGGGCATATAGTGTCCAAAGAAGGGGTGAGGATTGATCCAAAAAGGCTGGAAGCCATAGACAAGATTCCTATTCCTAAGACAGTTAAATCCATCTAGTCCTTCTTTGGGAAAATCAAGTTTGTGAGAAGATTTATATCAAACTTTGTTGAGATAGTGAAGCCAATATCAAAGATGTTAAAAAAGGGTGCAAAGTTTCACTGGAAAGTTGAAGCCATAGATGCATTCATATCCATCAAGAGATAAATAAAGGAAGCCCCAGTGTTGAAGTCTCCTGATTTTTGTAAGCCTTTTCAAATCTTTTCATTTGCATCCTATCACACAATTGTGGCAGTAATGTTATAGAAGAATGATGAGGGGAATGAACAACCTATTTCTTTTTTCAGCAAATCCCTCCAAAATGAAAAATTGAAGTATGACATTGTAGAAAAATAGACATATACATTAGTGAAAGTTGTCAAAGCATTTAGACCATATCAGGTGGGAGCAAAGGTAATAGCTTATGTACCTAATGTTGTAGTAAAAGATGTGTTTGTACAAATTGAAGCAATAGGCCATAGGTGTGGATGGAGAAACAAAATCCAAGAATTTGACATTGAGTTCCAAATCACCAAGCTTGTAAGAGGACAAGGATTATCCATTTTAATGGCTGAAATGAACATTGAAGCTACCCAAGTGTGTAGTTTGAATGATGAGGATGTTGGAGTCAACAACCCAAGATCTTCAATCTGCAATGCCAAAAAACCTCCACAAGAGATAGAGAGAAGCAACAATGGAAGATGCTATTCCACCAAACAAGGATTGCAATATGATACAATATGATCAATGCAATACTATACAATGCTATATGCCAAATTATTAACAAATATGCTAGAGATGCCTTGCTTATAAAGGCAAGGATGAGAGATAGGATAAGACAAGATCATGACAAGTGTCTTAATCCTATCACATGAGACAACTAACTCATAACTACCTAGGAAAGTGGAAATTCTAGATAAGACAACTAATACTTATCTAGATATGACAACTAATATCCTAAGTAAACTTAACATGTGAATTAAGTCCCCTAAGTCCCTAGTAAAGGAATAAACTAGGTACAAAGACTTATTCACACCAACACCCCCCCTTAAGTGCAACTTAGGGAGGTACAAACCAATGCAAACATGCAAAAGATGGGTCCCGGCAACTAGGCCTGATGAGGTACCCATGTACAAAACAAAAAACTCTCACAAGCGGAGAAAAGGAGAAAAACCCTGTGGGAGAAAACTCCTCTCCAAAAGAGAGAAAAGAAAAAATGAAAACTAATGAAGGAAGGAGGACTCCTCAAGACCCCCCAAGGACAGCTTCCTTCACCCCAACATTCATCGCAACTGAAGATAACGAGGCATGCCAAAGGTTTAGTGAAGATGTCTACAACCTGTTGATCTGTAGGCAAATACTCCAAGCTAAGAACACCATCCTGGATGAGCTGCCTAATGAAGTGCATGTGGATCTCAATATGCTTAGTCCACTGATGCTCCACTGGGTTGCGTGAAATATGAATGGCACTTTGATTGTCACACCAAAGAGTAGTGGGTTGAGTGGAAGGGAATCCGAACTCAGTCATCAACTGACGAAGCCACAAAACCTCTTGACTAACCAACACTGCACCTCGATACTCAGCCTCTGTCGATGATAATGCAATAGTAGTATTCTTCTTGCATGACCATGCAATCAGACTAGAACCAAGGCAAAAGACAAAGCCAGAAGTAGACTTCCGATCATTGACATCACCAGCGCAATCTGAGTCAGTGAAGCCCACAATCTGAGATGCACCTAAAGTGTAGTGAATGCCAAAATGAGTAGTGCCCTGAATGTATCTCAAGATACGCTTGGCGGCCTTCCAATGACTCTCATGAGGCTCCTGTTAGAAGCGAGAGACAAGTCCAACCGCAAAGGAAATATCAGGATGACTATGCGTCAAGTACAAAAGACTGCCAACCAACTGCCGATACAAGGTAGGATCAACTGTAGGAGTAGTGCAACTGGTAGACAGTACAACACCTGACTGGAATGGAGTAGGGGTAGGCTTGCAATCATCCATGCCAAATCTCTGAAGCAAATCAAGAGCATACTTCTGCCGGAAAATGAAGATCCCCTCAAAGTCTGATGAATCTAAAGACCAAGGAAGTAATGCAAAAGACCAAGTTCGGTCATATCAAATCGCTCCATCAATGCCGCATTGTGTTGCGAATCATGGAAGTAGAACTCCATGAGAATCAAGTCATCCACATAGAGCACAAGTATGAGTAGATCCTCTCCATGTCTCTGTGTATAAAGCTGTGGGATCAAAATGGCCCGAGTGTAGCCAGAAGCAAGCAAGAAACTATCCATCTTCTCATACCAAGCCCGAGGGGCTTGTTTGAGACCATACAATGAACGTCGAAGCCTACAAACAAGTGAAGAGTCCTACACAAAACCTAGTGGCTGCTCCATATAGATCTCCTCATGAAGATCCCCATGCAAGAAAGCACTCTTCACATCCATCTAAAACATTGACCATCCCTAAGATGCAGCTATAGCAAGGACAAGGCGAATAGAATCCATCTTGGCAACAGGAGCAAAGGTCTCAAATAGTCAATCCCTTCAACACAGAGAAAACCCTTTGCAACAAGGCGAGCCTTGTACTTGTCAATGGAACCATCGCTACATACTTGGTATGATACACCCACTTGCATCGAACCAACTTTCTTCCCTTAGGAAGAGGCACAAGATCCCAAGTATGATTCTTCATCAAAGAAGAATACTCATCATCCATAGCACTATCCCACTCTGGAATACCTGAAGCATCTGAAAACTTCTGAGGATCATCTGAAACTGCATGACTCAAAAGACTAATTCTAGAAGTCTGAGAACGAGTGCGGCGAGTGTCTGTGGGATCACCAACAAGAGGACCAGCCTCCTCAAGAGTAACTTGAGCCCATCGTGGCCTAGTGCGTGAGTGAGGAGGAGGTTCATCAAGACCATCATCAAAATCTTCTTCAAGTAGCAAAGTATCATCAACTGAAGAAGACTGAGTAGGTTGTGATGAAGAAGTTGAAGGAGGATCTGGCTGGGTGAAGGTCTCAGAAAACTGAACATTGTGTCGGAAATGAACCTCTCGTGTGTCAGGATCAAACAATTTGTATGCCTTCACATCCTCACAATAGCCAACATAGATGTAACGCTGACTCTTCTTCTCCATGGATTTACTCCGACCATTCAGAATGAATGCCCAAGCCTCACTACCAAATACTCTAAAGAAGGATACATTAGGCTTGTGATGAGACCAAGCCTCCTTAGGGGTCATATTTCACACTGCCTTGTGGGGCATACAGTTCTGAATATAGTTGGCACAATTGACAGCTTCGGCCCAAAAGGCGGGAGCCATGGACCTCGACTGAATCATACAATTGGCCATTTCCCTGAGAGTCCTGTTCTTTCTCTCTGCCACACCATTCTGCCAAGGAGTGTAAGGAACTGTGTGCTGATGAAGAATACCATGTGCACTGCAAAAATGCTGAAATGCCTGATTGACATACTCCCCCCCATTATCTGTGCGTATCTTTCGAAGAGAAAAACATGACTGCTTCTCCACAAATGTTTTAAAGGTCTTGAAGTTGGTGAGGACTTCACTCTTGAGCTTCAGAAAATAGACCCATGTCCGGCGGGAAAAATCATCAATGAATGTTAGCACATACTTGGCCCCTGAAAAAGGAGTTGGGAATGACATAAGATCACTATGGACCAACTCAAGGGGTGTGGTTGCACGTGTAGCGTGACCCTTAGGAAAAGGATCTTGATGTTGCTTGCCAAGAACACATCCTTGACAAACACCATCTATGCAAGTGATCTTTGGAAGACCAACCACTAAGTTATGTGCTTTCATTTGCTGAAGATATCTATAATTCAAGTGCCCAAATCTCTCATGCCAAAGCTTGCTCATTGAATCAGCATGAGCAACAAAACATGAACCTGATGAAGACTCAAATCCATCAAATCGATACAAATGATTCTCATGATCAACTACTCCTGTTGCGACAACCTTCTCAGGATCTTGCAACTGTCTAATAGTCACATTTTGTGGAGAAAACTCAACTAACTTCCCATCTCCAGAATGACAAATCTGATATATGGAAAGAAGATTCGCTGAAATATCAGGAACAAGTAAAACATCCTCAATGCACCCATCTAGCATTTGAACGGAGCCTGTCCCCAAAACTGGAATCTGTGAAGAGTTCCCAACTGCAATCTGAGAAGTAGAAGTATGAACTATGGAATCAAGAAGTTCACGCGAATTTGTCATGTGATGTGAAGCACCTGAATCAAGAATCCAACTATCTGAAGGTGAATGCATAGCTCGTGCAGAAAGAGCTTGCCCTTTGCCCATGGAAGAAGGCTTAGCCACTGAAATATTGTGCTTCTTCATGGCTTCCTCCAAGGCCTCTAATCTCTTAAAGCAATGAGATGCATCATGCCCAGTTTTGCCACAAAATGAACAAGGATCTCCTTTCTTTTTCTTGGACTTGGAAGAAGAATCTCCAGAGGTAGAAGAAGAAGGAGATTGAGTGGACTTCTGATTGTTCTTCGGCTTCGGTTTGGAGGGATTCTCACTACCAGAAGATGATTCTGCTTTGGGCTTCTTCTTGTTCTTTCCTTTACCCTTGGATGATTGAGCCATTAGAGCATGATTCTTAGAATTAGGTAAGGCATCCAACTGAATTAACTTGGCCTCCTCCCTAGTAAGACGCTCACAAAACAACTCAAATGTAGGCATTTTGTAATCTTTCCCCATTGCATCCATAGTTGAATAGAAAGTAGAAGAAAACACTTGATAAGGGCCCTTTAACTTAGACAGAATCAAGAAGATACATTCATCACTAGATACATCATGTCCACATCCTTTCAACTATGACAAAATCATCTTGAATTGAGCAAGAAAATCCTGCATGGAAGGAAATGCATCTGGAGAGAGGGATTGTAGTTCTGTTTGAAGTTGCAAGGTTCTGAAATGATTTATTTTACCATACAATTCTTCAAGTTTGTCCCAAACATTCTTAGGTGTTTTGCACTTTGAAATATGAAACAACAGATTATTAGATACATGTAAGCCAATGAGCCCTTTTGCTTCATCCATTTTACATCTATGGACAAACTTTTCATAATCCCTTGTAAATTCAGGTTGTTCTGCATCTAACATTGGCCATAGACCCTTAGATTGTAACAATTGAGTCATTTTTAGCTTCCATGTATGATAATTGTGTGGAGTGAGTGGTTCAATTTGCCTTAGATCCGCCATGAATCACCAAAAGAAAAGGACAATGTGGCACTTAAATTGTGCCTTTCACCCCCCAGAATGTATTAAAAACTGATTTTGCAACCCCCCCAGCAAATTACAATGAACAAATATTGCAATTTTTACAAGTGACAAGCTCAAATCAACCATTTATAACACACGGTGATTTTTACAAATTTTTAGAATAAGGAGCTTGCAAGGCTGAAAACAGAGGTTACAAACAGATTCATTGCGATTTTCTGATCAATTTCAAAAAAAAAAGTTTGCCAAATTTTGACTTCGTTGGCAAAAGTTACATCAAGAACAAGCAATAAATGCACTTGTACCTTCAAGCTAAAAAATCTGGCAAAAAATGGCAAAATCTAGAAAAATAACCTGCACCACTGCGAAGTTTGTCGAACCACCTTTCCGACAATATCTCGTTTGCAAAAATCCGACTTTGTGGCGAAAAGTTATGCAAAAATGAAAAAAAGGCCTATAGTAGGCACTTTGAAGGCTAAACAGGTGCAAAAATTTGGCCCCTAGGGGCTGGCTCCTGGTCACCCACGTGACCGCGCACTGGGCAGCTGTTGCAAAAAAAATCTGCCGGTTTAACCGCTGGCGGTTTCGACTTGCACCGGCGGTTGGCAGGCGGTCGGCGGCGGGCGGTTAGAACCCTCTGATGGTGGCGGTCGATAGTCGGTTGGTGCCGGCGGTGTAACCGCCGCTGCTGGCGGTTAAGGTTGGTGGCTGGCGCTAGCGGCTTATAAGCCGCGCGCTGTGTGGGCTCCGCAGACTTATGTCTGCGGGCTGCACAATAAAGGTCGCCGACCTTACAATTTTTTTATATATTTTTTTTGAATTTTTTTTTTTTAAAAATAAACAATGTCGACAAAAATAGAATATAATAATTTTTTTTTGAAAAAAATTTTCTGACGACATGCGTACCTGCACAGGGGGGGCCGTACGGCCGCCTCTGCTAAATTTTTTTTGCCCCGAAGACAAATTTTGCCGAATATAGGCAAATTATATATCAAAAAAATTGGAAACGGCCACCCGGATGCAATGGAAGACTTATTTTTGGATCAAAGTGCACCTGTAAAATGTTGTTCACTAGATCTGAGCTCGAAACCCTTCTTTGGCAAAGCTGCAAATGGTGACAAAATTGAGTGAAACAAAAGCCAGATCTGACTTTTTCGAGCCTCTTGGATGCAATGGGACAACCTAAAATACTGCCACTATATCTAAAAGCGCTGCAATCACCAGATCTCACCAAAATGCAAACATGCAATATAGGAATACAAGAACTCAAAAAATGACAATAGAAATTGATGGAAACTCTCTAATAAAGAAATGGAAGGGGCTTGCCAGATTCAATGCTCTGATACCATGTTGGAGTCAACAACCCAAGATCTTCAATCTGCAACGCCAAAGAACCTCCACAAGAGATAGAGAGAAGCAACAATGGAAGATGCTATTCCACCAAACAAGGATTGCAATATGATACAATATGATCAATGCAATACTATACAATGCTATATGCCAAATTATTAACAAATATGCTAGAGATGCCTTGCTTATAAAGGCAAGGATGAGAGATAGGATAAGACAAGATCATGACAAGTGTCTTAATCCTATCACATGAGACAACTAACTCATAACTACCTAGGAAAGTGGAAATTCTAGATAAGACAACTAATACTTATCTAGATATGACAACTAATATCCTAAGTAAACTTAACATGTGAATTAAGTCCCCTAAGTCCCTAGTAAAGGAACAAACTAGGTACAAGACTTATTCACACCAACAGAGGACAACATGATTACTAGTATTGAGCACACACCTTGGTACATTGATATTGCGTATTATCTCAAACATACGAAATGTCCTAAAATATTTAATGACAACAAGAAAAGGATGCTCAAACTACAGGCTTTAAGGTATGTATTCATGAAAGGGGGCCTATATTGGAAAATAGGGATGGTGTTTTGTTGTTGTGCCTAGATGAAGATCAAGCAAGGCATGTTCTAAAGGAAATGCATGAAGGAGTGTGTGGAGGGAATTTCTCAGCAAAGACCACTGCACATAAGGTGTTAAGGGTAGGCTACTATTGTCCTAGAGTTTTCAATGATGCCTATGGTTATACTAGGAAGTGTGAATCATGTCAGAAGTTTTCTAGGAAACTGAAATATCAAGGGGCATTGCCTTTGAGACCTTTGCAAGTTGAGGCTCCATTCCACCAATGGGGAATTGATTTCATAGGAGATATTGTAGAAAAATCTAGTGGAGGACATAGATGGATATTGGTAGCCACAAACTACTTTACAAAATGGGTGGAAACTATACCTACCAAACAAGCAACTAGTAAGGTGGTAACAAAATTTTTCTTGGAAAACCATTATCACCAAATTTAGAGTGCCAACAAGAATCATAACTGACAATGGGATGTGCTTTAGGTCAGATGATTTCAAGGAATTTTGCTAGTCCTATGGTATAGTGATCCCATATTCTTCACCATATCATCCACAGGCGAATGGGCAAGCTGAATCCAACAACAAGAGCATCCTGAAGATCGTAAAGATAATGTTGGATAATAATGAAAAGGCCTGGGATTCCAAGTTGAGATTAGCCTTAAGGGAAGATAGAATTACTGTGAAGAAGGCCATTGGAAAATCACCTTTTGAATTTGTGTATGGGACTCAAGCTAGGCTCCCTTTGCATAACTTGTTACTAGTATAAAAGTTCATCTTTCAAGAAGAATTAGACATTCCTGAACCTACGAAGGAGAGGATGGAAGAATTAATGGAAATTGATGATGTCAGGAACCAAGCTCAACAACACAATATGAAGAAGCAACTACAAATGAAATACCTATATGACAAAAGGGCTAAAAGTAGAAAATTTGAAGTAAATGACGTGGTTCTCATGTGGAATGCTAGTAGCCAAGACAAAGGAAAAAATGGGAAGTTTGAAGCTCTATGGTTAGGACCATTTGTCATTGTTGGAAAGGTCGGTGAAGATTCATATTACCTCCAGAACATGACAAGAGAAGAACAAGAATTTCCTGTGCATGGAAAATTCCTGAAACATTTCTTTTCTTAATTTTCCATGCACAATAGTCTAGGAGAAGGTCGAGAATTGCCAGTGCATGGACAATTCTTGAAGAACTTTATGAAATAATTATTTTCCATGCATAGTAGTATAGGATTTTACTCCACCTCCATTTCCCGCCATTTTTGAATTAACTTTCATTTCCATACCACATAAATAAGACACTTGGTATGCTTTCCCAGAGACCTAGATTCTTGCTATACCCACAAGGGGTATACATCCCCAGTCAGAGCCATTGTTAGAACTGGAAAAATATCACATTTTTATTGGTCTTCACCCACCTATCTCATGTGTACCACATAAATTTACCACACCTTAATTTCATGAACAATACAAATTCTTGAAAATTTGTGTAACAAGATCCATTTCACAATCCATGTTAACCAATGATCCCATTAATTTGGCCTTTGACATATAAGCATTCCTTTGGTCATTGTTGAGCAAGTGTTTTAAAAGAAATTGGTCCATATTGGGAAGATCATGTGTAAGTATTTTCGATCAACAGGTCATAGCCTTTCAATCTGAACATTTTCTACATATCAGGAAGAGGTGAATCAAGTCACAGCAATCAAAGACCTCGAAGATAATAGGAGTGCATAATCGGGAAGATGATGCCTATCGTTTCACTAATGAAAACCTATCGGTAGGAGCAAAGTAATTAGAGTGAAGTTTTCAACTCATATCAAGCTCGTGAGTCATGCTGATAGAAACCTCATCAGCAAGAAACATACATTCTTTCACCGATGAAGTAGAACAACTATATCGAATATACATGTACAATCGAAGCAAGTCCCTTAGATCTCACCAACCACATGGGTTATGTCGATGAAGGAGGTTTTTGAGGAAAGTCTTACCAACTTATCCAAATGAGCAAAGTGGTAAAGGAAATGTGTCGGGGAGACCAAGATCATCAAAAAGGCATTTTGTTCTCTCAACGATAGTACATGTTAGCCTAATGGTAACATGGAATGGTCACAATTTGTCAGAAAGACATTGGGCGATGAGTAAAATGATTTCTAGTAGTCCAGACCACCTTGACATCGAGAAAACTTCACAATTTTCTCCTCGAAATAATAAAAGTTGAAAATAAGAGAAAGACTAGTTGTATAATATCGGTAAGAATATTAGGTGGTCTTCTTGACCAAGAATGAGAATCAAAGGGACACTTGACATCGAAAGGACATTTAGTTATGTCTTGGTGATTAGTTATGAATGTATAAACAAAGGTGGTTCCAAATAAAACACATAGATCGGCCTAAGACTAGAAGGGTTTCATCGATGCAATCTTTTGTATCGTTCTAACATTGCAAAATTCAAGAAACTTGTTGCATTCATTCTCAGAGGTGGACATTAATGGCTGCACGAATGAACATTATATAAATATTCTCTGATTGAAAGGAGAATGAACCAAAAGAATTTCTAGAAGTTGCAGCAGGAAGGACGGGAGATCAAACGAGAGTTGAGGAATTCAATGTCCTCAGAAAAACACAAGTAAGCATACTGAGCTTCCCTGCAATTGATATATTTCAATTTTGCCACCATAGAGAATTCAAATGGAAGGTTCAAGTTCTGTAAAAGAAAAAAGTAGGAAGCAATAGGGAGAGGGTATCCAATCCAAAAGTAAGAAACAAAAAATAGGAGGGGTGGAACCCAAAACAAAAGAACAAAAAAATGAACTAATACCTCATTGATCAATCACCTGGTTCAGGGCTGAAGGCTAGAAGGTCTGCATAATTGAGGGACGATGTAGAAAGGTTCGAAGAAAAATGAAAACATATAGGTGATGTGTGGACTCCCATTAGAGGATATGAATTTTTCATGTTCCACTAGTGTCAGAGAAATAGATTTGAACCAGTCTGCAACCCTTGGAATTTCAATATGGGAAAACTGGTTGTTTCCAAATGTCTTTGTGAATGTAGAGCTCATAAGAATTATGGCTAAACATTACAACCCAAACCTTAAATCTATTTGCAACCTGCAAGGTGAACCTTTCATACAGGTGTCCAAGACTGCACTTTGTGAAGTTTTTAACCTAGATGACACATGTGATGAGCCTATTGTGCATGAGGATTAGGCGTATTGGAGAATGGATACAACTTATAAAGGATGGAGATTACCATTACATAGGCCTAGGAAAGATGGAGACCTTGTTCCACTTGAAGACAATGACAGGCCTCCTTTTCATGTTGATTTTTTTCAAGCCCTACCTAAAACATACTTACTTCTCGGTATGCCAAATAATGGGAACAAAGGCCTCTGAATTCATGTTTATAGGGCCAATGGTGATTGCTATAGATATAAAATTCCATAATGCAAGACCTTTTGATTATGCCTCACACATTTCCAAAGGGATAGACTCAGGGCTAATGGCCATCAAGAATGAATCTCCTACACTACATTTTAAACACTATTCCCTTCTCATGCATATGATATTGTACTTGTAATGTCACAAAATTGCACCTAGGGGCGATTCCACATTTTGGCATTCCTACCTAGCATTTATGACACCTTGAGATATTAATGAAAAAATTCCATGGGTTAGAATTTCGTGATTCTAGCTCCAGGTGGACAAGTGGTTGAGTGATAGAAGCCTGTATACACATTTTATGAGAATATAGGCTTTGGACGAGTGCGTGGCCCACAAAAGTTTACACAACGTGCTATCATTTTGTCAATTTCACGAGTTCAAAATGCCAAATCTGGAAGGCTAACCCATGAGACACGTGTCCTGGTGGTTACACTTCGAAAGTAATGGCTCTTTGCCACCCTTGCAAGCATTAAAAATATCTTTTTTTCTCTCATTTGAGGGTTGGAAGACATCACTCAAGCTCTCTTTCTATTTTTCTCAAACATTGAGATCTCTTCACTTTTGATAGGAGTGCTCTCACAAGAGAAGCCATGCTAGACTGAGGTCCTCCCAACAGCTGTAGCAGCTCTCAAGCAAGCACTTAATAGTGTATCCATGTGCTCTAGAGAGGGTCTAGGCTCATGGGTAACACACTCTCTCTCTCACTTTCCTTTCACATTTGCTCATTTACTATCTTGTGGTGTGGGTTCTACTCTCAAGCAGGTATTTCTTTCACCACACACTTCTCGTGGTGTGGGTTCTACTCCTAAGCGGGTATTTCTTTCACCACACACTTTGTTTGCATCTTTAGCACTCCTTTTAAATTTGGTTGGTTGTGGAGGTGGGAACACCAAAGCGGAGTCTAACTGAGGCAGGCCCCTATACAACCACCCAAAAAATTTCCTCTCATTATTTTGTGTGTAGGTCATGAGAAGGAGCTTGGAGTGAAGATTTAGATGTTTAGAGGAAGGTAAGCTTTCCCCAAGCATCTTTTTATTCATTTCAGTTTCTAGCTTTCTGACTAGTCATATAGCTTGGTACGACTCGCCCTTGGGATGAAGAAGCAAGGCTTGTTTCTGTCTATTTTGAGTGTCTGAGTTCTCTGTTTCTCAAGATACCAATGCGTCCTTTAGATGACAACGTGCACCGTTGGTATCCTAGAATTGTGTTGACATCTTTTGGCCAAGATCTCCCTATTCTGAGACATAAATCTCTTGGCTTTGCTCTCTTAGGGTCTCTGGTGGATTTTCTCGAAGCATCACTAAGCTCTAGTTCCTTATTGTTTAGTAAATTTGATATCCTGAGGTGTATAAGGGTAGTTCATTCCCTGGTAATCTCTCGAGAAAGGAGAGATCCATGTGTAGCAAATTCCTCTTATATCACATTTTAGTGAACTTGACATGAACGTCAGATCTTTCTTCATGATGTTGCATGTTCATGAATTTTCTGAGGAATATTTCAATATGTTGGAAGTTGCTCTAGATGATTTCCTAGAACTGCTCTCCCCTATATGCAAATCTCTCAAAAAAGTCTCCTCTCAATAGGTTGAGGGATCATTAAATGTGGTGGTGGTCTCTATTTCTCCTCCAAGCCCTAGGAAACCCGCATTTACGTGACCCCAGCCGACTCTTCTATCTATGGGATTTCATGTCGTAGCAATTCACTGGACCTATACTCAAAGTTTGTGAAGGCTATGAACTCTACATCTTATAATGTTGTCAGACACACATATCCTACAAGGAGTAATAGAAAAAATTTGAATCAACAACTGTCTATCCCTATTTCCTTACCACCTTCTCAACCAAGCCTTCCTTCAACACCTAAACCTACGATCAAGGCACCAGGAGATTATGATATTGTCAAGCTGCTTTGCATTACTTCAGCTAAGATCTTACTTTGGGACTTACTTTAGACCACTCCATTTTATCAGGAGATGCTCCAGGAATCTTTACAAAAGACTCTCTTGCCTACCTCTGCTAGGCCTAAAAATGTTGATGTGTTGTTGGCACATATTCGTGTGGATTCGTCGAATATCACGTTCCACTCACAAGAACTCCCACCTTCAGATGTGCAGAAGCAAGCAGAGCCTTTGATGATTATAGTCAATGTTAACATTGGTATTAGGCGCACCCTTGTTGACACCAGATTGACTCTCAATGTTTGTGGTGTAGACCTATTGCCCAAGATTAAGGTTGATTCATCTTCTTTAGCAACTTCCTCCTTGTACATTCATGGATTCGATAATGCTGGCCACCAAGCTTTGGGTATGATAATGCTACCTTTGCAGTTGGGTCCCATTACCTTACCCACATTAGTTTATGTGATGCCCAACCCCTTACCGTATAACCTTCTCTTAGGGAGACCTTGGATCCATGCTATGGGTGCAGTGAATTCTACTCTACATCGTTCTTTGAAGTTCATTGCAAATAATCAATTAGTTACAGTTAAAGCAGACCTAGAGGGCATTCACCTTTGTGAACTAGCCACTGCCAGTCGTGCTTCAATTGTATATACTCTCAAGAATTGTATTCCATCTTTGACTGCCAATGATATGGCATGTTCTTCATTGATACCTTATGTGGAAGTTGTTCCCATAGTGAGTGTTGGAAATGAAGAACCACCTAAAGCAGAAGACCCAGAGTCTCCCTCATCTACTTCTCAAATGAACGCTTTCATTGGAGATGATTGGGGCTCCTTGAATTTCTCTAAATTCTTCATGCAGAATACAAGGTGGACCCCTCTTGCATAGACCTTCTAGGCACCCTTGACACTAATGCAGATGATACTCCCATGGAGGAGAAGTGTGATCCTATTCAAGAGATCACTCCTTCATGTGTTGAGGAAAATAATCTTGCTCTTGCAAAGGAGATTAAAATTTGTGAGCCTAGTGAAGAAGGCGGGAGCACCCCCATAGAAACAATTGACATCCATTGGTGGAATGAAATGCTCTACGTGGATTCATCACCTCCTGAGGTTTTGAAAAATTATTACGGGTTTAGATACGAGCTCACTTCTCGGTATGGATATAGGAAGAAGGGCCTAGGGTGTATCGAGTAATTCAAGTTCCTATCTAGTTCAAGCCACGACAACGCTATCTGGGACTGGGATGCTCTGTTGAATAGTCTAAACAAAAGCCTTGGTGGAGTGTTAATATGATCTTAGCCAAGCTGCTGAACTTGGTTCACCCTGAGTTAATAGAGGAAGGGGAGAAGGCCGAGAAAGTTCCTCTCAATGTCTTCTCTTCAGATGAAGTGCTAGAGGAATTTCTAGGTGCTTATTCCCCGCTACCTCTTTATCATCACAAGAAATGGTTCCCGTATCGCTTGCATAGTCAAGTGTATTTTGGAGAGTCTATTTTGAGTATCAACGAGGAGCACCCTCTATCTAACATCAGTGATGATGTCACACTACCTCATCTTGAAGACCATAGTTCCCTTCTTAAAGGAGATACTGTTGAAATTCCTATGGATCCTAAATCCTCAAAAAAAGTGATCAAAATTGGAAAGTGTCTCTCTTCGGGAGAAGCAAATGAGCACTCTGATCTCTTGCATTCTCATCCTAACATCTTTTCTTGGACATACAATGACATGCCTGGTATTGATGAATCTATAGTGGTTCATAATATCATCCTATGTTCTGATGCCAAGCTAGTTAAACAAAAAATCAGAAAGATCAATCCTAGGGTGGCATTGATGGTCAAAACCAAGATAGAGAAACTGTTGAAAGCAGGCTTTATCTGTCCTATCGACTATTCCCCTTCAATTTTCAATATAGTTTCCGTTAGTAAACTTGATGGCCGTATCTGCACATGTATCAACTTTCGTTACCTTAATAAGGCTTCTCTTAAAGATGATTTTCCATTTCCTAATATAATTATAATTATCGACTCGACTACAGGCCATGCATTACTATCTTTCATGGATGGCTTCTTGGGTTTCAATCAGATTCGTATTATCCTGGACAATCAATACAGTATAACCTTCACTACCCCGTGGGGTAATTTCTATTATGTGGTCATGCCCTTTGGATTAAATAATGTGGGAGCTACTTACCAATGGGTGATGACCCTAATATTTCATTATTTCATCCACAAGATCTTAGAAGATTATGTTGATGACATATTAGTGAAGTCGGTAACTCACCAAGATCATGTAAAGAACCTTTGTCTTATCTTTGAAAGGCTTCAACTCTATAAGTTGAGACTAAATCCCCATAAGTGTGTCTTTGGTGTTGATGTTGACAAGCTTCTGGGGTTTATAGTTTCTCATCATGGGATCAAAATCGATACTAATAAGATTGATGCCATTGTTAACATGCCTCCACCAAGGAATATCACTAAATTGCAAAGTTTATAGGGGAAGATTCAGATGATTCGTAGATTTATATTTTAGTTGGCTAATCGTACCCTTCCTTTCACTTGTTTATTGAAAAGGGATGTTTGCTTCATATGGGATGAAGAGTGTCAAAAATATTTTGAACCAATCAAAGCCTATGTTAGATCTCAAAAATGCAGGTTTGAACTATGAAAGGTTACCAAGCTTTCACAACGTTTCAGGGTAACATACAAGGCCAAATGAATTGAACCTTCTTCTCTTCAGGTGCTGCCAGACCTAAGCGGGTATTCCTATAACAATGAAGTAGACTTGAACTTTGTTTATCTCCTAAAGAAATTTACCCACACTGGCAAATAGGAGTGGATAAATGAGTCTAAATTTGGTATAAATTGTATAAGCAATATCAAGGAAAAAATTTAATATGTTCATATGAAAAACTGAATGAAACTAACAACAAAATGGTAGAGACTAGTGCCTTATTGCGTACATGGAGTCAAATGAAAATCTGAAATGAGTAACTTCTCTTTGGTAGAAATTCAAATTGTTTGGCATATAGATTCTAAGTTTATAACTGGTATAAACATGCAAGAATATGACTACTAAGTTCTTCTTAATGATCCAAATGGGATTCACTAATTACTATGATTGATTAAAAGGACTTAATTTTTCTTTGAAAGAACCAATTAATCCAATCATATAGATACAAAAAATGTGCCCTGATAAACTGAAGTATATCCTTGACATGTCAGTTTAAATAACTAGAAAACACCAACTTTGGAGACAACATCAACAATGCTTTCAATTAATACAGCAAATAGTTGAAACTAGAAAAATGTGGCAAAATCAAACGATTTCCATTTACATCTCCATTATTTCTTACATGCATCATAGTCTCATACAAAAACCATTATGTTTTATGTATTTTCTATTTGCAATCTATCTAACCCCCCATTCATTGTCAAAAGTAAGTATTTATACATCAACAACCTGAAGAGTCGTGTCCCTTCATATTGGCATCTTGGGAAATCCTTGCATTCAGGCCTTTACCATTGTTCTTTGGACTTCCATGAAGACATCACGTAGTCTCTCTGATGTTATGAGTCTCTCCGACCACCAATAGGTTACACATCGCATTGATATCCTGTAGTCATACTGACACTTCAAGTCTCCCCGACGACTATTTTGTATCTTTGCTTATATTGCTATGATCTCCTATAGTTATACCGATGCTATGTGTCTCTTCGATGGTTATCCCTTCAATCTTGAGTATATCGCTGAGACTCACACCGATAAAAACCATCGATATGACTTAAGGGGTCAGAAAAATTCTCCACAAATTACTTTGTGTCTTACCGAAACATCTGCTCAGGTTCAACTTCTGATTGTTGAGACTTAACAATTTTCCTACCGATGAAGCAATACTCGACATGACTCTCCTAGCTCTCACTGATGAAACCTATCTCGCCGAATGTACCTCCAAGTTTAAATATTGTCTCTGTGACATAGGGGTCGGTAAGACTCCCTAAATTCATTCCTATGGCAACAACGGGACCCACCTTCGGCTTTATTGGTGAGACCAAACAAATGCTGCAAGACATTACACCGATGAATGCTATCTCGACGACACAACTCTTTGCATTTTGATCGGTATGACTTACAATGGATTGCTATGACTCATTCTGATGAAGATTTTCTCACCGATATGTCCCTATGTCTTCGATTGGTGAGACACAAATGTGATCGCCATGACTTATTCCGACAACCACTATTTTTCCAATAGGACCCCTGCATCGCTGAGACTGCAAACTGCATCATGCCGATTTGTATTACCAAATGAAATAAAATGGTAAGACTCTCCTGATGTCTAGCAGATGGACTACAAAAGACACATGTTAGTATAAAATGCCTTATGGATTGGGGAGACCCTCACCATCTCATGCCGATATGGCTTATAAGTTCAAATTCTTAGGGCTAGGTGAATTTTATGGGGCCAAACAATGAAAACTAACAAAAGTATGGGAAATAATGTCATTCAAAGTTGATGGCATGGACTTCTTGAGAGACACTATGAGTACAGGCAATCATAAAATTTCTCAAAATTTCACAGTTCTAACAGTGGCTCCATCTAGGGATGGATGATTGTAAGATCATCGCAAGGATTCAGACCTCTAGGTGAGTAGACCAAAATTTCAAGGGCACAGACTAATGAGCAGGATGGAATGAATGGGAAAGGAGATGAACAAAAACCCTATACTGTACATGGAAAAAATTATTCAGAAAGAAGGAAACTCATGATTGTCCATGTACTGGAAATTCTTGTTCCTTAAAATTCCTAAACTACTGTGCAAGGAAAAGAAATTTTTAAGAGGATTGTGAAGAGTTGTCCATGCGCTGGCAACCCCTAATCCTCTGTATAGCTAAAGAGAAAAAATGCTTCAAGAATTTCCCATGTATAGGCAACTCCTGTTCTTCACCAGTCATATTTTGCAAGTAATACAAATCTTCACCTTTCTTGCCAACAACAACAAAGGGTCCCAACCAAGGCTTCAAATTTCCCATGTTTTCCCTTCTCCTGACATCTTGCATTCCACATTAACACCAGATCATTTTCTTCAAATTTTCTATCTTTTTCTCTTCTATCAAATAAATACTTCATTTGTGCTTGCAATTTCACATTTTGGTTTTGAGCTAATCTTCTTATTTCATCAAGCTCTTCCAGTTGCTCCATTCTTTCCTCCATCAGTTTTGGAATATCTATATCTTCCTGAAGGATAAATTTGTAAACTAGTAATAAATTCTGTAAAGGCTTTCTAGCTTGTATTCCATATACCAACTCAAATGGGGATTTTCCAATTGCCTTTTTCATAGTTATCCTATCAACCCATATAGCCAACCTCAATCTTGAATCCCAAGCCTTCTTATTCCCTCCTAACATAAGAAACAGTGATACCATATTTATTGCAAAAATATTTAAACTCACAGATCTGAAACACATCCCATTATCAGTAATCAATCTTAATGGTGTACCAAATCTGGTGACAATGTCATCCATTAAAAAATTGATCACAACTTTACTTGTCTACTTGGTTGGGACTGCCTCCACCCATTTAGTGAAATAATCAGTAGCTACCAGTATCTATTTACATTCTCCACTTGATTTCTCTTGTATCTCACCAATAAAATCAATACCCCACTGATGAAAAGAGGTGTCAATTTGCAAAGGTCTAAGTGGTAAAGCTCCTTGATACTTTAGTTTCCCTGAGAACTTCTGGCACGCTTCACATCTTCTTACATATGAAAAAAAATCATTAAAAAATTTTGGCCAGTAATAACCTACGCTGAGAATCTTATGTGTAGTTGTGTTTTTAGAATAATGGCATCCACAAACCCCTTCATGCATCTCTCTCAAAAAATGCTTGGCCTGTGACTCATCAAGACAAAGCAACAACATCCCATCCCTGTTTTTCCAAAATAAATCACCTTCCATAAACACATATTTTGATGCTTGCAACTTCAAGGTTCTTCTCTAATTATCACTTAATCCTTCAGGGCACTTCATGTATCTGAGGTAATGCATGATGTTTGTATACCAAGGAGTATGCTCTATACTTGTAACTGTAGTTCCTTCATCTTCTGCATTACAAATTTGGTTTGCTTCAACATTTTTTTTTGCCATTAACTTGGAAAAACCATGACCTCTTACTAACTTGGTGATTTTTATTTCCATATTGAATTCTTGAATTTTATTAATCCACCTACATCTCTTTCCCGTTACTTCTCACTGTGTCAAAATATCTTTAACAACTGCATGGGGGACATAAGCAGTCACTTTGGCTCCAACAAGATAAGGTCTAAAAACTTTTGTGGCTTTCACCAGTGCAAATGCTTGTTTTTCCATGATATCATATTTTAATTCTAACCCCTGTAGTGACTTACTGAAGAAAGATACAGGCTTCTCATGACCTTCCTCATTCTTCTATAACATAATAACAACAATAGTGTACATTGAAGCAAATGAAAATATTTGAAAAGGTTTTGCAAAATCTAGAGACTTAAGGATAGGAGCTTCCTTGATGGCCATTTTGATGGATATAAAAGCTTCCAATGCCTCTGCAGTCCATTGTATCTTTTGTCCCTTCCTTAACATCTTTGATATGGGCTTCACAATTTCAGAAAAAATAGACACAAATCTCCTAACAAAATTGATCTATCCAAAGAATGATTGAATAGCTTTGATAGTCTTAGGAATAGGGATTTTATCTATTGCCTCAACCCTCTCAGGATCTATTCTAGTTCCATCCTTTGACACAATATGTCCTAAGAGTCTTCCTTCTATGACTGCAAAATGACATTTTTTAGGATTCAGACTGATACCATACTCCAAAGCTTTGATAAATATTTTTTCAAGATGTTCTACATGGTCTTCAGCCCTTTTTGAATAAGCAGCAAGGTCATCTTGATATACCACCATGATAGCATTAATCAAGTCTGCAAATGCTACGTCCATGGCTCTTTGAAAGGTTGCATTTGAATTTGTGAGACCAAATGGAATTCTCATATACACGTGTGTTCCCTTTGGGGTTGTAAAAGTTGTCTTGTACTGCTCAGATTCTTTTACTTTGACTTGATTATAATCAGAGAACCCATCCATCATAGATAACAACTCACACCCTGTTACTTTGCGTAATACAACCTCCATATTAGGTAGAGGATAATTATCTTTGAGAGACGCCATGTTTAAATTTCTAAAGTCCACACATAATCTGATATCCCCATTCTTCTTCCTCACAGGAACCAGGTTCAAAACCCACGTTGAATGCCTAATAGTTTTGATAATACCCCCATCTCTAAGCTTTACCAATTCCTCCTACATTTTTGGTTCCAATGTTGGGTTAATAGGTCTTTGTCTTTGCCTAAATGGCTTTGCATTGGGCTTCAATAGGATTTCATGTTGAAACAAATCTTCCTTATATGCTTTGAGATCTTCATAAGACCATGCAAACACATGTTTATATTTTCTCAATAATGCAATCAACATTCTTCAAATTGTTGGGCTTATTTTCTTTCCAATGTATACCTTTTTTGGTGCCACTTCAGTCCCTAAACTGATTTCTTCAATGTCCTCTCTCATGACTAGTATCTGTTTCATAAGGGATCAATCGTTCCCATCATACACCCTCTCTAATGCTACTAGCCTTTTGGGAAGCTTATTAGTTTTAAGCTGTAAGACCTCCCTCCCAAATACTGTTTGCTTTCCATTTGCTTCTTCTACAAAAGCATTAAAATCAATTTCTTGAGCTTCATATTGATCTATACAATGAAGAAACTTCAACAGGTCAACATCATCACTAAAAAACTGCCAACTGTATATATTATCAGGCACAACAGGTCTTTCTTTGAATTCAATCTAAGACACTCTAGCCAATGTGATATCATCTCTCCTTAATGCTACATTGGCTAAAAATTCTTTCATTATGTTCTTTGACCTCTCAATCCATTCAATGGAGAAAGTATCAAACAATTCAATTGTATCCCATACAAAATTCCTGTACTGCTTTAGCCTCTTGTGTTTTGGTGCATATTTTTATTTAATTTGAGAAACAACAAGCTCAAAATCCCCTAGAACAGCTAGCATCTTGATCTTATGTTTTACAGCCATATTGAATCTTGTTAGTAAAGCTTCATATTCTGCTATATTGTTCATGCATTCAAATGCTAGAAAAAATGAATATTTAAAAGTAACTCCTTCAGGGGAAATAAACACTATTCTTGCTCCATTACCTTCTTGGCTGTAAGCTCTATCAAAGTACATTTTTTTGCAACATGCTTATCAATGGGATCAATATTGACTAATTCTGGCTAAGTTGGTTCTATCTTAAAATTCCCAAGATCCATATCACAAAAGCAATTGACTTGATTTTGAGGTACACAATCTACAATTGGGTTCATCCTTGGCTCTCTATACAACTTAACTTCTTGGCTGTTCACTGGAATTGTTGCATAAGATAAATCAAATTGAACATTTCCCCCAATTGTGGCCATCCCTTGTCTTGACAGAAGCAGCCCAAACTAAGGAGGAGTATCAATTACTGTTATATCTATATTGTAGGCCATCTGAGGATAAGCAGCTAATTTGATTTCAACATCTTTCATAACACCTACCACTAGAATTGGCCTACTATCCATTGCATAGCACTTCCCTTCATTAGTATCTACCCACATACCAAGTTGTTTCATAACCCCAACTGGCATGATATTGATCGTAACGCTAGAGTCTATCATGCAATTCATCAACAGTTTGTTAGTTATAAGCAGTGTGGTGAAAAGAGATTCAACTTGTGGGGAATTTACTAATACATTACTTAAACATACTTCTGGGACAGTCTCCTTTTCTTGTTTATTAACTGTTCTAGTGGCCATTTGATTTTTATAATTTGCACTTTTCTTATTTCCATTTGATATCAATTGTATTGCATTGTCTCTATATTCCTTAATTCTCATCATCTCAAGTAGTGGAACAAACATTTTTACCTGAGATAAAGCCTGAGAGAAATCGAATGAAGAACCCTTTGCCTTATTCATCTTCTTTTGTTCTAACGTTTCTCCTTTGAATTCTTCCTTTTGGACAATCTTCTGCTCTTCTTTGTATGATTCTTTTTTCTCCTCCTTCTGGGAAAGCATCTGTTTGTTCTCATTATGACACTCATCTTTTGTTTTCTTCAAAACCCTTGGCGTCACTTCTTTGTCCTTCATAAATATATCCTTGGGAACGTTTTCCTTCTCCTTCAGTGTCTTGTTTCTCAACCAGTACTTTCTCTTTGCTTGTTCGACTGCAGCAATGGTTAGCCTCTTTATTTCCTCTTTAGTAGGTCTCCTTATATTGCATTTTGCAGGCACCTCAACAGAGTGATATTCTACAAGACTGTCTTCAGAATCAGAAAAAACTTGCTATTCAACCATGTGGACATTACACCTTTGATTCAAAACATCATACTCACAACCTTCATCTTTTGAAGATAAATATCCATCCTCATCAGGGTGAAAAGTATTCGAGGTCAAATACACTGTGTGATCCTCTCCATTGTCACCCACTAACATTCCTTCTTGCATTTCTTGAGCTACAACACAATAATCTAAGGAATGTGGCTTATCACAAGTTTCACACCAAAGATTATTATTTACCATATATGCACCCTTCTTCCTTAATGGGTTAGGTGTTTCCTTGTTCCCAGTTCTATCAATTACAAGTTTTCCATCTTTCCAATTTGTATTATAAGGCATATCATGTAACCTAGGCCTCTCACTTATGTACATGTTCTCTTGTTTGTACTGATAATTATTTACTTGCTGAGGAGCCCTAGGATTATCTCTCCTACTGATCATCCCAACAACTTTCCTATTGTTTTCAATAGTTAATGCTATCTTCTGGGCTTTAGGTAAATCTCTTGGAAACCTATTTCTTAGCTCATACCCTATTTTTGGATCGAATGCTTTCAAATAGAAACTCAATGATGCTGAGTTTGGCAACTTTGACCCCAGTGGTATCTTATTTTGCAATTTGTTAAATCTCTGGTTAAAATCATAAATTGACTCGTTCTAATTTTTCTAAATTCCCACTAATTCATGAAAAGCAACATATGGTGCACATAGATTTCCATACTATTCAAGAAATCGATCCTGAAATTCTTGGATAGAATTAACAGAAGTTATTGGCAAGCCATTGAACCAATCCCTAGCTTCTTTAGTGAGTGACATCACGAATAACCTCATATGTAAATCTTCATGTGCTATATCCAAGTCCTAGATAAAAGCATTAAAACTCCTCAAATTATCTTCAACAATAATTGCACTACTCCCTGTAAACTTAGGAACAAGACTCCTCCAACTGCTATCCATAGGGTAAGGGTATAATTGAGACCCTATCAAATCAAACTATCTGATCATTGTTGTATATTGCTGAGGGGGAGGGTTATGCATGTGCTGATACTGGTACATTGGATTATTGTATTGTGTATGAAGATATGGCACATATTGATGACCATGAGATGCTTGTGCATTTGTATGTTGTGTTGCAGTATATGGTGGATGGTTTGGCTGCTTGTATTGATTTCCAATCTGATTATGAGGAACCTTTGGCTGATATGAAGACCCTACATTATTGTTTCCTTGTTTATGAGGTGGCACATACTTTGAAAGATTAGTTGCCTAAGCCTTAATTTGGATTTCCTATAATTTCAAGTCTTGGATTGCTTTTATCATTTGGATCTTTTCTTGTTCAGCTTTTGCTCTTTCTACTTCCTGTTTATGAAACTCGAACTGTGCTTCTATTTCTTCATGAGTTGAGAATTCATAATTTTCTTGAGGGATTACATGATCAATAGGCTCACTTTGATTACCCTCCATTCTTTGATCATATTCCTTTTGACATCTGATTTGTTCAGCTTAGAGTTTAGCATTGAACTCTGCCTGTTTCTAGGGATTATAAAAAGGATTTTTTTGTTCTTCAGGGGTACAAGGTTCTGCACTTGAATTATCTCTCCATATATCATAATGGTCATATGTCTCACAATTTGGTCTTGATACTTTTTCTTTGTTTGTTATGCACATGTCATCCTATTTCTTCTTACCCTTATCATCCTTATCACCCTTATGTGTCCACTTACTATTGCCAACAGGACCTCTAGAAGGACCTCCTTTGCATTGGGATCTTCTACCATTCATGTTGAATTGATGCAATGTCTTTGTTAGTTGCCACTCACTTTGTGAAAAGTGAGAAAAATGAAGCTATTCTTGATTTTATCCCCCAACATAATCACCTTTTCAAAAACTTCTCAAATTATGATTTTTTCTTTAATGACTCTCTATGATGATCATCAACTAGATAACCTGCAATAAGTCCCCAGCAGAGTCGCCAATTTGTTAGCTCTCAAAAATGTAGGTTTGAACCACGAAAGGTTGCCAAGCTTTCACAATGTTTCAGGGTAACAAGCAAGGCCAAATGAATTGAACCTTCTTCTCTTCAGGTGCTGCCAGGGTAAAAGCACAAAGTTGTGTCACACTTTTAGCCAACTTATCAGCATAACTGAATTTAAGTATTTCTAACTAAAACTCAATTTTGGTCAAACATATGATCTAGTAAGATTCATTCTAACTGAGTTAGATACTTCCACAACTTTTTCAACTAAAATTGTTGGCTAGAAATATATGGAGCACCACTTTGAATCCAATTTACCAAAAAATTAAAATTATTTGAAAAACTTGAAGTTTCAATAACTCTTACTAATGTAAATAACATTTTTTTTTAAATATAAAAAATACCCTTTTGTAGATCCATAAGTGTAGTTTTAAAAAATATATTTATTTTAATAGTTTAATTATTACTTATATTTTATTTTTTATTTTTACTAAAAGTAGGTTATCAACATAAAATATTAGGTTGATTACCATGCCAAGGAAAAATACTAAAACTTATTTAAAAAAAAAATTAAAAAATATGATACACTAGATAAAAGAATCTATTTCAAGATGGTATAATTTTTTTTTCCATTTTAGATAAATATTTAATATGAAAGTTGACGTCTAGTGGAAACTATTGTTTTTCGATTCACGTAAATTTCAATATTTATTGAAAAATAGATATTTATCAAAATTGGAAAAAAATATTTCCATGCACTAAAGTATCAAGTTATAAATACACACAAAAAAATTGAAAGAAAAATAAAAAAAAATATTATAAAAAATTTGATGTCTCATGCAACTTCAATTTTTCAGCATTTTATCAGCAACTAAATTATAGTGTTAATTTTTTAAAAAACTAGTATAAAATATTTCTTTAATTTTTTTAAAATACAAAATAAAATATACTAAAAAATACATATTTTACTAGTTTACATCATTTCAAAATTCAAAACATATATGCCACTTTTTAGTGATTCAAGTTTAAAATTTGGATCAGTGTTGGCCACTTCCTTTATAAAGTGTGACACAACTTTGTGCATTTACCTACCAGACCTAGGTGGCTATGCCTATAATAATGAAGTAGAATTGACCTTTGTTTATCTCCTAAAGCAATTTACCCACACTGGAAAATAGGAGTGGATAAATGAGACTAAATTTGGTATAAATTGTATAAGCAATATCAAGGCAAAAATCTAATATGTTCATATGAAAAATTGAACGAAACTAACAACAAAATGGTAGAGACTAGTGCCTTATTGGGTACACGGAGTCAAATGAAAATCTGAAATGAGTAACTTCTCTCTGGAAGAAATTCAAATTGTTTGGCATATAGGTTCTAAGTTTATAACTAGTATAAACATGTAAGAATATGACTATTGAGTTCTTCTTAATGATCCAAATGGGATTTGCTAATTACTATGATTGATTAAAAGGACTTAATCTTTCTTTGAAAGAACCAATTAATCCAATCATACAGATACAAAAAATGTGCCCTGATAAACTGAAGTGTATCCTTGACATATTAGTTTAAATAACTAGAAAACACCAACTTTGGAGACAACATCAACAATGCTTTTAATTAATACAGTAAATAATTGAAACCAAAAAAATGCGGCAGAATCAAACGATTTCCATTTACATCTCCATTATTTCTTACATGCATCATAGTCTCATACAAAAACCACTATGTTTTCTATATTTTCTATTCGCTATCTATCTAACCCCCCATTTGCTGTCAAAAGTAAGTATTTATACATCAACAACCTGAAGAGTCGTGTCCCTTAATATTCACATCTCAAGCAATCCTTGCATTCGGGCCTTTACCACTATTCTTTGGACTTCCGCGAAGACATCATGTAGTCTCCCCGACGTTCTGAGTCTCTCCAACCACAAACAGGTTACACATCACATTGATATCCTGTAGTCATACCAACACTTCAAGTCTCCTCGATGACTATTTTGTATCTTTGCTCATATCGCTATGATCTCCTATAGTTATACTGATGCTATGTGTCTCTTCGATGGTTATCCCTTCAATCATGAGTATATCGCTGAGACTCACGCTGATAAAAGCCATCGCTATGACTAAAGGGGTCAAAAAAATGCTCCACAGATTACTTTGTGTCTTACTGAAACATTTCCTCATGTTCAACTTTTGATCGCTAAGACTTAACAATTTTCCTGCCGATGAAGCAATACTCGACATGACTCTCCTAGCTCTCACCGATGAAACCTGTCTCGCCGAACGTACCTCCAAGTTTAAATCTTGTCGTTGTGACATAGGGGTCAGTAAGACTCCCTGACTTCATTCTGATGGAAACAACAGGACCCACCTTCGGCTTTATTGGCGAGACCAAACAAATGCTACAAGACATTACACCGATGAATGCTATCTTGGCGACACAACTCTTTGCATTCCGATTGATATGACTTACAATGGCTCTCTATGACTCATTCAGATGAAGATTTTCTCACCGATATGTCCCTATGTCTTCGATCGGTGAGACACAAATGTGATCGCCATGACTTATTCCAACAACCACTATTTTTCCAATATGACCCCTACATCTCTGAGACTGCAAACTGCATCATGCTGATGTGTATTACCAAATGAAATAACATTGGTAAGACTCTCCTGATGTCTAGCCAATAGACTGCAAAAGACACACGTTAGTATAAAATTCCTTATGGATCGGGGAGACCCTCACCATCTCATGCCGATATGGCTTATAAGTTCAAATGCTTAGAGCCAGGTGAATTTTAAAGGGCTAAACAATGAAAAATGACAGAAGTATGGGCATAAATGTCACTCAGAGTGGATGGCATGGACTTCTCAAGAGAAATTACGGGTATAGGCAGTCATAAAATTTCTCAAAATTTCACAGTTCTAACAGCCTATTTGGCCAATCCTCCCGTGTTGATGCCAACTATGCAGGACATACCCTTTTAACTTTACCTTGCCATGTCACCATATGCTTTGGAAACTCTCTTAGGTCAATATGATGACATTGCAAGGGAAAGAGTAGTCTACTACATTAGCCACGTCCTGGTTGACTATGAAATCCATTATTCCTCCATGGAGAAGCAATGCCTTGCTCTCACTATGTAGAAGTTGAGGCACTATCTCCTCCATGTTGAAACACATGTCATAGTGAAAACAAATTTTTTGAAGCATCTGTTCTCTAGCACTGACCTAGTTGGGAGATTAGTGAAATGTGTTATGTTGCTTTTTGAGTTTGACATAAAGTTTGTACTCAGAAATCGATAAAGGGTCAACCGGTTGTAGGTCAATTGGAAGATGCTCCCTCATCTCACTCCTTTCCAGGATTAGATTTGTTTCTTGATGAGAATATCTTTTCAATTAATCATGAGCTTGAGTGGAAAATGTATTTCGATGGATCGAGGTGTTAAATTGGTTCCAGAGCCGATGTGATTCTAATATCCCCCAAAGGTAAACCGGTCCCTCTATCCTTTCGACTAGACTTTCCTTGTACCAACAACATTGCTGACTATGAAGCCCTCATTGTTGGATTACGTGCTGAGATTACACTAAAAATAAAATTTCTTTTCATCTTAGGTGATTCTAAACTTATAGTGAACCAGATAGCAGGAACCTATCAAGCTAAAAATAAGTTGTCTCGATATCGAAACCTTGCCTTGTCCTTGCTTAAATGGTTCTCTTTCTTCATAATAGATAGTCCCTAGGAGAGAAAATAGGCATGCTGACACCATGGCAAGCACAACTTCCTTGGTACCTTCAGAAGAAGATACAAAAGAATACCACTTCATCGTTCAGGTACTACGGACCCTTGCGATTCTTGATCAACCCGAAGCTGAGTCCCCTGTATGTTCCCATGTGGACTCTGGAGAGTAGTTTTCTAACATCTATAACTACTTAAAGATTGGAAACTTTCTCGATGATGCGATAAAGAACAATCACACTCGTATAAGAAATCTTTTAGTTCATTATGTTATTCTGTCTGATATCCTTTATAGGAAAGCCTATAATGGCTTGCTTCTTAGGTGTCTCACTAAAACAGAAATACCCCTTGCCCTTAAGGAAGCCCATGTGGATTCCAGGGGTGGAAACTTTGGTGGTAGATCCTTGGCAAGAAGATTGATACACATGGGGTACTATTGGAAAACGATGGAACAAGATTCCTTCAATTTTTTTTAAAAGTTCCCTCAATGTCAACAACACAGTCATCTTATTCATGCACCTACCCAAGAGTTACAAAACCAAACTTACCCTTGGCCATTCACAAAATGGGGGTTGTATATCATTGGAAAAATATCACCTCCTTCTTCCAAGGGACATATCTTCATTATCATTGCTACAAATTACTTCATGAAATGGGTCAAAGCCATTCCACTCCAATCCATGAACGTTTAAGCTATCTATAGTTTCCTAATGAATAACATCATTTCTTGATTTGAATTTCCTACTACGCTTGTTTCTGAAAATGGTACGCCTTTCAAGAACAAGGAAGTGAATTAGTTCCTAGAGAAATTCCATATTTAGCATAGGTTTTCCACACCATACTATACAAAATCTAATGGTCAAGTAGAAGCGTCTAACAAAGCTCTTCAACTTATTCTTTGTAAGATAGTTAATAAACATGGTAAAGATTGGCATATTCTACTGATATACGCTTCGTGGGCCTATCACATGAGTGTTCACATGGCTACAGGAACAATTCCTTACAACATCATGTATGGCACCAAAGCTATTATGACTTTGGAGTTGGAAATTCCATCTTTACGGGTTTCCCTTAAGGGGTTAATCGATGATGAAACTTACCAAGTTAACTGTTTGCATCAGCTTGAGATGCTTGATGAGCGCCATCTAAGGTCCCTTAAACATCTTAAAGATTATCAACGATGATTCTCTAGGAAATATAATCAAAGTGTGCTTCCCAAGATGTTTAAAATAGGAGATCTGGTTCTCTGCAAAAACTAGAGGAATGTGAATGCGCCACCTAATCAGAAAGGAAAATTCAGTCCCAACTGGTTAGGCCCTTACATTGTGATCTCCATATATGGTTTAGGTGCCTACGGACTATCATCCATGGATGGAACGTCTTTAAAAGAGCTTGTTAATGCGATGCACCTTCGATGCTACTACGTGTAATGTTATATGTGTCATCTCTGTGGTGTTCTCTATACAAAAGGGTAGTAGCGCTTCATATGTTGACATTATTCATTAACACATTATGAAAATTTTATGTTGTAAATGACCACGTGCGTGTGTGTGCGTATGAACATGCATCACATTACATTTATTAAAACCATTAGATCATAATTGTATTTAATTAACATGCAATCAGGCATGTTTATTAAATCATCTTAGCACCTATTGATAGTATAATATCCATAACATAACCATGCATAAAAAATAAAGAACATATACATCCACATGAAACAATGCCATGAGATCATAATCGATGTATCCATATATATATATACACAATGTATGTATCCAATGTCATAATCATGTATCCAGCCACTGCTATAAAAAATGAGTGGTTGCTGAATATGTGTCTATGCAAAAGATCTACAAGTATGTATGTATGTATGTATGTATATATATATCGCTACAAAAAGGATATACAAAACTGATGATGATGTCCTTGGTCACTGGGATGCATGGCTCCCAGAGCCCTTTGGCTCTAGTGGATGCTCTACAACTCTGGGGAGGGGCTGAACAGTGGTCATGGAGCATGAACAATGGGAGCGTGACACAAAAAATGCTGTCTGCATCCCCCTGATCTCCCCTTGTAGAGAGGATATTGTCAGCTCCACTTGCCTTAGCTGGTCCCGCAGTCGTTGAACCTCTGCCTAGCTCATAGCTGTCGACTGCCTTTTGAGGTCATCAAGATGGCTCTAGAGGGTGTCACATGCCTACTCAATGGCATCAACCCTCCTCACTGCTATATCTTGCTTAACAAGCACCATCACCAGATCCCCCAACAGTTGGTTGCACTACCCACATAGTCATCGGCTCTGCAATAAGTTGGACGATCTCCACACCCCGCTCTTCATAAGTGGTCCTCAAATGTGCAACTGGCTCAAAGCTATGGGTATGACGTCCTATAAATGTTGTCCAGTAAACCTTGAGGACCGATCCATGGATCAACATAGTAGGGGTGACCTCTGAAATACACTAAACTATGAGCCCAATCCATCATTGTGCATCCTCTGCAACCATAAAGAAAGAAAGGGGTATTAGTATCACATGGAATGTATATACATATATCATAAGTAGAAGATTGAAAGTATAGAAATGTGAACAATATATATTATATACTTGGGTCCCCTGGCTGCCATGTTAGGTTAGAGTGAGGATCGGTACTAGGACCTGCGTTGCTAGCCTCGGTGGTCACTCCTAGTGCCACTAACGCCATAGTTGCAGTAGAGGATGGTGGTGCCAAAGAGACAGGGGCGATTGGTGGAGGATCTAACCTCCTCTGCTGCCTCAGCCTCACTGGTGCCGCCTCCTCCTCCTGGGGTGCCTCCTTCTCCTCCTCCCTAGCCTATTGCTGACCTCTCCTCCTGTCCAATGGTGGCTAGGCTAGTAAGTCCTCCTTTGGACTAGGGTCCTGTCTCAGGGCACCCTTTTTGAACACAGGAGTAGGGTGATGCCGCTCCCACCACCACGTAAAGTCCGCTTCTACCTCGACAATATCTACTATCGATATGGGTGGAAGATCATGGTCAAGCTCATCATCATCTAAGGGGATGATATCTATAATAGTGGGGCGAGGACAGTCCCCAACCCTCACCACACTCCTATGGGCCCTAGTGTAGGTGGGAATGTCTACTGGTATAGTCTGTGATCGGAAATGATGTGACATGATCCCACTCTAGTAGTAGGGTACTATAACAAAATCCCTCTGCCTGATCAAAAACTGATCTTGCTGTAGGTTCCTTAGGTACTTGCTATCATCCACCCACCTGAAAAATTAGTAGGGTCTACATCAGACCCCGTCCATAGTGAGAGTGTCAAACTATAGATGCCAAAATTATAAATCTCCAAATCTCCACTGGCCCGTCATGTCGTACTAGTGGGGCATAGGAACTTGATATGACTGTCCATGAGGAAAAATGACTGGCCGAGTGCACATGATGTGGGTGAAGGCCCACACCTACAAAAGTGTGCATGCTGTGAGGGTACAGTACTCATAGTGCATGTACAGGCCTAGCTCTTGATAGATGTATGCCAACATGCTACACCCCTAGGAAAAAATGGTCCTGTGCTCCACCATCTCTTTGATAGTATGGACGAGGCCCCCATGTAGGTGCAAGCCTCACCCATCGATCATGATCCACAAGGCAATGGTCACGACCATAAATTGATGGATCAATGGTGTAGTGGTCCTCACATGGTCATACCAATGCATATAGATGTGACCCGTGTTGTCGCCACTATTCATCCTCCCTATGCAGTGGAGGACACCCTCCGTTCGTTCTCGTGTTGATCACGTATCGTCGAGAGCTACCCATCGTCTGCGGATGGGTAGCCTGAGGATCTGATAAATGTCCTCATGTGTGATGTTCATCTCTCCACATGGCAACTAGAAAGATGACGTGGTGGCACCTTACCACTCCATAAGGTTCGTCAGCATCTGCTCATGGTATCTCATTTCTAGCATAGTGAATACATGCTAGAGATCGACCCACTCCAGAAGTGTGACCTCTTCCCTGGATATGCGGTCCCTTTTCTTATGCTTTCCCTCTCAGATGCTCTCGAATCTCTAGGTACTCCTACAAAAAGTAACAAAATGAGTCAAAACATTGACATTTTGCATAAAAACAAGTAAAAATAAGTAGGACTTATGCGTGACGTGTAGACGTCTACGCGCCGCACATACGTCCTTGACCGCCATGGTTGTCTCAAAGATGACAACCCATCTTTGAGACGATAGTGTGGAATCATGACCCTAGTGCTAATCATGGACAAAAGTGCGTATTTTGGAGGAGGGCATAGAAAAAAGATGCCTGCACACCTCATTGACGGGAAAAGTCTAAAAAAGGAGCTACAAATCATGACAATAGAGGTTTTGTGGCCTACCTAGTCCACCTCATGGCTGTTGCTGATGTCCTGACGTAGCTGCTCCAATCTCGGTGCTTCATACTCTCTCTTGCTCAACATTTTGTTGACTTTTCTCTCACAAAATTCAACAATTTGCTCATAGTGAATAGTGAAAATGACCCTTCTAGGGGCCCACCTAGGTATAAATGGTCCCCCAGGGCCTTATTTTCTGAGAGTTTGTGGCTCCTTGGTTTCTCCTAAATTTTCCCCACTAGGCTGGGGGAAAAATTAGGAGGGGGCATAAGGTCACCTCTTGATCAATTTTTTTTCTTTCGAATCGATGACTTTTTTCTTGATCATTCCTCTCTTCGTAGTAGCTTTCTTCTATTTTTTCAAAGTTGACCCAAAATTTGAGTTTTGTAGGTTAATGCTTTGAATAATTTTTTACTACTGTTATGATGTTGTTTGTTGATCTTGGATGTTGGGGGCACCTTAAGTACCGGTTAGCTTGACTTTGGTGGCCACTATGGTCTCTCTTTGTTGGCACACAAATTCATAAAATTTAATTTGAATGAAATTTTTTCTTTTCTACTTTAGTGAGGCTAATTTTTCTCAAAATCAAGCCCACTAAAGTGGGGGAAAAATGTAATGTCATAGAATTGCACCTAGGGGTGATTCCACATTTTGGCATTTTTTCCTAGCATTTATGACACCTTGAGATATTAATGACAAAATCCCATGGGTTATAATTTTGTGATTCTAGCTCCATGTGGCTGAGCGATAGAAGCCTAGATATGTGTTTTCTGAGAATATAGGCTTTGGACCAGTGTGTGACACATAGACATTTGCATGGTGCGCTATCATCCTATTAGTTTCTTGAGTTCAAGACATAGAATCTGGAAGGCTAACATGAGACACGTTTCCTAGCAGTTACACTCCGAAAGTAACAGCTCTTTTCCACCCTTGCAAGCATTAAAAACCCCTTTTTTGTTCTTGTTTGGTGGTTGGAAGACATCACTCAAGCTCTCTTGCTATTTTGCTCCAACATTGAGATCTCTTCACTTTTGATAGCAGTGCTGTCACAAGCGAAGCCATGCCAGATTGAGGTCCTCCCAATAGTTGCAACAACTCTCAAGAAAGCACTTAATGGTGTATCTATGTGCTCTAGAGAGGGTTTAGGCCCATGGGTAACGCTTTCTCTCTCTTTCACTTTCCTTTCACATTTTATCATTCACTATGTTGTGGTGTAGGTTCTACTCCTGAGCAGGTATTTCTTTCACCACACACTTCTCGTGGTGCGGGTTCTACTCCTGAGTAGGTATTGATTTCACCACATGCTTTGTTTGTATCTTTAGCACTCCTTTCAAACTTGGCTATACATGGAGGTGGGAACACCAAAGTGGGCTTTGACTAAGGAATGCCCCTATACAACCACCCAATAACTTTCCTCTCATTCTTTTGTGTGTAGGTCACGAGAAGGAGCTTGGAGTGAAGATTCAGACGTTAAGAGGAAGGTAAGCTTTCCCCAAGCATCCTTGTATTCATTTTAGTTTCTAGCTTTCTGACTAGTCATTTAGTTTGGTATGACTTTCCCTTGGGTTGAGAAGCAAGGTTTGTTTCTATCCATTTTGAGTGTCTGAGTTCTCTATTGCTCAGGATGCCAACACGTCCTTTAGATGACAGTGCACCCCGCTGGCATCCTAGATCCACACTAACGTCTTTTGGCCAAGAGCTCCCTCTTCTGAGATAGAAATATCTTGGCTTTTCTCTTTTAGGGTCTCTAGTGGATTTTCCTGAAGCATCACTGAGCTCTAGTTCTTTATTGTTTAGTAAATTTGATATCCTGAGGTGTATAAGGGTAGTTCATTCCCTGGTCATCTCTCGAGAAAGGAGAGACCTGTGTGCATCAAAGCCCTCTTATATCACAGTACTATGGGCAATAGTTAGGAATGTGGCCATAGGAACTGAAAATTACACAATTTGATAAAGAGGATCAATTGCTACCAGTACCATTGTGGACTGCTATTTGGGACAAAAGATTTGATAATTCTAATTATGTTTATTTTGAAGAATATTTTGTCAAGATATTGTATAGGTTTTTTAATCACCCCTGTGATTATTCATTTACTGATGAGATTAAAATATTTTTAAGGCCCAAGGATTTGAATGGACCACCAACTGTAGGTCATAATTAGGGCGACTAGTATTGTTATATTGATTCAACCATGATCAGAGTCTATGATTTTGAAGATACACCTTTCCTTTTACCAAAAAACTATGCCAAAATAGGATTGCATATCTCAAGATTATCAGGTAGACAGATTATTCCAATGTTATGAACTTGAGTGCTTATGAGAAACAGTCATTTATGCCTAGTACATTGTGCTTTGGATCTTTCTCTGTGGTGTCGAAGGAAGGATATGATCTTATTCTGGATAAGTTATTACATTTCAATATGAAGAAGGATACACTAAGGAAGGGATTTGATCCTGAGGGTTATATTTGTTTTTCAAGGAAAAAATAGAATCTAGGTGAATATGATCATTACCAAGTCCTCACCATGATGTAATCAGAAACATAGAAAAAAGGGAGGCTGAATTGGCCATTGATAAATATAATAGAGAAATGGAATAGAAGATGAAGGAAATACAAGAAGTAGAGATGTTATCCTTTGGTGAGGAATATTCTGATGAAAGAGAACCCCAAGGCCAAATTGACAAGATTCCCAAACTAAGAATTGAAGAGTATCAACCTTCGAACATAGAACAAGAAGTTGGGGAATCATCTAACACATATACTAGGCAATTGGCCTATAAATCCTTTATTTTTGATGACGAGTTTATAAAATCTCTTGAATTTATATCTTTTTTGTACAAGAAAAAAGGAAAAGCAATAAGGGAATTATTCATAAACATCGCACTCAAAAATGAAAACTAGTTGCTTAACACTTTGAAGGTGGATTTAGAGAATGAAATGAAGAATATGACTCCAGAGAGAGGAAGAAAATTGATGGAGGAGTCTAGTGTAATGATTTTCCCTAGTTTAGATTTAACTTATGCCCTTGCCTTTGATATTTTTTTGCATAATAATGGTGCTAAACATAAGCTTAGTCCAAAAGGGGTAACAGAAGTGTACACTGGGTCAAGATATAACCCCGATGAGAACTCTCTTATGATTTGGGCCTTGTAACCTCCACATAAGAAAGTTGTGATTATTGATATTGAGAAGACATTTGGCCATGTAATGACATTGAAAGTAGGAGAAATTGACCTTGTAGTCATAACTGACATTGGCATTAATGTAGCCAAATTAAATAAAGCAAAGATTTAGATGTTAATCAAGGAATGGGATATGTATAAGATGAAAAATGCAAAGATGCTCAAAGAAAATGATTTTCTGAAAGACATGGTCAAAGATACATTCAAGGGATCCACAAAATTGTTAACTGAAGGAGAAAGCTCCCAATCAAAGGAAAAAAATGAGGAATCACAATTACACACTCAAGTGAGTAAAGCCATATTTGACACACTTCCTACAATATTCCAAAAGAGCCATGCCAATCTGATGGTCTGGATGGACAAGTTCTGGGTGACTCACTCAAAGAATCATATTGCTATTTAGGAACATAAGAGAATAAATGATAGGATTTAGGAAAATATCCAGGATATACTAAAGAGAAGCACTTCTAACACTAGAGCCACTACAACTGTTGAGGATATCATAAGAAAACACAAGGATTATTATAAGGAAATTCAAGTAGATGCAACGGAGTTCATTGGTGCTACAAAGGAAGGGGTTCCTACATTGTTCAAAGATGATGGAGAATTGAAAGACCATAGTGAATGGATGAAAGAATGTAGACTGTTACTGCATGGATCCTTGGAAGTAGCCAAGAACGAGGAATAAACATTGGAGGAGGCTTGTGAGCATTTGGAGAAGATGGTCATCATGGAGATAGCTGTGAGGAATGTTGTAGAGAATGCTAACACACACATGATTCAACACTATTTAGATCATATAACACAAGTTAATTTATGAAGAGGTGTACCCTCTTCAAGATATTGATATATAAGTTGGACATTTAATTATTAAATAGTAAGAACGAATAGGGAAGGAATAGAAGATATACAAGTGATACTTTTCAAGATGCTTATCATATAGATTATACTGTATGGACCATGGTGCATGCATAAATTTTTGGTAGAAATCAATGGAAGATCTTTAATTCTACGTGACTCAATATTGGTGTCTATTGTTTTTTGATTTAAACTATTATCTGGCTATCTCCACATAGTTATTTCTCTACTATTTGAATTTGTGTATCCAAGTTGATATCCAATTTCATCAATACACATTTTTTGTTATTGTGTAGTCAAGTTGATTGGTTTCCATTAAAGAATTAAAATCCTTTTAATTGATTATAGTAACTTGGAAGTAACATTTGGATCAGTAAGAAGAGTTAGGTAATTGATAAGGTTGTCATACTATCTCCAACTTGATGTTATCTTGTTATTCAAATTGAGTATATACTTCATTTGTCAATACACATTTGTTGTCATTGTGTGGTTCTTTTAATTGGTTCCTTCAAGGAAGGATTAAAACCATTTTAATAAATAATAGTAACCTAATAGGATCAATTGGATCAATAAGAAGAGTTTTTCAGACACATTCTTGCACATTTATATAAGGTATAAACAAAACCAAGCGCTAAACAATCAGAATTTTAACCAATAACTGTCACCTATCATAAAATTTCATTGACTCCACTTACCCAATAAAGCACTGGTCCACCTCATATTTAATTTATACTTCACTTATCCATTTTCATATTTTGAATTTTCAATTGTCACACTAGGAGTAAAAGTAGTTAACTAGCCATCATCTATCCCACACTTTATGCCATTGTGGATAGATCCATAAACTCCAATCAAGTCACACAATATGCTTCAGTTATCAAGGTCTACCTGCCTAGGTCTAGTAGAGCCTAAAGTGTAGGGAATCAGCAATCACATAGGTTACTCCATTCATTGGTTCAAAAATGTTGCAAGTCTGGTCATAGAGCCTGACATCCTCTTAGGATTTGCAACCTGCATTTTTGAGATTCAACACAACGGAGGAGAAAGAAGGCTTGAACAATCACCACAACCTCAACTGTGATGAAGGGAGGTCTCACAAAACCTGAAGCCCACACTGCAATGGATTTCTTCACACTTTCCTTGTGGAGTTGATGGAGTGTTGTTGCTACAATGGAGTGTTGAAGTGTTGCTTGAGAATGGAGAAAATTCTAGAAAAATACTTGAGAGTGTGAGAGAATGATAGATTGAATGCTTGCAAATCCCAGTGAAGTGACAATGAATGAATTTTAAGGAGAAGAAGGAAGAATCTATCATTTTTGAGGTTAGTTGGTCAAAGAGGGATGTTAATAATCAACCCCAATTGAAAGTGTAACGCCTCTGCCAACTTTAGACAGGAATCTGTCAAGGAATTAAGCACACCACATGGATGTCTGCATGCCACGCGTGTGTCCCCAACAAACATTCTTCTACTGACACAAATGATAGATGCTAAGTGGAAGGAAGGTAGCTTGTTGATGTGGAATTTCACCTTCATATTTTGTTTTCTAAGGTGAGGATGTGTAAAAGGGGAATTTGCATAAAGGGTGAAAATTCGCTCCTATATATTTTTCCCCCACTTTAGTGAGCATGAATACTGATGAGTGCTTTAATAAAGTAGATCAAAGAGGTAGTAGGGTTAGAAATGTATACCTGAACTATCAAGGAAGTAGACCACAATCTAGCAAGCTCGAAAGCATAGGGTAGGCAAAGGACTTCATAGCCCCACAGAACTATGAAGCTATAGATTGAAAGCTTTTTATAGGCCTGTAGAACCACAAGGTGGTGACCCCCAAGATCTCTCACATGAAGGAAGCTTTGAGAATTAAGAACCTCACAAGCCCACAGACATGCAAGGAAGGTATCCTCTGAGATCTCTCACATGAAGGAAACCTAGAAAAAGTGCCCTACAGGCCCACTGACTTGCAAGGAAATTTTATCCAAGATGTCTCACATGAAGGAAACCCCAAAAAAAGTGTCTTAGAGACCCATAGACCTGCAAGGGAATGACCCCAAGATCTCTCACATGGAGGAAGCTCAAAGAAAGTGCCTTACATGCCTGTAGACCTTCAAGGAAGGTGTCCTCCAAGATCTCTCACATGGAGGAAACCCAAAAAAGGAGACTTCGTAGAGCTAGAAAGTGGCTTTACAGGCGCACCTGCAAAATGACATGTTTACCCGCAGATAAAACATGTCTGATAGCAACCATGCAGGAAAGTAAGTGGACAATCATGCAAACTATCAAAAAGTTTGAAAACTTTCAAAGGGTTCCCTTGGGAACTTGGTGTGAAGAAAGGGGTCCACTCAAGGGACACGTTGTTTGACATTGCATAAGAGATGTTTTTTTTTCTCAAATCAATTCAACACCATGGAATCCTTTTGAAAGATGTTCACTTCATCAAGGAATTCGAAAGGAAGAAAAAATACCTCTCACGAGGGGAAGGTAAGAGTTGTTTCCACCTTGGAGGAAAGTTCTCAAGTTCTTTCTTTGCGAAACCATGATGAAAGAAACATGTTCTACTAGGGTTTCAAGTCGAGAATGCAATTCTTTGAAAAAGGTTGCAAAGATTCTCGAGAAAAGATTCATTGGAAACAAATACATTTTCTGAAAATCAAAGTACTGGTGTTGTCACACATGAAAGGGACAACTCAAGCAAAGAAGAGAGAAAGATAAGAAAAGAGCAAAAATGAGAAATGATCACAAATAAAGGGAATAGGGGTGATTTGATATTTTGGGGTTAGAACTACTCACACACAGATATATATATATATATATATATATATATATATATAAGTATAATAATAGTATATAAAATGAACTATCACTGTGTGCTATATAAAATGTATCGTGAATAAGTAAAACCTATACAACACACCAATGAAACATTATATCAAGGAATTCAAATAACAATCAAATTGAAACAAACGATTCCCCAATGGCATCTCATTGTCCTCTATCTCCAAGGATTCTTTAATTCATTTTGTTCTTAGATTGTTCATGCACATGACTTTTCAAATGAGAACTTGAAGAATGAGAGACATTGAAAATGCAAGAAATGTTTCCTACATGATTGATTGCTAAACTAGATGTAGATGATTATGCAAAGATAATGAAATTGTTGTATGAGAATGATATGATGAAATTATAGTAATTAAGATGCTGCTAATGGTAATGCCATGATTAAACTACTTAATACTAAAATGCAAATACTAGAATGGCAATGCTAAGATGATGATGCTAATGAAAATTCTGTAGATTGTAATTATGCTCAACTCTCTCTCTATTTGTTGTAAATGAGGGTCTATTTATAGATTTTCCAAGGCATGAGCCTAGGTGGTAGAAATAGATGGTCTAGATTCGATCTGGAGAATGAACGGTTAAACGTGAAGAGGTTAGAGAGAAAAGGGGACTGTGTTCCCTTTAGAAGAACAAACTACCAAGTGTGAAGAGGAATCAAATAGAGATGAAGGCCAAGTGTCCTAAATTGGTTAGAATTTGTTGAGGTTAAATGCCAAATTAAATATTAGAAATATTTAATTTCATGACACATGATGAGGTGGAAGGTGAGAAGTTAATAGAAATGTGCTTAAATTCAAATATAAAATTCAAATTTAATGAGAGGAGGTTAATTAAATAAAATAAACTAATTAAATTTGTTCATTTAATTAGGACATGGAGAAAATTATTTAAGATAGAAATTATTTAGAGAAAAATGAACTATATAAATAAAATTTTCAATTTATTAATTAATTAATTCTTCCAAACAAAATTTAAGTGTATACATTTTGCCCCTCTTTGAAGTGATGTGTTTGTGACACATTGCTTCAAAGAAAAAAATGTTGATAGTGTTGATAAAAAATTCAATATGCCCCAGACACTAATTCTCAAGTAATGATGCGTGTATGACCCCTCGAGAGAAAAATTGGAATTTTTTTGAATTTTTAGGATTTTTTGGAATTTTTTATGATTTTCTAATGATTTTTAAATTGTATGATGTTGAGACAATTTATCTCCCGATAAAGAATACTGATCTTTCCAATTGATTAATTGATGCCCTTTTAAAAAAAAAAAAAGCAATCCCACTTAAATACCCTCCATTTACCCCTTTAAATGGTAAAAAGGTGAAAAAGGAGCTCATTTGAATTCATTTGCAATTGGAGATTGAGTTGATTGAGTGATTTGAGCAAAATGGTGATCCTATACCACACCCATCTATTCAAGTGAGTTTGACGACACAACTGCCCTGCCATGTATAGACCTTTAGTACGTACCTCGAGAAACCAACTTTTGAAATTTGAATGTGCTTTTGGCACATTTTCCATGTTTTTAAATTTTGCAATAGTGCGTTTTAGCGCATTTAGACTAGCGCATAGGGTTAATGTTTTAGCACATACAAGTTTTTAACTCCTATAGGTTGTTAATTAGCACATCTATTGAAAGTTTTAGTGCATCTAGGGTTTTGGCACATCCAAGCCCTGTTTTGGCGCATTGATGGGATTTTGTAGTGCATTTGTTAATTTAGCGCATAAATGCAATATTTTTGTGCATTGACACTAGAGTTGAGGAAAATGTTGATTTTTCCCCTTGTTTTTGATGTTTGATGATTGCGTCAGCCATTGTTTTGATGATGTTTGATAGGTTAGATGACGATTGATCTCATGATAGATGAGGGTCAATGATAAGATAGATGATGATTGATCTCATGATAAATGAGAGTCAATGATAAACAATCTATGAGATTTGAATGAAATCTCATTAGAGCTGATTAGATTGATTGATAAAATTTTGATTGGCAATATGTCATGATTATAGGAGGACTTACGAGTTCTTCAGTCTCAAGAGCACTACTCAAAGACTTGGGATATGATTCCACATCTGGTGCAGGCAGATTTGGATGTTATTGAGCAATGTGGTTTATTGTCTTTGATTGATATGCTCCAATATAGGATAAACAGGGGATTGTTGACTGCATTAGCTAAAAGGTGGCATAGTGACCACAACACGTTCCATCTGGCAACTGGTGAGATGATAGTTACTCTAGAGGATGTATACTAGATATTGGGTATTCCTGTGGTTGGATAGTTAGTCATTTATGATCATACAGAGTAGGGAGGTATCAAGGCACTGAGGAGGATTTTTGTTGATGATGGGATTAGTGGTTACAAGATCCCATGGTAGGATATGGTTGATTCATATCAACCATTACCATCTTTTTTACCTAGATTCGTTGGAGGTTTCTTATGTCCTAACCGTAGTTCAAAGGGACTGTCAGTCAACTGGGGTAGGATATTGGAGAGTATGATCACTCAGGGGATCAAATATGCATGGGCTTCCTATATTGTAGCACATTTATATCATGATCTACATTAGGTGGTCTACCTTGGAGCTACGAGTCTATCAGTTGGAGTGACATTACTTTATATTTGGGCATGGGAGCATATAGCTGTTACTCGTCCTATAGCAGAGAGAGATCATCCAGTTGGTAGGCCAGATATCTTCAGATACGTAGGTGGTATTGTCCAACACAAGCTAGGAAAATTGGACTATTGGCAACGAGTTCTCAATGATTTGGAGACAGTTACATGGTGACCGTACTTGATTGTGAGAAATGGCCATATGTTTATCCATCGAGATATTTGATTAGACAGACCCGATTTGTGATTGAGAGATCCATGCTTATGAGGGTACTTCATCAGTATGGCTGAGTTCAGGGGATGCCCTAGGGAGTTGCATTATATGCATAGAGACAATAGGATATTCCAGAGTGGGGACCCATCCTATCCTATGATGTAGCTTGCAAGGAGTAGTTTGGATTATAGGCACAGGTATGGATTATTGTTTGGAGATTGCAACTGGTTTGATAACAGATGAGTACACTGAGCAATTTTACCCACATGTTGTACCAAGGATATCAAGTCTAGATGAGCTAGTACCAACATTTGATGATGATGAGAGGGTACCACCACATGCACCGAGATAGAGGAGGGATGGGGGAGATGGGGATGATGAGGAGGGAGATGGTAGGGATGGAGGGGATGATGGTTGAGATGCAGGTGACAGCTAGATACTAGATTTTAGAGTACCTCAGAGGAGGATATCTATGGTTCCCTTAGGAGGGCAGTAGGTAGGACCATCCTAGGTTCAGATTTGTGTGCCTTCCCATTAGCAACAGGCATAGATTGATTCCCTATAGTTATAGATGAAGGGTTTTTAGGGACATCTTGCACATGCACAGGCACAAATTTCCTCTCTGACAGTAGAGAGATACCGCTAGGTAAATATGTGAGTAGGCAGAGGCCCTAGCCAAGAGATTGCAGAGAGTGTCTGAGGGGACTACTGCAGGGGATATGCTCAGAGAGGTTAGACATTCAGCCCGAGAAGTAGAGTATTACAAATTGCAGTATTATCAGGTAGTTCCTATAGAGCAACATGCCCCTAGCTATGCATAGTCTATCAGTGCTAGGTCAGGCCATAGTTAGTCACAGACTATGAGCAAGAGTGTGACCAGGCCACCTCTTCGAGATCCCTCAGGCAGAGATTCCAGTGTAGGTCCATTTGGTGGTGCAACAACATGCACAACGAGGCCTACAATGTCTGGGGGGGAGAAACATGTAGTTTTTGTGCTCATGGTTGATGTACTGATACTTGATGTATTCACTGATTTAGTCAAGGACTTTATGATTTCCTGCCAAATTTTGTTGATGTATCTCTCCACATTTTTTGATATCATTGTACACTTGACATTGATTATTTTGAGATTATATGAGATGCAATGGAAACTATTCATCTATATGTTGTCTACATGCTTTTATGATGAATACATTTTCTTTCTATTCTATATGCTATGTGATGTTTATATGATTATCCTATGATTGTGTATGGATGCAATAATGAAATGATGATGCATGGGTTATGATTCTATATGGCTTTATGGATGATGCTTTATCATGCAGATAAGATATGATGCACTATATTTATTTTTTTGTATTTTTCTAATTCAAATATATGATCCAATGCATGGATGAATGAATGATATGATAATGCTTTCTAATGTATGTATGATATGATAGTGATTATGTAGCTACATGATCTTGTTTTTGTTAATTTCAAATTTACTCAATCCTTTAATGAGAAGATAAAATCATTTTGAAATTTTCCAACCTTGGAAAATATAAAATGCAGATGCAAAACTAATATGGAAGCAATCTATCTTAAACATGCAAATCTAATTACACAATGTTGTCATCTTGTCAGCCGATTTCTTGGGCTTAGTATCATCATTGAGCTTTTAATATATGTTGAAAGTTAGTACAAATATCAATGGTATAATTAAACCATGATGACCTGAGTACAACTTCCATTGATTTTTGATATTGCAAGGTAATACAAGCATCTAGGCATAATTGAACAAAGATGACCTGAGTATTTCTTGTGTAAAATAGACAAGATTTAATCCTTTTCCTATGAAAATTCGGAATGTCTTCAATGATACTTTGTAGAGCTTGTCACGTGAAAAATTTGCAGAGTAGTAATGATCAACTCACAAACAACAGACAAATAAAAATATCATACTCGATCATAGCTCCTCTAGTCCTTGACATCCTTGAGTTTCTCCAGAGAAATGATAACAAAAATCAAGATACAATAGTTGAACATTTATGCTAAAGTGATTAAACCATTGATTCAGAAGAACATCATCCATTTAGATTTGTTTTGACCAATATTGTTGTTGATTTGGATAGTTTTCTTTCTAAAAATTGTGATTGATGTTCAGTGTTGAGTTTCATTGTAATCATTATGTTTGCTATGTTTTCTAACTATTGCTTGTCTGTTATGTTAAGCTCAAGTAGATTGCCCCCAGTGAGTTCAGGTTTTTTCCCCCAATGAGAAACCAACCATTTATTGTGAATTTGCACAATGATCACCAAGCCAAGGTGAGACATGACCGTGACACTCAGATATGTACATGAGGTTCTTCCAATGGACATGCATAATGATGGAAAAAAGCGGATGACCGACACACATTCCAATAGATGGAAAATCCAATCTCTCACAAATAGCGCATGTTGCCAAGTTTTCACTAGTTTTTATTGCACTTTTTTTTATTTCTTTTTTTTTTTGTATTTTTTTGTATTTTTTACTTCTTTTTTTATTTTTTATTTTTTTTTTTTGGATTTTTCTCTTTTTTACTTTTTTTTAAGATTTTTTCTTTTTTTACTTTTTTTGGATTTTTCTGCTTTTTAAAACGTGTACCAGATGAGTTACGTATAAAAATTCTTGAGATGAAGGCTATTGATAGGTTCTTCAAATAGGTCCCCTTCAGGTGTAGATAATTGATATGCTCTAGATCCATATACTGATATAATAACAAAAGGACCTAGCCAATTAGGTTCAAATTTTCCCTTCTTTTCCTAATCTTGTTGATTACAAGGATTCTCTTTTAGTACCAAGTCACCAACTTGAAATGTTCTTGCTCTTACCTTGTGATTATAGCTCCTTGAAATTCTTTGTTGATAAGCTTTCAGATGATCAACAACATGCTGACGACATTCATCTAACAATTATAACTCCTGTAGTTTGGATACTCGATAGTCTTCCTCTAAAATTATTCCTTTCAATGACACCTAGAGTGAAGGTAACTCAATCTCAATTGGTAAGATGGATTTTGATCCATACAAAAGGGAATATGGTGTGGCTCCTATAGGGGTGCAGATGCTAGTATAGTATGCCCACAAGACAGGGTTTAGTTGAACATGCCAGTCACATCTAGCATCATTGATAGTTTTCTTCAAGATTTTCAAAATGGTCTTATTTGAGGCTTCTGCTTGGCCATACCCTTGAGGGTAATAGGGTGTGGAAATTCGGTGTTGGATATGGAATTTTTCACAAAGTTCTTGTACATATTGGTTTTTGAAGGGTATACCATTGTTAGTGACAATGGAGCTAGGGATGCCATATTCACAGACAATGTAGTTCAGGATGAAAGAGGCAATTTATTTACCAGTGATCGTGGTTAATAGGACGACTTCAATCCACTTTGTGAAATACTCAGTGGTTGTGATTATGAATATATGTGCATTAGAGGAAGATATATGAATCTTACCCACAAGATCAAGTCCCCATTGAAAGAAAGGCCAGGTCGATGTGAAGGGTTGCAGGTCCTGCACTAGTACATGTATGAGATTTCCATGGACTTGACACTTCATGCACTTCTTAACAAAGTGAAAAGATTCTTTCTCCATGTTCGACCAATAATATCCCAAGCATAGGAGTTTCTTAGCTAGAGTAAGACCACTGGAATGAGTACCAAAAATACCTTCATGAACTTCTCGTAAGGCAGTTTCAGATTGATCATGTTCAAGACATCCGAGGAGAGTACCATCGAGACCTCATTGATAAAGTGTATCAACTATCAGGGTGTGTTGGGCTGCTTGACAGATCAAGTTACATTTTTTTTTTCTGGGATAGATCAAGTGGAAGGGTATTGTCTCTCAGATAGGTATAAATCTTCCCATAGATTGAGGAATCAGCCTCAACTAGATGGTACACAACTTGGGATTTAGGATTGTCATATGCGGGTTTAAACAATTGTTCCACCATGAATTCATAAGGATTTCATTTTTATGTATTTTTAGAAGAGAAGCAATTGTTTCCATGGTATTTGCAGCTTTTTTTTCTACTCTTGGAATTTGTTCAAACTTGATCTAAACAAAGTATTTCTTGAAGTCATCTATCATTCTCTTGTATGGCATCAACTTTCATCTTTTGTTTGATAGTCATCATTACCCTGATTTATGACTAATTGAGAATCTCCATAAACTTGTAGTTCTGTGATTTTCCATTCCACTACTACTTTGATACCAATGATCAGTGCTTCATATTCAACCATGTTGTTTGTGCAAGGAAACATCAACCTATAATATTTTGGGATAGTGTGCCCTTCAGGAGTAACAAATATGATTCCAACATCCAATCCATGTTGAGTGTAAGACCCATCAAAGTATAATATCCAATGTTGTGCTATTATTGTGAGGACATCTGCATCTGGGAATTCAATGTGCATAGGATGATCATCTTGCAACAGTGCTTTAGCTAAATGATTTTCTATTGCTTGGCCCTTGATTTATCTTCTATCCATATATTGAATGTCAAATTCACTCAATATCATCACCCACTTTTCTAATCTTCATGTTAAGTTGGCTTGGCTGAGTAAATATTTTAATGGATCTATCTTGGCTATCAGTTTGACGATATGTTTTAACATATAGTGTCACAATTGTTGAGTAGAAAACACCATTCCCAAACAAGCTTTTTCAATGAATGTATAGTTAAGTTCATAGCTACTCAATGTTCTATTGATGTAGTAGATGGACTTTTCTTTTCTTGTAGAGTCTTCTTGTGCTAGCAGAGCTCCTAAAGATACCTCAGTAGTTGCTATGTAGAGTAGAAGTGGTTTTCCCTCTATTGGTGGTATCAATATAGGTGGATTCATCATATATTGTTTCAATTGATTAAAGGAAGCTTCACATTTTTCATCCCATCTAAAAGAAACATTCTTGTGTAGCAAATGAGTAAAAGGATGACTTTTATCCGCCAGTTGTGCAATGAATCTTCTTATGGATTGGAATCTTCCTTGTAGAGATATTAGTTGGCTAATGTTCTTAGGAGGTGGAATTTTCATGATTGCTTTGACTTTTGCTGGATCTACTTCGATGTATTTAGCCGAGACTATGTATCCTAAGAGTTTTGTTGATGCTACTCCAAATACACACTTCTTTGGATTTAAACACACATTGAACTTTTCCAATCGAGTAAAGATTTTATCCAAGATTTCTAGATGTCCTTCCTTGGTGAATGATTTTTCTAGTAGGTCATCCACATATTCCTCCATGAATGTGTGCATCATGTCATGAAATATTGTTGTCAATGCACACTGATAAGTGGCTCCTGCATTCTTTAATCCAAAAGGAATGACATTCGAACAAAATTTATCCCATGGGCATGTGAAAATTATTTTGTCTTGGTCTTCTAATGCAATATTTTTATCTGATTATAGCTTGAAAAACCATCCATGAGTGATAGCATATCATGTACTACAATTAAATCCACAATGATTTCTATATTGGGAAAATGAAATTCATCCTTTGGACAAGCCTTGTTTACATCCCTAAAATTTGTGCATATTCTGATGTTGTTGCCTAGTTTGGAGAATGGTAAAATGTTTGAAATCCATTCTACATAGTAAATTGGTTGGATAAATCCGACATCTAATAATTTTTTTAATTCTCCTTTCACTAGTAGGGCGATGTGTGGATGCATTTTTCTCAAATTTCTGCTTTATTGGCTTCACTCCAGGTGTTATGGATAAATGATGCATTATTAGATCCGGATCTATTCCTAGCATGTTAGCATAGGACCAAGCAAAATTGATTTGTATCTTCGAAGAATTTGGTGAAATATAGCTTTTCTTTCTCTATCATTGATGCCACTAGGTGTAGGGTCTTTACTGTTTCTATAGTACCAATGTTTATGGATTGCATAGGCTCAACCAATATTGAAGATACTTCTTGATAATGCTTAGGAAGAGTGTCAAATATCTCATCCTTCAGTGCCTCAGATAGGTTTTCACCATTGGATACACTCTTTCTTTTTACTTTTTTATGATCTAATACTGCCATTGCATAGTTTTCACCATTAGATCAATTTTTTGTATTCTTCATTTTGCAGCTAAGATATTTGGCACTCCCCCAGTTTGAAGCTTTGTTATGAAATTCATTGGTGGAACATATTTTAGGATTTTTAGAACAAAGGAAATTAACAATGGCATCATCATCTAAAAAGATAGGGATATGAAGTAGCTTGGTTTATTCCTAGTCAATGAGTTTGGGATGTACCAAAGGTAAGGAATCATTGAATTGGTCAAGATAAAAAGTGGTTAGGGTCATGATGGAATCATTTTCAAGGTGTTTGATAGCAATGTCAAGATCTATAATGTTATTTTTCTTTGAATGATCTATCTTGCTCAATGTCTGATTGTCCTCACTAGAGTCATCAATATGTAGTGATCCAAATTCAAGTGGTCTAGACCTTGAAATTTGTCCCTCCATACATATGGTTGCATACCTCTGTATCACATCAATTTCTTTGTCTTGACAAGATTCTTTAGATAGTGAATTGAATCCCATTCATATTCATTTGATTCTATTTCAGAACTAGCTTGCAATTGGAGGATTCGTTCACAAATCTTCTGATTGGCTTCTTCTTTTGTCTCTTCTTTGTATCCTAATCATGTCTTGTCTTTTGCACTGATTGTGCTAGGATGAATTGGTTCTGCAATACCTTCTTTTCTTTTTCCAATAGGAACTTTTCCATCATATCCCATATTTTCTAAGATTGTGAACCCTTTACCATATTGCTTTGTTGGTATATTGGAAGTTGTTGCTTGGGATTGTTCTTCATCTTTGTAAAGTTAATTTAGAATGTCTTTTTCTTCAAATTCATCAACTAGAGTTCCTGCTTTTACAAAATTACCATCAAAGTTCATGATGGGTTGTGAAGATTGTTGCCTTGATGTTGATGGTTGTCCATATGATTTTGGAGAAGGTAGTAGTTGTGGGAGGCATAAGGATTTCTCAAAAGAATACTCACCCATGCCTTTATCTTTCAATTGAATCTTTTTCTCAAACTGATTTGAAAAAGAATTGAGTTGGCCTTCATTACTTGAAGAAATAGAATCACCGATGCCTTTATCCTTCGACTGAACCTTTTTCTCAAACTGATTTGACAAAGAATTGAGTTGGCTTTCACTACTTGAGGAAATAGAAGTGAGAACTTCTCTGTTGTGTGGTACAAAAACATCTTGGACTGTCTTGAGAGTGTTGCAATATTGGGGATTATTAGAATCTGCTGAAATTGTGATCTCTTGTCCATTGTAAGGTAATTTCAAGAATTGATGATATGTTGATGGCACTGCTTGCATTTCATGGATCCAAGGTCAACCCAAGAATATGTTATATGTCAAATCCTTATCTAAAAATTGGTAGATTATATCCTTTTGAACTAGTCCCACTTGAATTGGTAATACGATCAGCCCTTGAGAGGATCTTTCTTCATCATCATATGCTTTTATGGTGATCTTTCTTCTGGCATCTATTGCATTTTCTAAAAGTCCTAGTGCACAGATAAGCTTTAAGGTGCATATATTTAGACTAGCTGCTCCATCTATTAAAACATGTTTGACCCAATGTTTATGGAATATAACCTCAATATGGAGTGGCACATTGTGTGGATGAGTGAGGGATGCATCATCATTCTTTGAGAATGATAAACAATGGGGTGCAGTCAAATGTCCCACCATGGCTTGGAATTGACAGACTTCCAAATTAGTTGGTATTGTGGTGTCCACTAATTTTTTTTCCATATTTTCCTTATGGAATGGTGAAATTTCAAGAAGTTCCAATATGGATATCTAAGCTAGAATCTTTTGCAATTGGTCTACGATATTGTATTGATTTGGAGGGGCAGTAGGTGCCTTAGATGTACTTTATTACAATACAAACCTGGACTATGCTCTTGTGGTCACATTTACTGGTAGGTTATTTTGTTTATCATTGATTTTGATGACATTAATTTGATTATCAGTTGTAGTAATGTCTTGTTTGTCATTGATTTGATTATCAGCTGCAACAATGTGTTGTTTATTCTTTATTTTGATGTCATTGGTTTGATTATCAACTGCAACAATGTGAAGGAAAGTAGTATCATAGATATAATTCACATTCTTCCCTTTGTTGGTTGTTGAAGAAGATTCTCCCTATTCATAGTTGGGTAAATGGTTTTTAAATGCTCCATGATCAACATTTGTTTGAAGTCCTTTCATTGATATTTCATGTCTATCTATCAAGTCTTATACTAAATTTTTTAATTGCATACAATCATTTGTTTTATGACCTTTGTTTCTATGAAAATAACAGTAATAGGCATTGTTCCACCATGATGGTTTGACTCTTGGTTCAAAATCTCATGCTTTTGGTAATGCTATGGGTTTTTTTGTAAGAAGCTCTTGCTAATTCAAGTGACTACCCGAAAGGTGTAATTTTTTTGCATTGTGGTGGCAGAACTGGTTTAGATTCACTGTTGTTTTGATTGTTTTTGGGTGTAATTCCTGGTAAATTGAAGATTGGTTTTGTGTTATGCATATCAGCTACACCATCATTACCAATATTTCTATTTCTTTTCCATAATTTTTATTTTTCATTGCTGTTATGATGATTAGAAGAGTTTGCAGCATTTGGTCCTTCGTTATAGATTTTTAATACTCCTCTTTTAACCAAGGCTTCCTCAATCTTAAGTTTGTTTTCAATCATTTTCTCAAAGCTGGGTGGGCACTGTAATTGGAGTTTGTAACTCATCTCACTGTTAAGATTGTCAATAAATATCTCCATATTTTCTTTCTCAGGTATAGGATGGGCATGTGTAGCAAATACTCTTCTCCATCTTTGTAGGGATGTGAGAAATGATTCACCATTTTTCTGTTTTGTGTTACAAAGATCCGTCATGGTTATTTCATGTTGAATGTTGTAGGAATATTAGGTGATAAACTTATTTACCATCTCTTCAAATGATCTAATACCTAGTGGGAGTTTTGAAAACCATTCCATGCATTGACCACCCAAACTTCTTGGAAATAATCTCATCAAATAGGTCTCTTCATGTGTAAATTCCAAGCTCATAGTATAGAATTCTCTTACATAATCTTAAGGATCAATTTTTCCATTGTATTTTTCATATTTTGGAAGATCACAATTTGGTGGAAAAGGTATCATGTTTATATTTTTGTCAAAGGGATAAGGACAAATTTCTTGCAACAAATATCTCTTGGTTGTTCCCCTTTTCATGCCTTGGATTTGTTGTTGAAGATTTTGCATTTTTTGAGTTAAAGCATTCATTGGATTTGTGGTTCGTGAATCAACTTCTATTTTCTTGGGAGCTCCTTCAATTGGTTGATATCAAAATAATTGGGCAGTTTTACACCTTGATTTTCCAGCATCAAAAAGTATTTCTCTCCATCCTTTTCTAGAATCTTTCCATTGAACATGTGGAATTTAGGGTCTTGTTGAGCTTATTGAATGTCCCCACTAGTTATCTCATCTATTTTAGGTCGATGAAATATGTGAAAGGGATTTTCTTCTCCTTTTGCCATGATAGTTTCTAGGTTTCAATTTCCTTTTCTCTAATTTTTTGTTTTTGAGCTCTTGTTAAAATGGGCATGCAAGTGATAGTGTTTTTCTATACTTTGATCTTTGTTTTGGGAGTCCCAATGAAATACCTAAGTCAAATAGGATGATGGATCCTATTGGTGAGACTATGGTTAAATCTAATGTAAAGCATTTGTTTCATGATGAAGGATGATAGATCCTGATAGTGAAACTTAGCTAATGATCAGAGATAGGATTGATGATTTGGCACTTTAAGTTGTTTGATCCAAGTTTAGTTAAAGGGATTTTACTTGCAAAGGCTAGTTTCTCCATGTTTAAACCAATGTTGTAATGAGGAATGATCTTTGCTCAGGAAAGTGTTAGAAACCAAGATCAGACATGCAAACCAAAAAACCAAAATTATGATTATTGAAAGTAATTATTTTACAAATAATACAAAAGCCTTCAAAAAAGTAATCATGCAAAAGAGTAAGACATGAAAAACCCTAATCTTATCTTGAGCAAAAAGAAAACTCAACTAGATAAGGATTATAATTAACCTAGGAAATAAAATATGCCTAAGTAAACTTATGCTAAAGTGTAATTAAATAATTAATTACACCAACACCCCTCCATAAGTGCAACATAGTGATAAGAAAATTATTATGCAAAGATGAGTCCCAGCAACAAGTCCTGATCAGGTACCCATTTACAAATGCAATGGAAACTAAATAAAGCGGGGTAAAGGAGAAAACCACATGGGAACAAAACTCCTCCCCAAAATAGAATGAAAAATAAGTGATGAAATATGGAGGAAACCATCCATCACAAAGATACATAAAAGAACCCCCTGAAAAGAGAGGAAGAAAGAGGCCACATATCCCCCCCAGAAAGAAGTAACTCCAATAAGACTGAAGAAACTGCATCTCCTGAAAGAAGTGAGAGGGAAGAGGCTGAATGAATACAATCTCTGAAGGTGAAGTAGGTGTAGCCCAAGATGTCTCCATAGAAGCAGGTGTGACCTCAAAAAATGAAGAAGTCAAAGTAGGCAAAGACTGAATAGAAACCTCCAAAGATGAATGATCAACATGATCCTGCTACACTGAAACAAAAGAAGCCACATCGGTAGCCACAAAAATAGCAACAAGAGATGGAGGAGATGGAAGGGAAGGCTTGAGAATAGGATCTAAAGTGAGAAAACCAATGTTCAAGAAGCCAAATCTCTCCTCTCAATGATGATGCAAACTAGAAGTGTGAGGAACACCTGTAGGAACAGAAGCACCATCAATAGAAAAAATAGTAAAGGAATACAACCGAGATGAGTGATCCACTATCCTAGTAGCAATAATTTCTCTACTCTATAAGTCTCTGATGATAACTGAATCAGGTGTGAACTCCATAGATCTCCCAGTGCCTCCATGTGTGATCTGATAGATGGAAAGAAGGATGTTTTTCAAGTGAGGGACACACAAGACATCCTAAAAAGAGTGGTCCCCAAAACTAATAGACCCTTCCCTGTAACACTCATGTAAGTGTTGTTTCCCATAAAAATGGGAGACATAGTGCAAGGCTCAAGGGAAGTGAACATAGATTGTGAAGATGCCATATGATGGGATGCTCCTAAATCTAGAAGCCATCTCCCTGATCTAATACCTAAAGAAGCACAAGAGCATGTCCCTTCATATCTAATGAAGTATTTAAAACATATGTGCCCCTATCATGTTGCTCTAAAGAAGAAGAATGAGGAGAAGAAGATGATGTAGACATTCTAGAAGGAAAATCAATCTAATTTTTCTGAAGAAGATGCTTCAGCTCATTAATGTCCTTCTTGTAGCAATTATGTTCTACATGTCCTTCCCTCTTGCAATATGCACATGTAGTCTTCTCCTTCCTAGATGATTTCCGCTTAGAAGAGGAGGATGAATCTGAGGACTCCTTTTGCTTCTCATGAGGTTTGGAATCCTTTTGTTTATGTTTCTTGCCTTTGCCTATAGAATCCTTCTAATCTCTGGGCTCTTGTGATGCAATAAGTGCCTGTGATGAAGAAGGTATCACCATGCCCTGCTATCTAGCTTAGCTTGCTCTCGAGTGAGAGATGAATGAAATTCATCAAGAGATGGCATAGTGAATCGCATATCAAGTGCATCCATAGTGGCATAAAAGGTAGATACAAAAACTGAATAATTTGGTCCAAGCTTAGAAAGAATGGACAATATCAACTGAGAGTCTTCCTTCTGAACACCACACTATGACAACTACAATCTAAGAGACTTGAGTTTGGTGAAAAACTCCTGGATGTTGTCAAAATCCCTAGGATTTAAGCCAATAAGCTCATTATCTAACTAAATCTCTCTCATAGTATCTCACTTCCCAAACAAAGACTCCAAAGTAGTCCAGATCTCATTGGGTGTAGTACAAGACTCAATATGAAAAAGAACTTGTTAGAAGTAAGAGATAGAAATAAAGTACCATAAGCTTCATCACACCTATTAAACCACTTTCTCTTTTTAGTAGCACCTGTAGGTTCAATTTCTATACCCATGGTTACCCTATACAACCCTTTGTGTTTCAAATGAATCTCCATTTTTTTTTCTCCAACCAAAATAGTTGAATGGAGTAAGGGGTGCAATATTATGTGTATCCATGAAATAAAACAACAATATATACTCTCAAATAAAAAAACAATGCTCGTTGATCTCAAAAAAATAACCTAATTGCACACTTCCCAAGAAAATAATTGAAAAGGTAAAGGCTGAGATCAAACAGGAATATCAAATACCTGGTAAAAAAATCTAAAAAAACAGGTCTCATATCTATGTAGAGCACTGAAACATCTTTCCAATGCCTATTTGTTTTCACAAAATGGAGGTAAGACGCAAAAGTTACGCCTCCTAGAGTGAAAACAACAACTTCTGGCTTTGACAGGCGAAAAAAGCATCAAAACTAAAAAATAAAAAAATCAAACCTCTACCATTGGAAAGAGCATCGAACTAGCTTTCCGACGATATATTGTTTTTGAAAAAAGACTCTGTTTGAAAAATTTATGCCGGAAAGAAAAAAAGCTTTAGTTTAGGACCCTGGAACACTAAACAGGATCAAAACTTAAGCACCTTCGGCTCAAGCCCTCGATCGCTAATATGACCACGTGCTCAGGGGCTGGAAAAAATCAGTCGGCAGGTTGAAGTGTGTCCCCTGGTCACGGATGTGACCATGCGAGGGGTTGAAGACTTGGCGGGGGCCGAAAGGAAGTGCCCGGTCACTGAAGAGACTGTGGGTTGAGCTTAAGCCTATAGGGGCTAAGTCTTGGAGTAGAGTGGTGGTAGCGTGTGGGAGGCACCGCAGTGGTGGGCAGTGGGAAGCGGTGGCCACCACTTGATTTTTTTCACATTTTTCAAAAAAATTTCCCTCGGGAAGCGAGCTAGGGAGGCCATATGACCACTCTGGCTAATTTTTTTTGCCCTTTTTTCAACTTTCTCCGAAATCGACAAAATGAAAGGCATTTTTTGGATTTTTGGGCGCTCTGAACACGATGGAGATGTTTGTTTTTCCCAAAAATGCATAGAGAAATTGTGTACCCCCAGATCCACAAAAAAGATGCCTGGCTTGAAACCCCTGCATAGAAAAAAAATGATTTGAGAGAATATCTTCAAATCATGAATAGACAGCCATAGGTTTGGAGCTCTGATACCATGTAAGAAACCAAGATCAGACATGCAAACCAAAAAACCAGAATTATGATTATTAAAAGTAATTATTTTACAAATAATACAAAAGCCTTCAAAAAAGAAATCATGCAAAAAGGAAAGACATGCACAACCCTAATCTTATCTTGAGAAAAAACACAACTCAACTAGATAAGGATTATAATTAACATAGGAAATAAAAAATGGCTAAGTAAACTTATGCTAAAGTGTAATTAAATAATTAATTACACCAACAAAAAGGATCCCTAAATATGATTCTAATTGTGATACATAATTTCAATTTAGCTCTCTATTTGAGTCTAAGATGGATACACTACAACAGGTTGTAGATGCGCTGGAAGATGGGGTAAATGCATTAGAACAGAGCCTAGATGCGCTAGACTATCACTTAAATGCACTAGAATAGGAAGTTGATGCACTGAAAGGTCAGGTAAAACCACCAAAATAAACCCTATATGCGCTGAAAGATGGGATGAATGACATAACATACCATGTATGTATTGAAATATGAGGCAAATGCACTAGAAATGATCACCGTTTTGAAAGTTTTTTTGGTTTTTTCTTTTTTTTTGAATCAGTGGATTGAGTCTTTCCGAGGGATGATCTTCTAAATAGTGATTTCAAACACAGAAGCAAGTAGTAAAATAGTTGTTTCATCTATGATCTAATCATCATGTGTATGTTCAAGGATTTGGTCCAATCCCTTTGATTTCCACTGGTATAGAACAATAGCAAACAGATCAGTCAGACTCATCTAATGTTAAGGGTCATTAATAACATCATAGCCCACATCTTAGAACTACGTTAGCTCACATAGCTGTGTCACCCCCTAGACGACGCCCGTGTTTTTTCCTTTTCTGATTCTTAACGAAAAGTCAATTCCTTCACTTTTGGCTAGAAATCGCTGGTAGTTATATGGTGAGTATCTTGGGGGTAGATTCTTCCCTCCCCTTGCACTGTGAATATTATAATGTTTGGGAACTGACTTGGCTGGCTACTACACTTAAATTTCTTAGTAAGGGCTTCTATTCGGTGTGGAAAAATGATAAACTCCCTTAGGAGGCCTCCCAATCTTTAGAACAAAGGCTTCAGGGATTGCTATCTGTTGGAACTGTTAAATTCTGATGTTTTTACATATTGATCATGCTCATGTATTTCCATATTTCCCCTATATCTTGCCCATAAAATCATCTATGTCTGCATTTTTCACATTCTTGTTCATATCGGCTTGTGTATTTCTGCTTGCATGGGTCTGTGTTGCCTATCGACAAGACTCATTTGATGTCACGGCGATTGAAGTTTACATGCAAGCGACATTCGACAGGACATGCATGTTGTTTCGACGAAAGGAAGATACATATTTCGGTAAGAGTTTGGGCGTTGTTGTAATGTCACAGCGAGATTGTTTTGTCTTACCGAACAGTCAAAGTGGGTTCCTATCGGTGTGAGACTTTGCTTCGGTATAGTGTCTTGGCGAACCCTCGGGGTTTCACTGACAAACACATCAAAAGTTATTTTTCGGCCAAACTGGTGGTATTCGATCTGAAGTCATAGCGACTTCCCATTGTCTCACCAACTGACAGTATGAAGGGAACTGCTCAGTATGAGTTAGCGTTTTCAGCATAAGGTCTCGGTGAGTGACCTTCGGTCTCGCTGATGATATACCAGGGGTGACTTTGTAATGAGGGTCACGAGTGTTTTAGTATGAGTCAGTTGTTTCTTTGGGACCTCTCCCTGACGTTAGGATGTCTTGGCAAAGGGCATAAACAGATAGACTCATCGGCGAGAGAAGACTTTTGTCACGGTGACCATAGTGAATCTTGTGGTCTTTCGGTAAAACAAGTAAAGTTTTGTATAACGTCTCTCTGAGAGTGATAAGTTACAGCGACACATGAGATGAATAAGGGGCTTTCGGCATAACGATTGAATTCTCTATATGGTCTGCCCGATAATGAAGGGTCACAACGATACAAGTGATAAATGTGTTTTCGGTGAGACATAATGAAGGCTGTATGATATCTCCATGACTTGGATTGGTCATGGCGATGAATAGGGGAACACGGGCAGACATCGATAAGTGATATTTTTCCTTTGGCATACTTTCAGGGTGTCTCGGCGAATGGCTCAGAGATTATATTCAAATGCTGTGGCTGACATGTGAATTTCAAATGCTGTTGAGGGCCGACATGTGAGGTTTGCCCGAATTTTATGATGGCCGACATGGAATTTGAAGCAATATGTTTCCTAATGCTGGTGTATAAATATGCCTTCCCGATTGTAATTCATTGGATCAGATTTTAGATCACATACAATAGATTAGGAATGGCTACATTACAATAAATTTCTTAGAACAGAGGCTATGTTGCATGTTTTCAAATGGCGATTTCAATGAAAGTCAGTTGATGTGGCAGGTTATCTCTGGTGTCAATTGTCTATTAATTTTATTGAAAAGAATTGCTAAGCTATCTCCATGATTGATTCTTTCTGGTTGTTTAAATTGATGTAACAAGTTTACATTCAGTTTATCAGTGCACATTTGTTGTATCTGTGTGGTTAATTAACTGGTTCTCTGAAGAAGAGATTAAATCCTTTTGGTTGATCACATTAATCAGCGAGATTCATTTGGATTATTAAAGTAGAGCTTAGTGGTCATAATCTTGCATGTTTATACAAGTTATAAACAGAACATATGCTAGCAATTTGATTTTCTGCCAGAATAAGTTGTCCACTTCTGTTTCATTTGACTCTGCATACCCAAAAAGGCACTGGTCTCTGCATTTCATCATTTGATTCATTCTGTTTCTTTACATCTGTTTATTAAGCATTTTAGGATTTCGATCAGAAGATTGCTATCAAGTTTGATTTCTTTTGTTTACTTCCATCTACCATTGTGGACAAAGCATTTCAAAAGGTTAATCGTAAGATAAGTCTGCTCAAATCAAAAGGTACACCCACCTAGGTTTAGCAGCACCTGAAGAGTAGAAGGTTGAATTCTTTTGACCTTGTTTGTTACACTGAAACATATCAAGAGATTGGCAGCCTCTTGAGGCATTCAGCCTGCATTTTTGAGAGCTAACACTATCAATGCACACTACCATTGAATATGACTTTAATCACAATCACATTTAATTATGGTGGGTTGGAATGCTTGGATTTAGTTGTTCCCACTTAGGTTGTTCCCGTAGGGTGAGTACCTTTTCCCACTATGGCAAGCCTTCTAAAGGTGCTAGTGCAATAAAATGAAAGAGTGAGTCTAGCATTTTGGTCACCCAGTAAAGGGGAGAGCATAGGAATTTCACTTTGCAAACACAACATACATGGTGTTCATTAACCTTGAAATTAAACTAGATGCCTAATTTAATCAAAAGAAAATAACTCCATCACCTACAAATATCGTTAGTAGTCTCAAATAATGTCTTTGACAACATATTAAGCACTTGCAAAACAAAAAGACATCGATCAGTTCCCAAAATTTTGAATTTTAGCAAATAAAGGTGTATGTGCTAAAACAAAGAGCATATGCACCAAAAGATTTAGTATATGCGCCATTAAACACTCTAAATGTACTATTCTAGAAATTATAAAATGAAAACCAAAATCTTGTATATGTGTTGGAAGAGTAGGTATATGCACTGTAAGAGTAGGTATATGCACCATAATAGAGCTTGGATGTGTTGAAAGTCATAACCTATGCGTTGAAAGAGGCTTCAGGTGCGCTACATCAAAATCCATGAATGAACTTGTTCATGAAAACTTGCCAGAAAATATTAAAAATAGGGCTAGGCCCCACAGTGGGCACCAATTTATGTGTGCTATATAAAATGTATCGTGAATAAGTAAAACCTATACAACATGCCAATGAAATCTTATATCAAGGAATTCAAATAAAAATCAAATTGAAACAAACAATTCCCCAATGGCATCTCATTGACCTCTATCTCCAAGGATTATTTAAGTCATTTTTCTCTCAGATTGTTCATGCACATGGCATTCTAAATGACAACCTGAAGAATGAGAGATACTAGAAATGCAAGAAATGTTTCCTACATGATTGATTGCTAAACTAGCTGTAGATGATTATGCAAAGATAATGATGTTGTTGTATGGGACTTATATGATGAAACTATAGTAATTAAAATGCTGCTAATGGTAATTCCATGATTAAACTACTTAATACTAAAATGTAAATACTAGAATGACAATGCTAAGATGATGATGCTAATGAAAATTCTACAAAGTGCAATTATGCTTAGTTCTCTCTCTATTTGCTATAAATGAGGGTCTATTTATAGATTTTCCAAGGCATGAGCCTAGATGGTAGAAATCAACGGTTTGGATTCAATCTAGAGAATGAATGGTTGAAGGCAAAGAGGTTAGAGAGAAAAGGGAAGCATGTTCCCTTTAGAAGAAGAAACTACCAAGTGTGAAGAGGAATCAAATAGAGATGAAGGCCAAGTGTCCTAAATTGGTTAAAATTTGTTGAGGATAAATTCTAAATTAAATATTATAAATATTTAATTTCATGAGACACATGATGAGGTGGAAGGTGAGAAGAAATTAGTAGAAATGTGCTTAAATTTGAATTTAAAATTAAAATTTAATGAGAGGAGGTTAATTAAATAAAATAAACTAATTAAATTTGTTCATTTAATTAAGACATGAAGAAAATGATTGTTAGGGTTAGTAAGAAAATATCTAATAGTTAAATGCAGATTTGATCAATAAAATAGAGAAATAAAACACAAAAAAAAATTATACCAGAAACAAGACAACACAGAATTTAACATGGTTCACCCAATCCGGGCTACATCCACAAAACCGTAGCCATCCAATGATTTTATTATCCAGTGTAAAACATATTACAATCTTGCTAATAATGCCATACTACAACCCACATCCAAACAACTTATAACAAGCTTTTTAAAAGCTTCCAAAATTAGGGTTTTACAAAGTCAATTTTTTTCCTTTTCGGTGACAATGCAAAAAAAAATGGAGTGTACAGTATAGCATGATCAGTCACCACATACCAACAATCTCCCACTTGGAGACTAATCCTGGATGACACCACTACACTTAGAGCTCCCATTGGAAATAAGCACCTTGGACCCCGCTACTCTGTTATACTTTTTACCATGAAGACCAACTGAAGTTGAAGAGGAGCTCAACTTCTCCCTTTTCATTGTCTTTGTAAACATATATGCTGGATTGACATCTGTATATATCTTTTCCATCTTGACCTACCCATCCTCCAACACTGACCAAATGAAATTGTATGTGTTTGGTTTTAGAATGCATGAAATAATTATTTACAAGATGTATAGCACTCTGGCTATCCGTAAATAAGTAATTTTCAGCTAGTTGTTTTCCCAACTCTTCCATGAAAAGTTACAGCCATATCATCTCCTTTTCTGCCTCTATTGCAACAAATTACTTTGCCTTCATGGTGGATAAAGCAACCACATTTTTCAAACGAGAAATACAACTCACTACTATCCCACCAACTATAAAAAAATAACCTGTGGTACTCCGCCCGATATCTATGTCCCCTACCAAATCGGAGTCAGCATATCCTTCTAAATCAGTATTAGATCCCCCAAAACATAAACATTTATTGGATGTACCTGTCAAATACATGAGAATCCATTTTACCGCATTCCAATGCTCAACTTTGGGATGACTCATATGCCTGCTAACAACTCCTATAGCATGTCCAATATCCGGTCTTGTTCATACCATGACGTACATTAAACTACCTACAACTGAAGCATATGGTACCTTGGACATTTTTTATTCCTTCTCTTGTGTCTTTGGACACATATCCTTAGTCAATTTAACATGACTGGGAAAAGGTGTGTTGAAAGCTTTTGCATTCTCCAAATGAAATCTTTGAAACATCTTTTCAACATAATCAACCTGAGATAAAAACATTTTTTTGTTTTTCCTATCTCTTGCAATCTTCATATCAAATATATTTTTTTTTTCCCACAAATCCTTCATAGCAAATGAATCTGCTAGCTGATGTTTTAACTCCTATATGTGTTCATGTTAGACCCCGCTACAAGCATATCATCAACATAGAAACATAAAATAATGTACCTATCATCATCCAACCTCTTAAAATAAACACGATCGTTTGAATTACATCGACTGTAGCCATGCTCAATCATAAAGATATTGAATTTAATATACCATTGTCGAGGTGCTTGCTTCAAGCCATATAAAATTTTCTTCAATCTGCACACCAATTTCTCCTAACCTTTGACCTCAAATCCTTGTGGCTGTTCCATATATATTTCCTCTTCCAAATCACCATGGAGAAAGGTTGTTGTAACATCAAGTTGTTCTAAATGCAAATCTTCAACAGCCACAATACTTAAAATGGTACAAATAGAAGTCATTTTAACAACTGAAGAAAATATTTCATCAAAATTAATACCCTTTTCTGTGCAAATCCCTTTACAACTAATCTGGCTTTAAATTTTGTCTTACCTCCTTCCTCCTCTTTCAGCCTATAAACCCATTTTTTTGGTAAAGCCTTTTTTCCTGCAAGCAACTTACATAATTCCCAAGTCTGATTCTTTAGCAAGGAGTCCATTTCTTCTTGCATTCCATGCTCCCACTGAACCTTGGTATCCACCTACATAGCTTCATCATAACATTGTGGTTCACTAACATCAATCAATAAAATAGAATACAAAGAGGGAGAAAATATTTTTGGAGGTCTACTTATCCTTGAAGATCGTCTAACATTCACTGGAGTTTGTGGTATTTGTTGGTGTTGTTGTTGTGGAGCATGAGGAATCATTAGAAATCATTGTTTGGTGTATCATCCAACACTACATAATCATTTTCTTTCTTCTCATGCTACTGCAGCTGATCTTTGTACAACACTTTCTCATTGAATATGGCATCCATGTTTCTCACAATTTTTTGATTTTCAAAATCCCAAAGCCTATAACCAAATTCATCAATGCCATATCCAACAAAGATACATTTCTTTGATTTTGCATCAATCTTGGTTCTATTTTCATAATCTACATGTGCAAATGCTTCACAACCGAAGGTCTTGAGAAAAGAATAACTCACCTTCTTACCTATTCATGCTTCCTCTAGAATACCACAACCCAAAGGATTAGAGGGACCTCTATTGATTAAATAAATAACAGTTTTTATAGCCTTTTCCTACATGTTTAAAGGTAGCCCAACATGCCATCTCATAGTCTGTGCACGCTCCATAATTGTTCTATTCATGCGTCAACCGCTCCATTTTCCTATGGAGTCCTTGGAACCGTTTTTTTCCTACAAATACCTTTAGAGGAACAATAATCTTCAAACTCTTTGCTGCAATACTCACCACCATTATTAGATCTAAGACATTTTAAATTTTTACTTGTCTCATTCTCAATCAAGATTCTCCATTTCTTAAAAGTTTCAAATACATTAGATTTTTTCCTAAGGAAATAAATCCATACCTTCCTTGTTGCATCATTAATAAAAGTGACATAATATTGAGAGCCATCGAGAGAAGATACTTGAGTTGGTCCCCATACATGTCTGTATGCACAAGCTCCAATTTCTCATATTTCTTTTGCTTCCCATTCTGAGAAAACTAACTCTCTTTTGTTTGCCATACACACAACTTTAACATAAATCCATATTAACAAATTTCAGACCTGGTAAAACATTCTTTAAATGAAGTACTTTCATACCTTTTGCACTCATATGCCTAAGTCTATTATGCCATAGTGTTGATTCATAATCCACAACAACTATCTGATTTTCTGCCTGCTGAACTTCAACAACTATTCTTGAACATTGATTTTTATGTGCAATAGCTAAAGCAGAAGGAACAGTATGACCTGTACAAAGATATAAGGTGCCTACTTTCACACCTTTTTCTACCACTAAGGCACCTTTTGTAACCTTCCATTTTTTATCACCAAATGTAACAACACAACCTTCATCATCTGATTGCCTTGTTGAAATTAAATTTCTTTCTAACTTTGGAACATGCCTTACCTTATGTAGTAGCTAATGATTCCCATTCTATAACTTAATCTTGATTTTTCCCTTTCCAAAAATCTGACAGGGTTCATTATCTCCCAAATAAACCAGTCCAAAATCCCCTTGGACATAATCAAGAAAATAACTTCTATGAGGCGTAGCATGAAATGAATCCCCTAAATCTAACACCCAAAAATCATCAAAATTATCAAGGGAAAGAATCAAAGTATCCTCATCAGATTTATTACTTACCACATTTTCCTCTTTATTGCCTTCCTTTTTGTCTCCCTTATTTTTTTGAGACCAACAATCTTTCTTTAAATGACTCGACTTAGCATAGTACCAACAATCCCTCTAGTCTCTAGATTGGGACCTTTTGTTATTTGATTTTCCTTGTGACTTCCCATGACTTCCATAATTGTTTCCTCTCTCCTTTGTTTTTCCCCTACTTTCTGCATTCAAAACATTGCCTGATGTGGATGTTCCACCTAAGCTTTTCCTACGAATTTCCTCGCTCAAAATAACACCAACAACATCATCAAATTTGAATGTATTCAAACTAGAAATAGAATGGCTAACAACCATTACCAAGCTATTCTAGCTTTCAAGAAAAGAACGCATAATAAAAATAGCCCTAACTTCTTCATCAAAGTTTACATTTATAGAAGTTAATTAACTGGTAACCATATTAAACTCGTTTAAATGATCAACAACTGACCCACCTTCTGCCTTTTCATATTAAATAAATGCTTCATAAGAAATAACTTATTTGAAGTGGAAGGGTTTTCATATAACTTTGCTAGGGTTTCCATCAACTCTTGAGTTGTCTTTTCTATTGTAATATTGAATGCCACTGATTGTGCCAGGCATAAATGAATAGCTCCTAGTTCCTTTCTGTCTAGAAGATTCTAGTCCTCATCACTCATTGTTGTTGGTTTCTTGGATATTCCTTCCAATGGCCTCCATAAATCCTTTTGATAGAGATAATCCTCCATCTGCATCTTCCATAAGTGATAGTTCTACCCATTGAATTTATCTACCTTCAATTTACCCTCGTCCACCATTGCTCCCACTTAACTGTGAGACTCCCACTCAACCATGAGACCTTCCTGCAGACGATAATTGAACACAACCCAATCTGATACCACTTGTGAGGGTTAGTAAGAAGATATCTAATAGTTAAATAAAAATTTTATCAATAAAAAAAAGAAATAAAACACATAGAAAAATTATAGGAGAAACAAGACAACACAGAGAATTTAACGTGGTTCACCCAATCTAGGCTACATCCACAAAACCGCAACCATTCAATAATTTTATTATCCACTGTAAAAAAATATTACAATATTGCTAATAATTCCATATTGCAACCCACATCCAAACCACTAAAAACAAGCTTTTTAGAAGCTTCCAAAATTAGGGTTTTACAAAGTCAATTTTTTTCCTTTTCGGTGATTTTTCCTTTTTTGGTGACGATACAAAAAATAGGAAAAAATCACAGAAACAATCTCCATGATACATGAAGAGTGAATAGTATAGCATGATCAGTTGCCACATACCAACAATCTCCCACTTGGAGAGTGATTAGGCTCCACACCAAACAATGATTTAAGATAGAATTTAGAGAAAAATGAACTATATAAATAATTTTTTTAATTTATTTATAAGTAGATGAATTAAATATTATTAATTAAATAGCTTGTATTTAATTAATTCCTCCAAAAAAAATTTAAGTGTATACAGTCATCAACCCCCTACTATATCAGACCATGTGAAGAATGTATGAGAAGAAAAAATAAAAATAGAAAATTGGGTCAACATGGAAGGGGAGCCTAAATTCCCCCAATGTTTTGAATCAACCCCAATTTATCGAAAATCAATCACAAATATGGAAGAATGATGATACAAATAGAAGAAGGTTCACAACATAAAAACCACACCTATATCCAAGCACCAACAAGGGTGAAAAGGGTTATCTAGGAACACATAGCATGATCATGGGGGAAACACATCACAACACACACACATCTAATCTAAAGATAAAGAAGAGGCATCCCCCTAACCTTCATCAACCAAGAGGTCATCCGCTTCCCACTCTAGATCATCATAAGGAGAAAGAGGATGAGCTTGTAGTAGTGGAATATCAAGGGGAGGAGCTTCCAACCCTCCAACAAGAAGGGCTAAAGAAGAAGGCCCTGCAAGGTCTCCTCCACTCGACTCTTATGGAGCTATGATCAGTGATTTTGCGAAAATCACTGACAAGGTTGAAACTTCATGCAGAGAGTTAAACATGCACTTTGTTGGAGTGCCATGTTGTACCTAAATGGACAAAGAGGGTTGTTCCTGGGGTTCATCACTAGGCTCACCAAGTGACTCAGGAGTGGTGACGAACTCAAGGGAAGCCAAGGCTACTTTCGTTACTAGGACAAAACAAGCCATTGTATGAGCACCCTTCAGAGAAGGCGGGATCCTCTTACACCCTCCATTGTTGGAAGGTCCATCCTCCATCTTGTGCTTTGTCGGGGAATGTGAACTCCTTGTAGATGAGGTAAGAGGTGCCGAGGAGGAGGAGGAGGAGGAGAAAACTGGAGTAGATACCACCGAAGTATTCAACATATCCACGGGCTTAGGGAAATTAGGAATGTCTTGAAGGGACATCAACAAGGTTGGCTCCACCAAAGGAGTGATAAATACTTGCACCTGTTTGGAGTCAGATGCATTGGTACTCACAGTAGAAGCCAAAAGCGAGACTGAACTAGATTGAATGGAAGCCAAGGGGAGGAGAGCGGAGGACGCATCAGGAGACTTTGAGATAGGGGCAATCGAATCCTCTTCCTTCTTTTGCAAAGTGGCCTATTCAGTCACAAGAGTCTTTCGCTAACGCTTGCATTCATGCACAAGGAAACTTCGATGACTCTTCAAACTAGAGTCTGGAGGTTGTGAGGGGACAGAAGGCTCCTGCTCAGCCATGGGAGTGTCCACCATAGTTGTTTCTAGTAGAGGGACATGCTCCTGAATAGGAGCAGGAGGAGCAGGTTGAGTAGCAATAGTGGGAGTTGGCTCTAGTGCTTCGGCAACGAGCCTCTTCCCATTTATTGCATTTGGAGCAGAAGCTATGGGAGGTTGTAGAGGTCAGGACATAGAGGATTCCCCACAGGGACCTTTTCCCTTGCCATACAAGTAGTACCAAGGTCTGGGTGGCTTAATAGGGAGGTCTAATTTCCTGATATTAGGCTTATGCCAAGTAGGTTTCATCGGACTCAGTGGATAAAAGCTAGGCATATTCATCTCAAACTCTTCTCTAGAAGGAGGAGTGGAAGATCCATCTCAAGAATAGGGTAGCTTCTCTTTTCCCTTTCGAGAAGGGGAGGCAACCAGTTGTTGTGCTACTAGAAGGGTCAATTTTGATTGTCCCTTTCCCCCGATCTTATACTTCACATAGATTTTTTAAAGTAGGTCCATTCTTGGATGGAGAGGACCAATCGAAGTGGGCCAAAAATGATCCAATGAGTAACCCCCATGGGAAACCAATGACTGGTATCCAGTGTCATGCACTACATGCACAACACCTTCATGGGAGAACTTTAAACATTTGTGAATGACAGAGGAAATTTCATTCATGGAAGCTAGCCAAGGTATGCCTGACTTTATCATGAATAGATCTGACTCCAGAATAACATCAAAGACTCTTTCTACAACCCTAGGTCCTACTAGGATGAATAGAGTTATCAAACCATAAGGTTTTAGAGCAAGGTCATCGTGTGTGTGGATAATGGACTTTGTTTCTTTGTACTCCTTTCTATGCGATGAATTAAGCCACGTCTCTTATGTAATGACATTCACTCAACTCATGAGGTTGACTAAGACCCCTATCACAATGTTGCCATTGAGGCGAGTGGGAATGTAGAGGAGAGAGGGCTTGTTTAATAAGGGTAAATCTTCCGACGTGAATGTCACGTTTGGGGAGTCAGGTGCAGGTTGCATGGTAGGAGTAACCATGACCATGTTAACATATGCCTCATGTCAAGTGGTAGAATTAGAGAGATCAATAATCATGTTGGAAGAATGTGATGAAAACAGGTTCGTATATATTTGCAACTCATTATTTTCTTTCACCATTAATTTATTTGTATTTTATTTACTTCCATCAAGATGAATAGTACCATCCTTGATGTGGTCCTATATCTCATGGCGCAAGCGCATAAAAATTTTGGTATCATGTTCGTTAACTCGATGGTATTGATAGAAGGTATTCAAATCATACCAACTAGGTAAACATTCCTTAAGAGGTTTCAGGTTCTCCAAGGTTATGATCTTATACATCAAAAAAATTTGTAGGATGGAAGAGTAAGATTCTTCTAACTTTTTGAACTTTCCGTTCCATCTAAGGCCATTATCATTCATAGCAGCCACTACATTTGCAACAGCCTTACCTTTCTCAAAGATTGATACAATGGACTTTCCTTTTGAATAGGAGCGTGAGGGGGATCCCTCGAACTAAACTACTATTTGTTGATATTCGCATAATGCAACAAACAAATGTGTGAAAGAATGGTATTTCATAAGGGAAAATTTCTCTTGCTAAGGTCTTTGCAAGTTCCGTATGAACACCTTTTGCACGTTAGAATCGGGCAGCGGATACGAAATTTGTGAAAAGAGCACTTGGTATCGCATTATAAAATCAATAATCTTTTCGTTATCACCTTGTTTACATTAGACGAGATTGAAAAAGGTCATCTTTGGTTTGATGTTAGCTTGGAACTATAATAGGGACTAGTTTACAAGTTGATCAAATGAGAAGATGGAATTTTCAGGTAAGGAATAATACCATTCAAGTGTTGTATCCTTAGGAGATCAAGGAAATAATTTTTCCATAAATGCATCGTGATGGAAAAAATTAGTACACAGGGTGTTAAAGGTGGACACATGCATTTGTGGGTCCCCTTTGCTGCCATATTTTTCAAATTTGGTAATCTCCATTCCTTGGGGGAAGGGAGTATTTAAAATTTCTACTAATAATGCGATATATCAAAAAAACGGTTGAAAGATAGGCTGGGCAGAGGCGTGGGAGAGACTCACCAGCTAGGTTTGCATCTTACCCATATTCTAGAGAAGAGTATTTAGAATAGGGTCTTGGGATGACAAAGGTCCAGTGGAACCTCCTCCAGAATGACCACCAGAGCCACCTCTAGAACCACTGGTGTGACCATCGCCGGAACTACTGCCAAAGCCACCACTACCTGAAGGGACTCCACTAGAGCCACCTCTGCTTCTGAAGGAACCACCATAGCCTCCACCAAAACCACCTCTGCTAGCGACACTTCCGCAACCAAAGCCACACCATTTTCAAAGCCCCCACCACTCAATCTGCTAAAACCTCCACCATTACAGATGATAGGAGGTGTGAAACTACCACCCAAGGGTATTCTATTTTCCTTGATAGTTTTAGATCCCTTGAAGGTAGAAGGGATGCTAATCGATGGTATTGTGTTGGCCATGTACACAGACGTGGGACACATCAAAAAGGCATGTACACAAACTAGTAGTGACCTTCGTCCTCTCCATCGGAAGGTGTCACAAAATACTCCTAACAATGTACCTGGAATTCATGGACTGGGTTGTGATGCCAATAAACTTTCACAACACTCAAGTGTTTAATGATCACAAGGTACCAAGGAAAAGTATCAATACCAATGAACGGACCGATGTTAGTTCACGTCAAGTTCACCAAAAATGTAAGAGAGGGGGACCAACCATGTCAAGGCCCTCGGTCACAAAGAGTTGAGAATGGAGGACTACCCTAACTTACCTCATTCTAAAGGGATGTTTTGGGAATAGGGATTGAGAATGATGAGGACTATAATGTGCTTCAATCACTCTATAGATCTGAACTTTGGTTTGGGCTAGGTGAACTAGTTTTTGGATTCGGTACTATGCCTCATATAGCTCTCTATTCGAAGATGGCAGCATAGTTCTAGGATGTCAATGTGGCACGTTGGCATCTCTCGGGTGCACTCACATCATTTAGTCCTAGATTAGATTTTAATAAATAGGGTAATATTCCATTCCATGTTTGTAGGGATAAGATTCCTTTTGGAAGATGAGTTGTCCTTCTAGAACTTATCTTAGTATTTAATAATCTTCTAGATAGGGTTCACATGTTGTCACATGTTGTTAGATCATGAAACATGGCAACATCTCTTACATCTTAGGTTTTCCTTCTTGCCTACATAATCAGGAATTTTGTTCATTTGTATCATACCATCACATCATATCATATCAATTTAGAATCTTTATTCAAAATTCCATAGTTGCAACACTTTCCTTTGTGGTTGATTATCTTTCATGGAAAAGGTCCTTTATTGAAGATTCCAGAGCTTCAAGGACTGTAAATCCATAATCTCAACACACAGTACGAACTACTCAAAAATAACTAATCAGCCTAGCTGGTTGGTTTTGATGGGAAAATTAGAATAATAAGGTAAGACAAATACAAATAAAGATGATAAAGTAGATAGATAGAGGCTAAAGTAATAAAGATAATCTAACAAAAATATGCGTTTTCCAGCTAGCTCCAAAAGTATGTTCTGCTGGACACAAGAAAGAGGGGAAAATTGTTGGGGCTATATAGGGGTCTACCTTAGTCAAAACCCTGTTTTGGTGTTTCCACCTCCACGGAAAGCTAGATAGAAATGAGAGAGAAATATATGAGAAAGAAGCAAACAAAGAAGGAATGCAAATAAACACTACAAAACAGTAAAGAGCTACTCAACCAAATCACAAAAGAGAGGAGCGAAACATTATCACCTCCACCAAGAGCTCACTAGCCAATGGAGGAGAAAGAAGGCTTAAAAAATCACGATGGCCTCAACTACGATGAAGGGAGGTCTCACAAAACCTCAAGCCCACACTACAATGGCTTGCTTCACATTTTCTTTGTGGAGTTCATGGAGTGTTGTTGCTGCAATGGAGTGTTGAAATGCTGCTTGAGAATGGAGACAACGCTGGAAAAATGCTTCAGAGTGTGAGATATATGGATTGAATTCTTACAGATCCCCGTGAAGTGAGAATGAATGAATTTTAAGGAGAAGAAGGAAGAATCTTCCATTTTTGGGGTCGATTGGTTGAAGAGGGACATTACAAATCGACTCCAATTGAAAGTGTAACGCCTCTATCAACTTCAAACGTAGGAATTTGTTAGGGACATAAGTGCATCGTGTGGACATATGCACACTACATGCATGTCCCCAAAAAATATTCTTCTACTAACACAAAGGGTAGATGCCAAGTGGAACGAAGGTAGCTTGCTAATGTGGAATTTCTGCTTCAGATTTGGTTTTCTAAGGTGAGGATGTGTAAAAGGGTAATTTGTGTAAGGGGTGAAAATTCGCTCCTATACAATAACTTACATTAATTTAAAATTTATCATGAAATTGTGATACACACAATATATGACACTCCAAAAGAGGCATGAGGATGGGAAACAAAGGGCATGAAGAAGGCAGCAAAAAAGTGCAGCAAAATCCATTGAACTCAATGACACATGTGTCATTATAAAATTCAAACAAATCCATACAAATAAATGAAATATATGTCATTCAAAACTTCATACAAAATCTAGACAATCATCTTGTAGAAGAGTAAATGTCACTCAACCATGATGAATAAAAAAGTGTACTAAGAACGCATGGTAGGAGTTTGATGCAACCTTCAAAAAAAACACATAGAATCTCTATGACTATACAATCTCATTAGAAACTCAAATAAAACCTATACAACTCAATGACATATACAACTCAATGGCATAAGTGTACTAGGACACACCATAAGAATAAATAGCATGCATAGTATTGGATGATTGACATAAAATCCTTATAATCAATTACACATAGTTAATGCCATCAATCCTAATGCATAAGAACACTAGGCACATTGTGCAGCCTTCATGGCATATTTCCTTTCATCACTAGCCACCAAAATTGCTAGATATTCACCATATCAGACCTTAACTATTATTTTCATTTGTAATCTTTGTCATATATAAGTGAATTTTGCTGGTTTGGGGTAAAGTTGAAGTTGTTTCCTAGCCATAGAGGGTTTGACAACAAGCTTACAACGATTACTTTGGAGAAATAAAGGGTAAATTGGTTTGTGTTTGGATTGCTACTTGAAATTAGAGCATCACTAAATTAGAAAGAAGAAAATGTTGAGATATAAAATTTAAAACTATAATTGGAGAAATTGAAGATTAAGCAAGAGATTTTAGCAAGGGGATAAAATAACCAAGACAAGATTGTTTGTTTTTACTATTCTAATGGAGGTTAAAAAGTTTTTTTGTAGTCTTTGTCTAGGTTAAATGTGCTAAGAGGGGCTAAGGTTATAATGAGAATTTTCAAACGAACTCCCCTTGATTTCTCATATATGTCAAAAAGTAAAAACAAACAATGATAAACATGGAATATGCATTTCAACAAAATCTAATCTAATCCCTTAGAAAAATCTAATGCATTTTATTAAGGATATGTATGCTGAGTAGTCATAATTTTGAATACTTAGCAAAATGTAGTCCCATAAGAGAATGAAGGAAAATTTAAAGAACACATTTAAAGACTTGACATACCTTAAAATCAGAGATTTTATTGGATAAACTACCCAATTATGTGTGTAGTATTTTTTCTTCTTGCACATCAAACTCTTCAACAATTTGATCTTTTCACAAAATTCCTTCCTTTACAATGTTCAACTGTATATAACTCTAATATAAGTAATAAAAGCTATACAATTAACCAATGCATATTATTAAATTATAACAATTTAATCATTCTTCAAATTGCAACACTATAAACATTGAAGCTTCAATTGATATAGTCAAATTTGATGCAAACAATCTGTTATTTCCTCCTTCATAAGTTGGAAAACTAGAAAAAGGTGCAGGAAAGTTGATGCAAAGGTGGTGGAATGTGTAAAAATTGCATGTTCTCTTTCCAACAACATCAAAAAGCATTTTTTTTCAGATCACACACATAAGCAAGAGAATAAAGCATGTGGTCCTGGATGATAGGTGTCCTACCTATTTTACCATTTCTAGAGTAAGACAGAATGTGCTTGCATTATAACACAAGCACATTTTAGCTTGCTCTTAAGATGACATATTTCAACTTTTCCAAAACCCACTCACATTTTGAAAAAGTTGATTTTGTAAAGGTCTCTTAACTATTATCATGTGTCAATAGGGGCTTGAGTTAGGGTACATCAATGAGACCTATCTTTAACCAATTATGACATCTTCTAAGTATTATGTATGTCTCATTTTGCGTGTGATATGAAGTTTCACCATAATTACCTATACATTAATCCTCAACCCTATATCTTAAATCCTAAACCCTAAACACTTTACCCTATAACCTACAAGCTCAACCCTCTACCCTATACCTTAAACCCTAAACACTAAACCCTAAACCCTTAAACCCTAATCCCTTAACCATCAACCCTAAACCCTTTAACCCTCAGCCTGTAAACCCTAATCCATTAACCATCAACCCTCAACCCTTAAACCCTAATCCCTCAATCCTATACCCTCAAGCCTATACCCTAATCCCTCAAGCCTATACCCTCAAACTGTAAACTCTTAAACCCTCAGCCCTCAACCCTCAATTCTTAACCCTCTACCATATATATTTGACCCTCAACCCTAATCCCTCAACTATATACCCTCAACCCTCTACCCTCAATCCTAATCCCTCAAACTTGTACCCTCAACCCTCTACCCTCAATCTAATACCCTAAACCCTCAACCCTAACCCAATACCCTAAACCCTCAACCCTAATCCCTCAACCCTATACCCTCTACGCTTGCATTGGACCCTCAACATTCTTGTCAATAATAGTTTAGAATTTATTTGATTAAGTTTTACAAACACTTTTCATTCTTTATCTTGTTCACCTAAGCATTGATCCCTAAGGTAATTGAGGGCTATTTTCTCCTTGAGACCTTGTCATCTTGAGGGTATCGAAGCCCCTCCTTTACATTTTTGTGAACTTGACATGAATGAAAACACATGTCAGATGTTTTCTTCAAAATTTTAATTCTTTTGATAATGCATTCTCTAAAGAATATTTTTATATGTTGGATGATGCCCTAGATGATTTCTTAGAGGCATCTCCTTCTACTAAAAAATTTGATAAAAAAAAATCCTTCATCAAAACCTTCTTCTTCTTCACAAGTCAAAGAATCTATGAATTTGGTTGTAGCCTTTGCCACCCTTGAAAGGCCTAAGAGCTCAATCATTTATGTGACTCTAGCTAGCCCATCTCCTAAAAGAATTCATTCTATTTGTGGGATTTTTATCATGAGTGACACATTAAACCTTTACATGAGATTTATACAATCTAAGGCTCCCTCTTATACAATAGTATCCCATACCTATAATAATTGAAGGAACCAAAAAAATCTTAATCAACCTACTTCTTTACCACCTTCTCAACCAGGCCTTCCTCAAGAACTTAAACCAACAACTAATCCACCTAGTGAGTATGATCTTGTTGAGCAACTTGACATTACTCCTGCCAAGATCTCACTTTGGGATTTGATTCAAACTACTCCAACTTACCAAGCTATACTTTAGGATGCCTTGAAAAATATCCTCTTTCCCCCTTCTACTAGGAAGATGAATTATAATGCATTTATAGATCGCATTCATGCAGATTCATCAAATATTATGTTATATTTGCATGAGCTCCTACCTTTGGAAGTATAGAAGAAAGAAGATCCTTTAATGATAATAGTTTACAGTAACAATATTGGAATTATGCATTCTCTTGTTGATACCAATTTGGATCTCAATGTATGTAGCATCAACTTGTTACCTAAGATCAAGATTGATTCAACTTCCCTTGCTTCTTTGTATATTTATGGATTGGATAATGCTTATCGAAAAGCCTTAGGAAGAATAATATTACCTCTAAGATTGGGATCTATTACCCTACCCGCCCTAATATACATTATGCTAGGGCCATTACCCTACAATATTCTCTTGGGAAGACCATGGATTCATTCTTTGGGAGTAATCACTTCTACCTTGCATCATTCCATGAATTGTTTTGCTAATAACAAGGTGATCACAATTAATGATGATCCTAATGCTATACAATTATGTGAAATGGAAGTTGTTGGTCAAACCTTATCTTATAATGTGTTGAAGTCTACTCTAGTAGTTCTTGTTGGTAAGTTTGCTCTTGAGATAGACATCCCCAAAGAAGATCATCCAAAAGAAGAGAGTCCCAAGTCTACCCCTTTACTTCTTTTGAATCAAATACATGTCTTGGTGAGGATTGGGGATCCTTGAACTTTACCAAATCCTATATTTGGGAGAAAAAAGTAGATCATATCCCCCTAGGCATTCCAACAATATCATTCGGCTCTGTTAAGAAAGATGATTGTCCTCCTGCTAAGGAGGATGATCACATTTCTACTGAGGATGGCTATTGTAATTCCACTAAGAAGGATGGTTATGTTCCTTTGAATAAGTGTGATACTTATAGTATGGATTATTCTCTTTACACCAATCCTCCTTCTTTTTAGGAATTACAAACATGTTATGGTCTAGGTTTCAATATCTTTTCTAAATTTGGTTATGGAGGTAAAGGTTGTGGGCATAATGAACAAGGTATTAATGTCCCCTTAGAAGTTGATCCACGTGACTCTAAGATTGGAATTGGATACCAAACCATGAAGTCTAAGGTGAAACCATACTTGAAGGTCAACATAATTTTAATCAAATCTCCTTCTCTTAAACTAATTCATCTTGAATATATTGAAAGTAAAGTAGACTCTAAGGAAGTTCCTCTAGATGTTTTCTCTTTGGATGAAGTGCTAGAAAAATTCTTAGATTCCTATTCTAACTTACCTTCTTATGACCATAAACAATGATTCCCATATTGCTTGAAAAAACATGTATATTTTGGAGAATCCATTATGAGTGTTAATGAGAATGATCCTTTATCTAATGTGGATGATAGTACTCTTATACCTCATCCCGAGGACCACAGTACTCTCCTTAAAGGGGATACTTATGATATTCTCATGGATCCTAAATCTTCTAAGAATGTGATTAAGATTAGAAAATTCCCCTCGTTGTTCACACCCTGATATTTTCACTTGGTCATATGAGGACATGCCTAGTATTGATGAATCTTTGGTAGTTCATAATATTGTTCTATATCTTGATGCCAAGCCCATTAAACAATCCTAAGGTTGCTTTATTAGTTGATTGAGATAGAAAATCTTCTAAAAGCTAGTTTTATCTATCCTATGGACTATTCACCTTGAATATCAAATATAATCATCATTAGTAAACCTGATGGTTGTATTCACACTTTTATAAATTTCCATGATCTTAATAAGGCTTCTCTTAAGGATTATTTTTCATTGTCTAATATTGATATGATTGTGGAATCGACTGTAAGACTTGCCCTATCATCCTTCTTTTAGAAATTTGAAATATATTGAATAACCCAAAGGAATTTTTAAAAGAAAATCAAAGTTACATAAACTGGAAAAATAAAAGAATGCAAACCAAGACTCTAAGAGATTATGCAATGTCAATGTGACGATATTGCATTAAGATCTTCCAAGCTAAAAAGATACATTGCAAATATTGGAAGAAGATCAATGCATGAATATATGAATGAATGCAAGAGTATGAAAATACAATCTAGGTAGTGAGTTTAAATAGAACTTAGGAGAGGAGGTAGGTGGAAAATCCAACCAATAGGAATCAACCATAAAAAGTGGATATGGACCAACAAAAGTGGAGGATGCCACCAAAAGTGGAAAGTGGTTCCACCCTTTAAGGAAGGGGGCACCACACACTTATCTCCTATTCATGAATTCACTTTATTATCCTAAGCAATCTTAATTAAGTGTACGAAAAACCTAGACTAAGGGAAAATAAATTAACCCACTAGGAAAATAAAATCCTACACCAACACCCCCCCTTAAGCACAACTTAGGTGGATGTAAAATATGATGGATCCAAATGTACCCATGTACATATCAAATTCACCCCTCCTACAAAGAAGAAGGATCTCCCCCCCATAAATAGAGAGAGAACACTCCCCAAAATAGAGAGAGAAGAAAAGGGATTAAGTAGCATCCCCCAAAGAGAAGATCCAATGATAGATGCTCGAAAATGAATGGAGATGATGGTCCATGATCATCGAACAACCTTCCTCCCTTTAGAAAGAAACACAACCAAATGTTTATGCAAGCTATCTCCCAAGTCCTAAAAAGAATATGTAGGAAGAAAGTGCAATACGTATGAAGTCTTTAAAGTCGGCTCAAGTGTCCCCATGTTGATGTTAAAAGCTATCGCAATTAAATCAGACATTGTAGGCCACACTACTAAAGATGAAAAATCAAAATCTCCTAGAGACTGACTTAGAGCACAAGCCAAAGACTCAAGTATCTCCTCTGAATATTTCTTCTTCAAATGATGATACAAAGTATCCACACTCATGTCGAACTATAAGGAATTATCACGTAGAGAATGAACAAGAGGTTCAAAGTGTTACCTCACAACAATTAAAGAATAATCATCTTTATTAAAGAGAAGATGAATACACTCAATAGTGTCTCCCAAATATGCAATACGTGTCTCCAAAAACAAGTTTGAAATACCTATCAAGAGAATCCTAAGTTGAATCAGGAAGATTATAGATATCCTATTGCAAGAAGTCATTGGAAGCTTTCAAAGAAGAAACACTAAACTTTGAAGTAAAAATAGTAGATGTAATGAAAAAAGAATGGTCCCAATGACAATAGTATCATCTAGATCCAAGATGAGGGACTCTACAAAAAAACAAGAAATGCCTGGTAGAAATTGGCCCCAATGAATTGAACACAAAAGACACAAATGATCTCGCTGTAATGAATCAATAGAAGCTCTTGAAGAAGAATCTTTGGAATTTGAATCTATAATAGGTGATGTTGATGTAATATCAACATGAGGATAAGAAGAAAGAGAATTCTCTGTGTCATCTGAACATTCAAGACATGCATAATACTTAAAAGCTCCTCTAAAGTATAATCATTAAAGGGTATATTATTTGCATCATCAAGTGGAATGAGGTAATGTGTAGTAGGATCATCTGAGAATGGAGAAACATGTGGGCCTCCAAACATCTCTTGAATCTTGTTCCAAAGTGTACATGGACGTTCAATGTATTCTATAACCAACATAGTGTACTCATGAACATAAGAACCAATGATTCCTAATACATGATCAACTCTGTTACCCCATACCAATTTCCTTCTAGGTTTTTCTAGTTTAGGCATGAACCCATAAAGGTAAGGAAAAATTTTAGCCATCTGAGATGGGTTATAATCCATTTTTTCCAAGACTTATAATTAGCCTTATTCAAACTTATCACAAAAGGATGAGTAGAGAAACACATGATATAATCCTCAAAGATTATAAAAGAACACCAAAAGAGAACATCAATAAACTCCCACCCTTTTCACTAGTATCAAAGAACACCCTCCCCCCAAATATTACAAGGTTGGAACTTAATAATTCAGTGCATTTACAAAGGTTTTTCCAAGATACATTACTTAATAGGCTCAAAATAGCCAACATTACAAATTCTAATACAAAATGAACCTGAGATAAAATATGGAAATTTTTTATCCTTTGGCTATGTAGTGCTCTACAATACCTTTCCAACACTTACTTGTTTCCAAAAAATGGAGCATTAGGGTGAAAGTTATGGCCTTTTAATGACATTTGCACCAAATAGATTCAACCTACAATATTTGGCAGAAAATGGAAAAAATTATTTTCAATACCTTTGTGGGTGGAAAGTGCTCATCTACAACTTTTCGATGATATCTTGTTTATAGAAAATGGACACCGTGGCAAAAAAGTATGAATTTTTTAAAAATGGCTGAATTTAGCCTACAGTGATGACCCTCCAACAAAAGAAAAATTTGCAAAAAATAAAATTTATCTAAAATAGATAAATTTTATATGAGAATAGGGTTTTTTGGGCCTTTTGAACACAATGAGGTCTTTTTGGGCTGAAAATGCTTCAATAGAAAGTTATTTACTAGATTTGAGCTTCAAACCCCCATTTGCAACTATGTCAAATGATCTCCAATTTGGATGAAATAAAAGCCAATATTGAATTTCTTGAGCCCTTTGGATGCATTGGAATAGTAAAAAAATGCTTCTAGTATAACCAAAAATGCTGCAATCACTCAGATTTCATAAAACACATATGTTTAATATGAAGAGGTTATTAGATCTTTGCAAATCCTTTTTTATTCTCTAGATCATTTAAAATGAAAGAGAAGAGCATATGAGAATTTACAAGATATTTACAAGAAACTCAATCTCTCAATTAGGAATCTATGAACTTTGATTTCCCAAAACAAAAGCTTTGATACCATGTTCGAAATCTAAAATAGATTGAATAACCCAAGGAACATTTTAAGAGAAAATAAAAGTTACATAAATTGGAAAAACATGAGAATGCAAACCATGACTCCAAGAGATTATACAATGTCGATGTGACAATATTGCATTAAGAGCTTCCAAGCTGAAAAGATATACTGGAAAGATTGCAAGAAGATTAATGCATGAAGATATGAATGAATACAAGAGTATGAAAATACAAGCTAGTTAGTGAGTTTATATAGAACCTAGGAGAGGAGGTAGGTGGAAAATCCAACCAATAGGAATCAACCACAAAAAGTGGAGATGGACCACCAAAAGTGGAGGATGCAATAAAAAGTGGAAAGTGGTTCCACCCTTTAAGGAAGGGGACACCATCCACTAGGAAAATAAAAACCTAGACCAATACCTTCATGGATGGCTTATTGATCTATAATCAAATCTGTATTAATCTAGAAGATTAGTATAAGATAACCTTGACTACCCCTTGGGTTACCTTCTATTATGTAGTCATGCCATGTGGATTAAAATATACTAGATCAATTTACCAAAGAGCGATAACTATTATCTTTCATGACTTCATTCAAAGGATCTTAGAAGATTACATCGATGACATCTTGGCTAAGTCTACAACTTGTCAAGATCAAAAATATTTGTTTTATATTTGAGAGGCTTTGACTCTATAAGATGAGACTAAATCCTTTTAAGTGTGTCTTTAGCATACACAATAACAATATTTTAGGATTTATCATCTCTCATTATGGAATTGAAGTCAAAATGAATAAAATCGATGCAATCATTAACATGCCTACACCTAAAAATACCTCTTAGCTATGTAGTTTACAAGGGAAGATTCAAGCGATTCATAGATTCGCATCTCAATTTGCTAATTTTTGTCAGGAAAACTTAGGTGTGGAACAAACTCTCCTAACGTGAAAAACTTAGGGAAGAATGCAAAGGTGACTCTAACTTTTACAATTACAGTTCAATTAAGATACACTTGCAAGGATTAACAGAAATAGAAAAATAAACATACACAATTGAACACCAGATTTACGTGGGAAAACCCTTACGGGAGAAATACCCACACCAAGAAAAATCCCTTTGTATTACAGTAAAAAAATTACATAGAGAGTACAGGCTTCACTCTCTGATATCAAATTACAGTAGCATAATTTCCTAATCAACCTTGTACATAACATCCCAGTTACAATGCTCTCTTAATTGAATTCATACACGCTGATCACACACCAAACTGTTCACTGAATCAATCATCAACTTCAATTACAAAGTATATCCATGTCATTCATGGTCTCTTGATCTTCCTCATAGGAATGGTCACAACAGTCCAACTGCTAGTGGTTCACCTTTTGCTTCTCTGATTGGTCGTAAACATACCACATAGGATAGTCATTCGGTCAAGGTGTTCAAATTGTATCGCATGTCGGTGAGACACTAGGCTGTGTCTCCCTGGTGCCACAATGCCTGATTATCATTATCACCAAAAGTTACCACCATCAGCAAGAGTCATATCAAATTCAAAACTATTGCCCAGACTCACTCTATTGCCAAGACATCATATCGATATCCACTATAGAACCATCGTCTAGACCATTGCTATCAGTGAGAGGTCATACCGAATGCAAATCCATCTTGTGTAGATCTATCAGCAAGAGTTCTGCTATCGCTAAGGGTCTTATAGATCCTCTATGTCATACCGATGTTCATACCCGTCGGTGAGAGCATGAGTCATCGGCAGGAGATCATACCAAATGTCCATCTATCGGCGAGACTAATAGTATCGACAAGAACTCATATTGAACACAGACTATTTGTGAGAGAAACACTATCGCCAAAAGTTCATACCGAATACACAACTATCGGCGAGACCACATCCATCGGCAAGAGTTCTTACTGAATGCAAACCTATCAGCCAATAGTTTCCCTGAATTCATCTATTGCCTAAGTGTAAAACCTTGGTGAGACATACTCTTTCAGAATGAGTCATTCTGAACATTCAAGCCTCTCCCCGATGACTTCTGTCATCACAAGTCTCCCTGATAACAATTAGAAACCAACCCGTCGGCAAGAGATCTGCTCAGGCGAAATGAGTTGGAAATTTTCACAGTGATTGACATGTCTTGCCAATGACTCCCGTCGGCAAGACAAAAGAAAAGTCTTGGCGATTTGAACACTTCAAAGATTTAGAACACTGTTGCTAGTCGGTAAGACTTTCAGAGGGCTTCACCGACTTTTCTCTTTCAGGAGTTTACATGCCAGTAAGATTGAGACATTTTTTTCAACAATCTACCACTTGACGAAGATCTTACTGACACCTCCAAAGCACAAAAAAACTATTGAAATTCATGGGCAATAAGGCCCATCGAACTAGCACACCACCTGAACTTGTCTGTGCTCACTGGCTTCGTCAGTGCATCTACAACATTTTCCATCCTCCACCATATCTTGTAAAAAATGATACTGAACATCAATATGTTTTGTCCTAGCATGGAAAGTAGGATTTTTTGCCAAACAAATACCACTCTGCATTAAACCCAATGTTAGAACACAAAAGTTTTAACCAGATTGCTTCTTTACAGGCGTGTGTTGCTACCATGTATTCTACCTATATAGTGGACAAAGCGAATACAGCCTATTGCTTACTCATCCAACTAACTGCACCACCATTCAACATGAAAATATATCCACTAGTGGGTCTTTTGTTGTCAATTCCCCCTGCTCAATCATAATCCACATAGCCTCGAATGCTAAGAGTCCTCTGTGATTCTACCAAATTTCCATGGTAACACAAAGCATATTTTGAAGTGCCTTTCAAATATCTAAACACTCTTTTCACAGCATCCCGATGTGTCCTTCCAAGATTTTCCATATAATGACTAAGAACTCCCACTGCTTGGGCAATGTCTGGCCTTGTATAGACCATTGCATACATTAAACTGCCAATTGCACTAGCATAAGGCACTCTTGTCATGTCCTCTATCTCAGTAGGAGATTTTGGATAGTCTTCAATAGATAGCTTCATTCCTTGCTGTAGACATGCAAAATTAACATTATGCATTCGATCGGATTCAGTCAAATTAGATGTCGCATTAGGACCATTCATCAATTAATCAAGTGCATCTTTCATCCATTCATTAAATAATCTCATTTATCAAATAAAAATTATCATTCAACCTTCATCTTGCATCATCCATTTAATTAAATAAATCAGGACTTCATTTAAATCAAATCCTAAATCATATTCCATCATTTTCTAATTCAAATAAATCAATTATCAAAGTCTTAAAAGTCAACTCACCTAATCAGCATTAAATCAGCATAATCATCATCTATTTAATCTAACCCTGATTAAATGTTAATCCCATCCCACTTGCATTATCTAGATATCTCCACTTGCACAATAAATCAATTTTATTGATTTATTAAAACCTCATTTTCCCTCAACATGACAAGTCAAACATTGCATTTATTGCTGTTTTTCTTGTCCCCCTCTCAAAATTTATTGCAAATTTGAATTCAAATTCTCCCTCTCATGGGCACTCTTCCCAAATCTTGCACAACCATTGACCACTCACCATTTGACAAGTGTCATCTTCTCATTGGAGGATCTTTAGTCCCACATTCACCTTCTTGGCCAATCTTTCATCAACAAAATCTATAAAAGAAGGCTTAATCCTCATTCATAAGATCCAGAATTTTATGCAAGGTTACTCTCTTCATTTGAGATTTGATCTTGTTCATTTCACTCCATCATCTCCATTTGCATTTTATCATTTTGAGCTTTGATCAAGGGTTGGGAAAGGGTCACTAGCACATGTGACACCAATCCAACATGGAATAGGTGATTATCATGCTTTTGAGATGTCTTATTGATGTTGTTTTTGTTACTTGTGGCATTTCTTTAGCATAGGTATTTTATTTCATCGAGGTATTTGCAGATTTGTGTGTGTTTTAGACTAACCTTTCTAATAAGTATTTGAAGTTGGTCTTACATGCAGATTTAAGGTACTTCATTGTGGCACTAGAAGGAAATCAACGACTGGGACAAAATGACAACGGGCTCTTAATACCAATCATGCCTGAGACGTGACCTATAACAAATCTTGGTCTTGGATGTACCCCTTCGAGAATAACCATACGTGGTTGAAGTCCTCCGATTAGAGCCGCTAATGTTTCTCCTTAGCCAGTCCTAGTACAAGTGCACTCCCCAATACCCATAGGGACAGACATGCATAACTTTATCACTGAGCCCTATATTAGTAGCGATGACGAAGATACCTTATCCAACCTACCTAGGTTATTCGAAGATACCACCCTATGTATGATTAGTACCATATCCTTTGAACCAAATATTCAAAATCATGAGATCCGCTTAGTCTACCCCCAACTGATCGACTATGACCAACGAGGACCACCAGTTCTCGATACATTCAAAAATGATGAAGCACTCTCAAAATTCATGGGGTTGAGGGATAACATTCCAAATGGAGATCACAAGGCATGATTCATAATGGAGTTAGACACACATGCCTATTATGGGGAAATGATTAAATCCTTGAGTCGCAAAAGTGAGAAACTAAGAATCATATCAAGTCCTTGATTGAAAACCACCTTTGTGGCACTCGACAAAATAGTAAAAATAGGGATATCAATGGTGAAACCTCTCTAAGGCACGCACGAGGATGGGGATTCAATCTTCCCTAAGGTTATTCATCAAGAGAGTCAGTGAGTCTTGGCTAAAATGCAACCCGGTCGACCTACAAGACGGAGGAGACCCATATCACATTCTATGCGAGTCACTGTCTATCGAGGAAGAGCAAGAACTCCTAGCGGCGTTCTAAGGAAAGACAAATAAACTTTGCATGGGGTTATGCTGATATGCGAGACTTGATCCAAAATCGTGGTCCACCACCCTAGCGGTGTATCGGATGCAAAACACATTCGATTGAAGCTTGAGAAAATGCATCCTTAAATTTGCTTTGTTAGTCAAAATGGAGCTCAAAAAGTTATTAGATGCAGGATTTATCCGACCAATTGATTATCCAGAATGGGTGTCAAATTTGGTACCTGTTTCAAAACATGACGGAGCCATCAGAATCTGTACGGACTTTAGAGATTTGAACAAGGGCATGTCAAGGATGATTTCCCGATCCCTAACATCGACATGATAGTAGACATGATAGCAGGGCATGAGATGCTATCACTTATGGACGGATTTTCAGGATACAACCAGATCATGATAGCAAAAGAAGACCAAGACAAGACGGATTTCACTTGTCCATGGGGGACCTACTACTGGAACATGATGCCATTTGGTCTAAAGAATGCAAGAGCAACCTATCAAAGGGCCATGACGCTAATATTCCATGATATGATTCACAAAATAGTTGAAGACTATGTAGACGACATCCTAGAAAAATCAAGGAAAAGACAAGATCATATAGCAACCCTAAGTGCTATCTTTGACAGATTGGAGGAATACAA